>CM036940.2:60031574-60385623 GCA_020352615.2 Yoshiicerus persimilis
AAATACAGATACTTGGAGAACGATGAATCAAACACTACTATGGGCATTCTAAAAATTATAATTGTCAATGTCTGGATTTTTCATAGTCTTTATTTTGTACTTTTTGCTGGAAAAATGATTGTTGTTGGTGGAGTATTGACGATTTATGAGATAATCAATACCTGCAAACCACGAGATTCAAATGTCAGTCAGCCAACTATAGACACTTTTATCCGGGCGAGATCCATGGTATCCCTGGTTAATGACACATTTGGAAAACTCTTCTTCATGGAATTCTTAGTTGTCTTCTTATATGTGGGACACAATATAAGTGACGTTTTGAGTTTCGATAATGCAATAGAAATTCGTCTCGTTTCTGCAATTTACATTTTGGACTTATTTGCAACCTTCTGGTGGGCAGCTGAATGCAACTCAAATGTATTACGCACATTTAATAGAAATTATAATTTCAGAAAATAGAATATTTTGGGAAAAATTTAAGTGCACCTCAAAATAATTGGTTTATCTCCAGAATAGTAATCGCTTTACCGTATAAAAATACTTACAACTATAAATATTTATCCAGTCTTCAGTATAACTTTTCTGAACTGATTATATACCTTTGCCTGAAGTTTTACTGCAATTTGCTAATGCTTCAGTACATTTAGCTCAAGTATAGTGAGGATATCGTACTATACTTATGGGGTAAATGTACTAAAAGACCTTTGCAATAGCATTAAACTTGAGGCAATTGTGTATTATCAGTTTGGAGTAATGATACTTTAGCCTGCATAAATATTTAATAGCTAAATGTATTTGTATGAGGTAAAGCGAATCTTTTTCTTGAGGTACACCGATTATTTTTGAGGTGTTCTTAAATGCAAGCCGAATTTTTCCTTCAATCAATTTTTCGTTACAGATAGGAAAGTTTAAAGATTCGTACATTGAGAAATTGTTAGAGGATGAGACAAGCGTTGGGAATGAGGGAGATTTATTTGGAAAGCCTCAACCTCACCATTTGGGTAGAGTATCTTGGTACGTGTTGACGTATTCACTCGATTTGGGAGTCAGGGCTGGGGATTTCTTTACAGTCAATTTCGGATTCCTTGGAGTGGTAAGTGATACCTACTAAAAAGGCAAATGCTGTCATATCCCAAGTTACTATATTATTAGTTACTTATTATTAGTTATTAGTTATTATTATTACTATTATTATTATTATTATTAGTTATTACTTCTAATACTATTACTCTTATACTTTTTCTATTATATTTGAAAATGTTTTTTAATATTGTAGACCATGAGCGTTTTCCTGACGTACATTCTTGTACTCTTGCAATTTAATGGACCAGTGATGCCTGCAATAAACAATAACCAAGCTGTCAACAGTTCTGATTTATCCATTTAAACAAATCGTTTTATAGTGAATAATTTTGTCTACGATAATTTTCAATAAGAAAGCTAGAATAATGTCTTATATAAAACTTACTAATCCGCCGAAAGCCTAACTAAAATGGCAAAGGGAAGAACGCCGACAGCAGACAGGAAGTTCGCCGACACACCCCTAAAAGTCAACCAAATGACCCAGTGACCCTATGACATGACCAAACACGTGACCCTGAACAATTTTGTCCATTGCCGACAGCACCGGAAACCACAGGAAGTAGGAGAAATGCCCGCCGACAGTAGGAAACACATGGCCGACAGTAGCAAACGCACTACCTACAGTACCATAACACCAGCCGACACTGCTTTCCATGCATTACTATAGTCCACACCTTAGATACAGTACTGCTAATAGCCAAAAAAGTACTTCCATTTACCAAGACAGTATTTCTAATACCCCAAACAGCACTTCTAAAAGCAAAGACAGTGCTGTGAACAGCGCAGACAGTGGTGCGAACAGCGCAGACAGTGGTGCGAACAGCGCACACACTTGTTCGAACAGCGCACACACTTGTGCAAACAGCGCACACACTTGTTCAAACAGCGCACACACTTGTGCAAACAGCGTACACACTTGTTCGAACAGCGTACACACTTGTTCGAACAGCGCACACACTTGTTCGAACAGCGCTCACACCTGTTCGAACGGCGCAGACCCTTGTTCGAACAGGGGCAGACAGTGGGGCGACCAGCGCAGACAGCTATGCGAACAGTGCAGACAGCAATGCGATCAGCGCAGACAGCTACACGA
Organism: Yoshiicerus persimilis; assembly: GCA_020352615.2. Lineage (NCBI taxonomy): Eukaryota > Metazoa > Arthropoda > Collembola > Entomobryomorpha > Tomoceridae > Yoshiicerus > Yoshiicerus persimilis. The sequence goes on from CM036940.2 coordinate 60,033,751, forward strand.
ACAGCGCAGAAAGCTATGCGAACAGCGCAGACAGTGGTGCGACCAGCGCAGACAGCTATGCGAACAGTGCAGACAGCAATGCGATCAGCGCAGACAGCTATACGAACAGCGCAGAAAGCTATGCGAACAGCGCAATCAGTGGTGCAAACAGCGCAAACAGTGGTGCGAACAGCGCAGACAGTTGTGCGAACAGCGCAGACAGTGGTGCGAACAGCGCAGACAGTGGTGCGAACAGCGCAGACAGCTATGCGAACAGCGCAGACAGCTATGCGAACAGTGCAGACAGCAATGCGATCAGCGCAGAAAGCTATACGAACAGCGCAGAAAGCTATGCGAACAGCGTAGACAGTGGTGCGACCAGCGCCGACAATGGTGCGACCAGCGCCGACAATGGTGCGACCGGCTCAGACAGTGGTGCGAACAGCACAGACAGTGGTGCGAACAGCACAGACAGTGGTGCGAACAGCACAGACAGTGGTGCGAACAGCACAGACAGTGGTGCGAACAGCGCAGCCAGTAGTGCGACAGCGCAGATACTTGTGCAAACCCATATACAGTATTTAATTTGCAGAAGACAGTAGTAAATACATGGCCGACAGTAGGCTAATACCCGCCGACAGTACTTTTGAGGTTGTATTATAATGCAAAGCGAAAATACAGAAATACTCTTAGCGCAGTCAGTGGTTTCAACTGCGCTGACAGTTGGGGAACAGCGCAGACTGTGGGGAAAGTAGCGCTGACATTAACAAAACTACAGCAGACAGCAGCAAATACTCATCCGACAGTGGTAAACACACGGCCGACAGTGGTAAACACACGGCATACAGTATTAAAAACACAACAGAGAATAGTATAACGTCATCCGACAGTGCTTTCCATGCATTAGTATAACCCACAACTTAGATACATAACTACTAACGTCGCAGACAGTTGTGGTAACAGCGCAGACAGTGGTGCGAACAGCGCAGACAGTAGTGCGAACAGCGCAGACAGTGGTGCGAACAGCGCAGACTGTGGTGCAAACAGCGCAGACAGTTGAACAAACAGCGTAGACAGTAGTTCGAACAGCGCAGACAGATATGCAAACAGCACAGACAGATATGCGAACGGTGCACACAGCAATGCGAAGAGCGCAGACACTTGTACCAACAGCGCAGACACTTGTACTAACTGCGCAGACACTTGTACTAACAGCGCAGACACTTGTACTGACAGCGCAGACACTTGTACTAACAGCGCAGACAGATATGCAAAAAGAGCAGACAGTAGTGTGAATAGCGCTGACAGTAATAAAACTAAAGCAGACTGCAAGAAATGCATCGTCGACAGTAGCATATTATCCGCCGAAGGCTTTTGAGAAAGTAACATTATCCAAAACTTATATAGACTGTTGCTAACAGCGCAAACAATAGTGGGAACAGCGCTATCAGTTATGTGAACAGCGCAGATGGTGAGAATAGCGCTGACAGTTGTAGAACTACTGCAGACAGTTGTAGAACTACCGCAGACAGTTGTAGAACTACCGCAGACAGTTGTAGAACTACCGCAGACAGTTGTAGAACTACCGCAGACAGTTGTAGAACTACCGCAGACAGTTGTAGAACTACCGCAGACAGTTGTAGAACTACCGCAGACAGTTGTAGAACTACCGCAGACAGTTGTAGAACTACCGCAGACAGTTGTAGAACTACCGCAGACAGTTGTAGAACTACCGCAGACAGTTGTAGAACTACCGCAGACAGTTGTAGAACTACCGCAGACAGTTGTAGAACTACCGCAGACAGTTGTAGAACTACCGCAGACAGTTGTAGAACTACCGCAGACAGTTGTAGAACTACCGCAGACAGTTGTAGAACTACCGCGGACAGTTGTAAACACATGGCCGACCGTAATAAACACATGGCAGACAGTAGTAAACACATGGCAGACAGTAGTAAACACATGGCAGACAGTAGTAAACACATGGCAGACAGTAGTAACCACATGGCAGACAGTAGTAAACACATGGCAGACAGTAGTAAACACACGGCCGAGAGTAATATAGACCAGCCGACAGTGCTTGCCAAGCATTAGTATAACCCACAACTCAGATACACTACTACAGACAGCGCAGACAGTAGTCGAAACTGCACACACAATTGTGCGAACAGCGCAGACACTTGTACAAATCGCGCAGACATTTGTGCAAAAATCGCTAAGTTAGTAGTGGGAACACCGCAGACACTTGTGCGAATAGCGAAGTTAGTAGTGGGAACATCGCAGACTGTGTAAATAGCGCCGATAGTAGTTGGAACATCGCAGATTCTTGTGCGAATAGCGAAGTTAGTAGTGGGAACATCGCAGATTCTTGTGCGAATAGCGAAGTTAGTAGTGGGAACATCGCAGACACTTGTGTAAATAGCGCCGATAGTAGTTGGAGAAGCGCAAACAGTAGAGGAAACAGCGCACACAGAAAATAATCTGCCGCAGACAGTAAAAAAACATTGCCGACAGTAGAATAATACCCGCCTACAGTAGTTTTGAGGGTGTATTAGAATGCAGAGCTTAAATACACTAATACTAACAGCGCAGACAGAGGTTTGACTACGCTGACAGTTTGGTGAACACCGCAGACAGTGAGGAGAATAGCGCTTGCAGTAATAAAAGATAGTAGTAAATACATTGGCGACAGTAGGATAATACCGGCCGACATTACTTTTGAAGATTAATTATAACTCAAAGTTTAAATACACTACTACGCACGGCGCAGACAATGGTTTGACAGCGCTGACAGTTGGGGGTAAAGCGCAGACAGTGAGGGGAATACCGCTTGAAGTAATAAAAGTACCACAGACAGTGGTAAATGCAAAACCGACAGTGGTAAGCACACGACCGACAGTGGTAAGCACACGACCGACAGTGGTAAGCACACGACCGACAGTAGTAAACACCCGGCCGACAGTAGTAAACACACGACCGACAGTAGTAAGCACACTGCCGACAGTAGCAAGCACACGGCCGACAGTAGTAAACACACGAAGCAAAGCAGACAGTAGTCGGAGCATGGCAGACAGTAGTCGGAGCAGGGCAGACAGTAGTCGGAGCAGGGCCGACAGTAGTCGGAGCAGGGCCGACAGTAGTCGGAGCAGGGCAGACAGTAGTCGGAGCTGGGCAGACAGTTGTCGGAGCATGGCAGACAGTTGTCGGAACACCGCTGTATTGGGAACAGCGCACACTATATTGGGAACAGCGCACACTATATTGGGAACAGTGCACACTATATTGGGAACAGCGCACACTATATTGGGAACAGCGCACACTATATTGGTAACAGCGCACACTATATTGGTAACAGCGCACACTATATTGGGAACAGCACACACAGTATCGGGAACAGCGCAGACAGTAGTCGGAACAGTGCGGACTGTATGGTCGAACAATGTATATTTTCGAAAGTAATGTGGGTTAAAGTTCTGCGTTATACCAATGCTTGGAAAGCACTGTCGGCTGGTACTATATTACTCTCGGCCGTGTGTTTACTACTGTCGGTAGTGTTTTTAGTACTGTCGGTCGTGTTTTTAGTACTGTCGGTCGTGTGTTTACTACTGTCGGTCGTGTGTTTACTACTGTCGGTCGTGTGTTTACTACTGTCGGTCGTGTGTTTACTACTGTCGGTCGTGTTTTTAGTACTGTCGGTCGTGTTTTTAGTACTGTCGGTCGTGTGTTTACTACTGTCGGTCGTGTTTTTAGTACTGTCGGTCGTGTGTTTACTACTGTCGGTCGTGTGCTGACCACTGTCGGTTGTGTAATTACCACTGTCCGCGGTACTTTTATTACTGCAAGCGCTGTTCCCATTACTATCTGCGTTATTCGCGAAGTGTCTGCGAGGTTCCCACTACTATCGAGGCTGTTCGCCAAGTGTCTGCGAGGTTCCCACTACTATCGAGGCTGTTCGCCAAGTGTCTGCGATGTTCGCGCCACTGTCTGCGCTGTTCGCACAAGTGTCTACCCTGTTCGTACAACTGTCTGCACTGTTCGCACAAGTGTCTACCCTGTTCGTACAACTGTCTGCACTGTTCGCACAACTGTCTGCGCTGTTCGCACAACTGTCTGCGCTGTTCGCACAACTGTCTGCGCTGTTCGCACAACTGTCTGCGCTGTTCGCACAACTGTCTGCGCTGTTCGCACAACTGTCTGCGCTGTTCGCACAACTGTCTGCGCTGTTCGCACAACTGTCTGCGCTGTTCGCACAACTGTCTGCGCTGTTCGCACAACTGTCTGCGCTGTTCGCACAACTGTCTGCGCTGTTCGCACAACTGTCTGCGCTGTTCGCACAACTGTCTGCGCTGTTCGCACAACTGCCTGCGCTGTTCGCACAACTGTCTGCGCTGTTCGCACAACTGTCTGCGCTGTTCGCACAACTGCCTGCGCTGTTCGCACAACTGTCTGCGCTGTTCGCACAACTGTCTGCGCTGTTCGCACAACTGTCTGCACTGTTCGCACAACTGTCTGCGCTGTTCGTACAACTGTCTGTGCTGTTCCTACCCTTGTCTGTGCTATTAGAAGTACTGTCTGGGTTATTGGAAGTGCTGTTTTGGCTATTAGAAGTACTGTCTGTGCTATTAGCAGAACTGTATCTAAGTTGTGGGCTATGCTAATGCATGGAAAGCATTGTCGGCTGGTGTTATGGTACTGTAGGCTGTGTGTTTGCTACTGTCGGCCGTGTGTTTACTACTGTCGGCGGGCATTTGCCCTACTTCCTGTGGTTTCCGGTGCTGTCGGCAATGGACAAAATTGTTCAGGGTCATGTGTTTGGTCATGTCATGGGGTCATTGGGTCATTTGGTTGAGTTTTAGGGGTGTGTCGGCGAACTTCCTGTCTGCTGTCGGCGTTCTTCCCTTTGCCTGAAATCGCGGTGAACAACAAAGAATTCTCTAAAACTAGATAAAAGTGCTAATTTGATCTTGTTCATTTGAAAATAATATTTTTTCCGTACTTACAGCTATTTCCTGTGTACTCCTCCATTGAAACTGAAATTCTTTGATTAATTCTCGGTTAATAAAAATCAAATCTATTTTTAATAAGATTTTTAGTAGGAATATATTTATTTACAGAACCCAAAAAGTAAACATTTGAAGGTCAAATGACGTGGTAGATGCTTCGTATTTACGTAAGCGAACTACTTTTGTATTTCTTGCAAGATTTTCAGTTTTAATTGCGACTGCTCAAAGAAACGAACGTGACCCACTTCAGTGACCCTTGTAGGACAAGCATCCATGTAGGATGTGTAATGAAAATGCTAAATCAAATTCACTTGGAAACCTAAGGCAAATATTATTATTCAAATTAAGTGTATTGATCTATGTGTAATGTCACAATTTGGAAAACAGTTCATCAGATTTACTCCGAGCTGAATACTGTTGGACATGCAACAAAACAATTACTCTATTCTTTTCTATGTTTTCTACTCTAGTTTTGCAAGAGTAAAGGCTTTATGGTATATACGTTCGTAATAAGTCTTGTGTAATAACAGTGCTCAAAGTATAGAAAACCACCTTGAAGTATTACACGTTCTTCTGGGAAGTCTCAGCTTTAAATGCAAAGGGGGAAGTGTACGACATGCTCACAAAAGCCGAAAGACTTAAAAGGCGCAGGTACCTAATTACAAAAGTCAATATAACAACTCTAGAGCTATTGGTTGTATGTCTGTGCAACAGGTCATATCATTATGCGGGTGAGCTGTAACGAATATTTAATAGGTTAAGATATAAGAATGCTGAACGACAAGGAAGGACTTGCCAGATATATACTAAAACGTTATCAATGTCTTACTTGTAATATACCTATAGGCATTTCGCTTCTCTAATTCCAAATATTTTATTTATTTCATTTCATCTTTCATCCTATAATATTGTTCTCGAAAAGGATTTTAGATTCGGGGTATTTACGTTTAGTGCTCAATGTGCCGTTAACAATTCGCCATCTCCTTATGTAAATATTATTCAGAACTCATTTGCCAAAAAATTGAAGATTAAAAACATGAAGAATTGACAGATCTTCGTTGTACAAACTATTGTTCAATTCGCGACAACAGAGAAACTCTTCCGATGAGAGTATGGGAGAACTAAAATTAACAAATATATAGGTGCTAGTATTGTAAAATAAAGTATTGTAATCAATGGTATAAATGTCTTCTGTGGAATATTTCCGTGTAAGAGATTTAGTAACACATCTTATCCAACCAGTTACAAAACTAGTTAAATGGATATATTAAGACTATAGGGCTACATCATTCATATTCTTGAAAACGTGGTTCGGTTGTATTTAAGTTTACTATTAAAATCCATTAGTACAGCTAATAAATTGTGGGCTATATTAATTAATGTGTCTACTAAAACAATTAATTTAAAAGCTAATTATGATGACTTTTTCATCCTATGAATTTTTCATCCCAAATATCTTCGCTCGATAAATGCATTTGGCAATTTCAAATAATGGTTTCCACAAAGCTAATAACATTGTAAGGGTTTTAAAGGACAACGATAAGACTATTCCAGGAAAAGAAGTTAGTGAATTTTTAGCCTTGCCAAAATATGAAAAAAATTGTATTGCTTGTCTCAGTGACTTACATAAGTGTGTAATGATAATAATATACAACATGTAGAAGAAAAATTAAATCATTAAGATTAAAAGTTAATTATTTAAGTCGCTAAATTCATCAGAATCCCAACTAATAAGTCGCTTTTAATGATTACACTTGAAATACCGATTAAAAATGTAAAACCACAGTACCCTGGTCGCATTGGTAAGTTATTACAAAAATTGTTGTGCAGTTTAAACAAAATAAATGTTTTGTTGATATGTAAGAAAGACTATATATCACATTGGGTCGTCAAATATTGAATACGGAGAATTTATCAGTCTACAGTTTATTAAGGATATTTTTCTGAAGTTTTGACGTGATGACCACGAACCTGGCTCACCTACTCGAACAGAAGAAACCTCATACTTCCTTTTATGCAGTGAAATATTTGCAATCTATATTCTATATCTATATATACTACTTCACAAGTAAATTTGATTTGTATTTTCTACGTACATTGCAATTCCAACAATTCGTTTTGTCTGTACGTTTCAGGGAATAGCTGTATACATTTCGCTGGTTTCTTGTTTGTGAAATACATGATTAGTAGATATTAATTTCGAAAACAATATAAAAATAAAATAACATCATTTACAACCCACTTGAGTAACAATAAGCAGCAAATCTCAGTTTGTCGTTTAGCAGTGAACACATCGATAGTCATAGTTTTAAGAATACATTAACATTTCCGAAATTTTTAGATTCATTTACGAATCCATAATACTTATTTGTACTTCTTGACAAGATAAAAAATGGGCACGTGTAATTTTAGCGAATAGTAGAAAGTATATTCGAAAAGTGACATTTTTAAGAAAATGAGTTCCAAGTCATTATTATGGTTTATTTTTGTCCTTGTTCTACTTTGTCCAATCTTGACCTTGTGTGGTGCCGAAGAGTCAAATACATTAATAAAATGCAAAAACTCAAGCTACATTGGGGATAGCTTGGAAATACCGAAACATTTAATGATGACAAAAAAACCTCAAACCTTCATGTAACTTTCATTTTTTTATTCTAATAATTTCAATGCCGCTTAATAAAAACTTGACAAAATTGCCATAGATAGTTTTTGGTTCTTTTTAATTAGTGGCCCCTGGCAAAACCATTTTTAGAAGAAAGTAGTATTTTGGGCAGCGATAAATTTTGTGAACCCTGAAAAGAGGTATGCTAATGAAATGACATAAATGATATCGCGATTCTAAATTACAGGTTGTCGAATAATTCCAAAGCACTTAATTGTGAAGAAGATGAGTATATACCCATCTCTCTCATTGCAAATGAGACTTTGTATAAAGGAAAAGGAAACATAACTAACGATGGAATTTTAATGTTACACGCTGAAGATGATTTTATTTATCACCGCCAAATAAGAGATTACTGTGTTCAAAGGTAATTTTCTTTCCTTATTACTGATAATAGTACGAAAAAACAGTCTACAGTTTTGCCAAAAGCATGAATGCAAAATAACTGCCTACACTTTACTCGGATTATGTGCGCATTTAAATTTTTAGCCTTAATTACAATAATTATATTGTCGGGTTCCTGCTATTGCCGGTGTTGCTATTACAATCTTATCTTATAAGTCACATTTTGAATAAGGATGTCCGGGTTTATTCTTGATGTGATTGGTTACGTTTCGCGGGGTTATGGCTAACTGACTTTGTTGTCATGACCTCCTTTGACCTCACAATGCATGAATTTGTTCGTTTCTTCTCATATGTTTTCATAAAGAGAAAATGAACCGACAACTGCGTCTTACGTGTACGTCGCTCTCATGGTTACACAATCAATTACATTAATTCCAAAATGAATGCGTCATTTTCTTCCCAATCAATTCCCAATTTTACAATCACACGTTTCTCCCAATTCATGAAATCTATATATTAAAGCACAATCTGTAAAACTTAAGCTTTGGGGACCGAACTCGGCACATTGAGAATTCGGCAATTCGGTCATGCGGGGTAAGTGGGCACTTTAAGATTGGCTATCTGTGAAAGGTGATCATTACCAGGGCTCGGATATGTATTTTCAAAAAATCGTAAAATATTTAAATATATATTTCCTTAAAAACGACAAAATATTTTCTTAAATATTTTCTTAAAAATCCATTAAAATGTGTACTTTAGTGTCTTAAATTCTTTTAAATCTCTTAAAATGTATGACAAAATGTGATTATAACTTTTAAAATGGCATTTTTGCCAAAATATATATCAAAAAGTCACATTCAATAACAAAGCCCTTCAATTTTTTCCTAAAAATTGTTTTTCAGACAAAAATAAAAATATAATTGCACGTCTTTAGAAAAATTTTTGCATTTTACTGCACATTTTTGCCGTAAAATGCCAAAATTTTGGTGAAAACGCAAAAATATTTAAAAATATTTACTTATCGGGGAAATATTTAAGAAAATATTTTTTTAAATAAAAAATATGTTCTTAAATATTATATTTTCTAAAAAGTGAAAATATTTTTTATATGTACTAAAAATATTTGTATACGTTCTTCATTTAATGTGAAACGCCTAGATCCGAAGTGTCCGATCTGTACGATCACACAGTAAAAATATTTTTATAAATACATATCCGAGCCCTGATCATTACTGATCATTAAGAATTAGGCTGATTTACGGAAATGGGGATTAAAAATTAGGCACATCGGTGGACACTGGGGCACAGACACTGGGTTGGGTATTATAGCGAATGTTTAAAAGGTACGGGGACACTGAAGATTCGGTTCAGGGTATTGCAAACTGTACTCGCGGGTCGTCCGCCTTAAATTCCCAAATGTTTATAAAATTAGTCAATGAATCCGTGTATTTTCTATCAGCTAAAACAACTTGGCATCTATAGTCTTATTCTTCAGTTCTCCATTTATACTTTATAGAATTGGCCAATATTATTATATTATTATTAAAGCACAGATATTATTAACCGATTTATAAAAGGTATGCATTTAAAATTATCCTTTAGAAAGTCGTCGGGAATTACTGATTGTTGAGATGGAGAATTTAGAAATTGTTGGAAATTATGTATGGTGAAGTGGGGGTACTTATTATGATGTTCGGTAAAGTAAACGGAAGAAAGGAGTGGTCAGTGATGAAGGAAAACCGATAGGCGAGTTAGTATTAGGGAATGTGAAGTGTGAGAAACGTGAGGTTATAATTAAAGACTTGACATTGGGGGAAACGAAAAATGGTTTGGGATTAAAAATTTTGTAGTCGGAGAGTTGGAGGAACCGAAAGTTTTAGGAAGGAATAATAGAGTGTGAGAAATTGGAGGTGATAATGTGTGCGATTTTTACAATTAACCTTTACTGATTGCTAAATAAAGTTATCCCTAACATTCACTGCTGTTAAATACAGTTATCCGGTATCTTTAACATTTACAAATATGGTTTTCTCTTCACTTAGTTAAAGTGGGTTACCCCAACTTTTTATTATTGTTAAATACGATGTTCCAACAGTTTCGGATTGCTTATTATTGTTATTCACCCGTTCGGAGAACGGGTAAAAAAGACTAGTTAGTTATATACTATAGTATTAAGCTGGCAATAAGGCACGTCCTCCGGATTGGCAACAGAGAGATAAAGTTAACGTTCAGCATTTTGAACACTTGAAACACATACCAAAATCGCAAAGAAGTAAATACAAATGACATCCAACATTCATTTTTAGGATATACATGTCTCATTTAATTAGGGGTAAAACCATTTCGTATCAGTACTTCACGTTCCATTGGTTTGTTTGAAAAACAGTTTCGCTTCTCAAAAATAACCAAACGAAAAAAAACGATTTTCATAAAAGTACTATAACAGTATGACTTATACATCATACTAATTTAAAAGAAGGCCCATTTGAATATATACACTGCTATTTTTTGAATTCCAGAAAATTCTTTAATATTTTTTAATAAAATAGATAATTAATCACGTCAAAATTGCTATGAATTGAACATCTACAATTAATAATAAAAGAAATTAATTGCTAATAAAATCTTCAAAGATTGGGACGATAAGACGCGGTAAGTTAGCACTTTGCCGGCTCTACAACACAGGACGAAGCAGAAATGGCTTTAGGTGACCTTCACATTTAATTGCAGAATAAATTCATTAAATAGTAATGTCATCTTATGGCCCAACTTGCCACATGTAAACTTATGGTCCAACTTGTCACATGTCAATTTATGGAACTTGTCACATGCCAAATTACGGTCCGACTTGCCACAAGCCAATTTGCTATGTCAAATTCATTGGATTTTGTCCATTTATACTTTTATATTGTAACCCCCCAGTGGCCCTAGTTAATAAGACCCAAGTACGACATTAATACTGTAAGAATCTGTGAATAAAATGAAAGTCGTGGGTTTAGGAGGTAAATGGTTTAGGAGGAGATAGTGCTTTTCAGAATCGTGGTTCTTTCTTTCTTGGTGGTGATCGTGGTCTTTATAAGATATCCTATAATGCTATATATAACTTTAAAATTAAAAATGTTTTTGTTTTCAAGTGCTCGAGATGGAGAAATTGTACTTGCAGTGTGCCCTATGAAGTGCTTAAATATCGATGATCTTTCCAAATCTGGGCGATCTGACGCAAGACCCTGTATCCATAAATGCTGTACAAACCCTCGTAAAATATTTACTATGGAAAATAACCGTTTAACTTGCCATGTCCCCAAAAAATTCCATGAATATCAAAATTTCACCTCCAAGCCATTCCTTTTGGAAGATGTGAGCAAGAAAGTATCTAAAAAGGGTTCCTTTGTTTATCCTAACTATTTTGCTGATAAACGGTTTGCAAAATGCGAAAATTCCGTAATACACATTCTTAAAGTTCCGAAACATGTGTACAGTGGTAATTATCATTCGATGCTAAATATTGGTATGTAAGTGAGCATTTTCATTGCATAGGCATTTAGTAATACACCCTGAGAATTTAGTAAATACTAAATACATTAGAATAGTGTTTCTAAATGTCACTGTATATAGATTCCGTCTTATAAGCAATGGAAATGTTGAGGGATGTTCCAGTGACAACAAAACAATTGTAATGGATACTGACAATATGTGCGTTGATGCACTGCAGAATTTTGGAGAGGGAAAAGGAGAATCTGGAGATTTAATTACATTGGCCATCATGCTTTGTAAACCACATAGTGACAAAGACAACGGAAAACCCAGTAATAAATCATCAATTGAAAAGGTAAGATGGGTAAATTGAAATAATGATTTCTGAAAAATTTGGTGGTTTCATTTCAATTTTCGCTTTTTCATTCATTTTGAAAAGATTAGAAGGACATGAATCCATTTTATTTTGAACATTTAGAACAAGTCTTCTACTGATGATACCAAGAAAACGATGGATATCATTTTATACTTTGTTAGTTTACCACTTGCTTGTATTCTCCTCTTTGTAATAATCGTTGTGTATCTTTTACTGTGGGACACTCAAAATGTTCATGGAAGAACTGTGTTGTTTTACATTATCTCTCTTTTTCTGCTCTTCTTCTCCTTGCCCTTCACAAAAGCATGGCATTTCAAAACCTTAGGTTGCAAAATCAATGGTATGCTCATTTTCTTTTCTAATCTTAATGCAAACCATTTTTAATTAGATGCAAGTATAGAATCACAAATATGATTTTAAATTTTAGGTGTTCTATCCCACTTTTTCTTCATATCCACATTTTGTTGGCTTACTGCGATCAATTTTGATATTTTCTGGACGTTTAGGTATATTTTTGATACTTTTCTGAACTGATTGATTGTATAATAATTAAGACTATTAAAGACTAATATTCTCCTGTAATACAGTTCAGGTTAAGATTAAAAATGTAATAACTGTGCACTTAACCGGGAATTTCTTTACTGGTTTCAGGAAATTACAAATATCTTCAAAACTGAAAAATAGTAAGCAGTTGATTATTTATGCTATTGTTTGCCTGACCACTCCTTCAATCTTCGTTACCGTTGGATTGTCTTTAGATTACAGTTACAAGTTAGTGTCCATTTCATCTAAGTTGATTTTAGGATTTTAGAATAATACTATAAAATATGACCATATTGATATTATTGCTTTGAAACTTTAGTATTTTTTAGTAAAAGTACACAATATTTTTGTAAACTATGCAAAAATAGCACAAATTGCACTTTCATTATTTGAACAGGACAGAGAAACCGTTATCTACTTGTTCCTTGGAAGAGGACATCCAGGAATCATCATCCAGGGTGCTAACACCACAATACGGAATTAAATCGTGTTACATTTCAGAAGAAGCTAAAGGATGGTACGATTATTTCATCGGTGGAGTCCTCCTTAGTTGCAATGCGGTTTTCTTTGGCCTAACGGTCTATAAGTTATGTCAATACAGGAAAAGTGCAAATACGGCGATTCAAGCAAGTTCACAGGAAGACCAACCGTATGGAAATTATACAAAGATGAGAAAGGGTATCTTCTTATGTCTTATATAATGTATTGGGAATTCATTGACTTATTTTCGAACAGAGTAAAAATTTTTGGCAAACTATTGGCAATAATGGGAGCCGGGTGGATTTTTGAGTTTATCGGATGGGCGATTAGAAGTGGAACAGGGAACTCTAGTGGAACTGCGTGGATGATTTACATATGCGACTCTGTGACGCTTTTACAGGCTGTGGCCTTATGTTACGTTTTCGTCTGGAAAAAAGCCATTTTTGTCCAGTTGTGGCAAAAATACAGAAATCTTCGCCGTAAATATAAATATATTTGCCTTTGTATTTTTATTTCATATTTTTAATGGAATTATTAAGTAATTCATTTTATTACGCTTAGGGATTCTGATTATATTCATTACAATTGGTTTGTGTGAAGTTCCTCAAGACAAAAGACCATCAAATACGGGAAATGTGACCATTACCAGCAACACTCTAGGGAGAACTGGAATTCAAAGGAACAATTCAAAGTCATTAGAAAGAAATCACTCCCTTAAAAGTAAAGATTCAATAGAAATGCGTAAAATAAGTCTGAATTAATCTTCTGTAGCATACGTATAACAATACAGTTTTTATTATAACCACATTGTCCGATTTAATTATTGCACTTGGTCCAAATAAATTTTTTAAAGATTAGCGTGCATATATAAAATTATAATATAATGTAACTTATTTGTATAAATGCACGACTTGATTAATAATTTTAAAATCTAAAGAAGCATTATCTACTGTATATAATGCTGTTTAATTTTTCACCTAATTATTTTCTGAAACGCATTAGCCTTTACTTTACGGAGCAATGCTTTGGTATTCACAGATTATGCAAGTTAATTTTAACACTAAAATGGCTAATGATATGAATATGCCCGGATTCATAAAAAGAATTTGATGTCAAACAACAAATGCCATCAAGGACATAGATTTTTAATAACAATAACCATAGTTTTACGGTTTGACATTAATTACCTCTAATCGTGCATATGCATTATGCACCATGAATGAAACCGCATACATCCTTTGCAATATGCAATCTATAGTTATTTAGTCATATACTTCATTCACATTACAACGTACAAACATCGTTTATAGTTTCTTATTTGGAAAATACGAACATTAAATTATAATATCAAATCAAAGCGCTATTTATTGCCAGTGTTCCACCGAAGCCATTAATTGCGAAGGCTAAAATGTTAAAAAACTTTGAAACCCAAGTTTTTCGTTTTACGGAATTACAGTAAACAATCAGAATATAAAATACTTTTTCTTGCTACAATTTAAAGTGATAATTGAAAAGAAAATTCAAAATTCTACTACGCTATTTTACTCTCTTTCACTGCGTTCAACCAATTTGGTTATAAAAAGGCACTTGGAACAGAAATAGCAATCTCCACCTTGAAAAGCATCCCTAAACATTAAAAAGAGCTCAATGTCACTAAACATGTGCATTCTCGATGCATCAACGGCTTTTAGCTGTGTCCAATATAATACACTAGTAAAAGAAAGCATTAGTGTGTAATAATGTTGTATACGCAGTAACTCTTATCTCAATGGTAAACAGCCTCGTAAACCTATATTTGTAGTCATAAGAAGTCTTTTTGGCACCGCAAGATATGTATTGCTCCCTCCAATAAACTTTTGGCAAGGAGGCATAGAAATCCTTCTTAATCAGTAAAATAATAACTACTTAGCGGGCATCCGACACCAACTATTTCTACTTATTGTCTTCTCATAATAAAAATCTCAATTTTCTAAAAACAATTCTCATGGGCTATGACTATGAATAATATTGAAAATTTGCAATACACGATGTCCAATTCCAGAGATGTATAATATTTTGCATTCAAAAATGAACTCTACTATTAAGCTTGCAAGGCATAGCTATAGGTATTGATATTAAAGGTTTTTGTGTGTAATATTATATGTATACTGTGTATATTGTGAGCCATTTTGCCGAACTGATGTTCGAATTCAAAGAAAACTTGCTAAAATTGGCAAAATGTTTGCGCGGAAACGTTATTGAATATTTTCATAAATTTTGTGCATCTTGCCTGGGCTTTACATTTCTAAGACCAGCGCTATTGAAAATACCCCGAAAACGAAGTCCCGCAAACTACGTCAACAACAGGCCAAAAGTGTGCCAAATTGTGTCAAAGTGTCCTTGTTTTGAGCCAGGAATTTATGGCCTATTTCTTTGCCTTCTTGCCAAAACCTTATTGAAGGGAGCATAGCAGTATGATCTGAATTCTGCGAAACAATAAACTGTACCACGTTTTAACTATTTAACTTATAGCAATCATTACATTGGATTAATTTAAGGTTATATTTGATGTATGCCTTGTAAACGCTTGCATTTAAAGAAAATATTACTATCACTAAAGTGCACTCCGTATTCTCTCTACTGATTTCATGGGCAATAGCCCAAGGGAAGCGGCACCACTTTGCATAAATAATAAATAATATAATACACTGATTGAAAAACTTACTAGAAGTGCTTTTCCCGACTCACTCGTTAATGTGCTCAGTACTTGGTTCCACACTCAATTCTTTAGAGTTATTTGGAATAACTCTGTTTCTGTCTCATTGCCTGTGCGATCGGGGGCGAGATAATATGGTGTACTCTCTGCGAACTTATATAATACATATATACCAATCATCTAGTAGTGGAACAACTCAATCAAAATTAAGCTGTTCTATAAATAATATTGTAACTAATATTGCAAACTACGCGTATGAATTCTGTTTATTATCCACTACAAAATGTACTTTGGAGCTCGTACTAAAATGTGTCTAGATTACTCTACTAAACGGGAACTTAAATTTAATCCAACCAAGACTAGTCTCCTGCAGTTTTATCCCTGTTGGTGCAAGCCAGTTAAATATGGGAACTTTAGTATTACCTTTAATAATGTTAATTTAGTTCCTTGTGACCATCTTAAATGTTTAGCTTATAGTATTCAATCTGGCAAGTATTACAATAGTAAACGCTGGTCAGATATTACGTAGGAGAGCTCTGTAAAAGAGAATACGCTAATAATAAAAATAGATTCGGACAGTGTAACAAAAATATTAAGTGCAAATTGTTTAAAATTTATATATGTATTTAAATACTGCTCGGCACTTTGGAATTCTACCAAACTACGTAATAATAAAGTACGTGTTTCTTATAATAATTCAATTAAAAGAGTATTTAAGGAAGAACATAATTGTAGTATGACAAAGTTGCTGCTTACATTAAGACTACCTACCCTCAGTACCCTCATACAAAGCACATAACAATTTTTAACATCTAGACAGTGTACTACCACAAACCATAAATTTCTTAGTACTTCACTGCCACGACTTAGTGTAACCTAGATCTGTTCCTGTTTTTGTGTTTGCAATTTGAGTTTGTAGTAATTCTTCCTTATCCTTTTTTAGTATTCCTTGTATTTAGTAATTATTTAAATAGAATAACTGCTGTAGAGCAATATTTCCCATTGATCCTTGGCTTGCATCGTGCATGTACAAATTCCAGTTTGTTGATTAATTGAATAAATAAATTCCGTGGGTTCTCAAAGAAATTTATGGTGCTGAGAAATTGACTTCTTTTAGTGTTTGTAACAGAATGCTCTCGAAGGAAACACGAAATAATCCTGGAAGTGAATTGTCAGACTTAAGATCGCAAAGACTGTACTACCCTTCAGTATTTACTAAATTAGTCAATGTTTTATATTACTCTGGCTGCATTCCATTTCGTCTTGAGTTTTCTGAGACCGAGAACAAATACTGCATCATAGAGAACCGTATACAACAGGTAAATGTTTTGCAGTTTGTTAGTTTCGATTAATTAATATAGGCAATCCAAAATCCAATAAGGGCTCTTATAATTGCAGTAGGGCTTGATAAATTGATATTTACAATCGTACATTAGTTATAAACTGTCTACACATTTAACTGTTTTCGTTATTATTTTTTATTGTAAATAGGCAATATGCGTCATACTACAAGCAGTGGCTGTACTTTGCAACATTTTGCATAATGTAATGCTCCACGATAATATTGGAAAAAGTTCACATGGGTTTTACAATATATTATCGGATTTTGCAATTACTTTTAAATTCATCGCATTCATGTATTTTTCTTGGTCGAAAAAAGGGAGCGTTTTGGCTATTGTGAATCTATTCAACTCTGGCAGACCAGTTTTCGGAAGGGTAAAGTTTTCAATTATTTTATAAAATGTCTTAAAAGTGACGACTTTAAAAAAACTATAATAAGTAAAAGTCTTATTTTGTTACTTCAATTATTATTTCCATGTTTAATAATTAATGTCAATTAGTAATTTAATTCTTGAATATTTTAACCTTGTTTACAATTCCAGAATTCAGTTTTCATTTCCGTGTGGATTGGGTTCGAGTTCCTCTTGTCCTTACTAATTTTTCACCGTGACGTGCTAGTGACAGTTTACGATGATAGAGAAAGTGCAGGAGGAATTTATTCTGTTATGTATAAATACAGATACTTGGAGAACGATGTATCAAACATTACAATCGCCATTCTAAAAATTATAATAGTCAATATCTGGATTTTTCATAGTCTTTATTTTGTACTTTTTGCTGGAAAAATGGTTGTTGTCTGTGGAGTGTTGACGATTTATGAGATAATCAATACCTGCAAACCACGGGATTCCAATGTCTGTCAGCCAACTATAGATACTTTTATCCGGGCGAGATCAATGGTATCCCTCGTTAATTCCACCTTTGGAAAACTCTTCTTCATGGAATTCTTAGTTGTCTTCTTATATGTGGGACACAATATAAGTGACGTTTTGAGTTTCGATAATGCAATAGAAATTCGTCTCGTTTCTGCAATTTACATTTTGGACTTATTTGCAACTTTCTGGTGGGCAGCTGAATGCAACTCAAACGTATTACGCACATTTAATGGAAACTATAATTTTATAAAAATTGGAATATTTTGGAGAAAATTTAAATGCGCCTCAAAATTAATTGGTTTACCTCAAGAATAATAATGGCTTTACGTCATATAAATACCTATACATACAGCTAAGAAATATTGATTATTTTTCTCAAGGTAAACCCATATTTTTGAGGTGTACTTTAATACAAGCCGAATTTTTCCATTAATCGATTTTTTGTTACAGATAAGAAAATTTAAAGATTCCTATATTGAGAAATTATTGGAGGATGAGAGATGCACTGGAAATGAGGGAGATTTGTGTGGAAAGCCTCACCGATTTAGTAGAGTTTCTTGGTATGTGTTGACTTGTTCACTCGATTTGGGAGTCAGGGCTGGGGATTTCTTCACAGTCAATTTTGGATTCCTTGGAGTGGTAAGTGATACCTGATACCTACTAAAAAAGGCAAATGCTATCATATCCCAAGTTACTACTATTACTGCTGTATTTGAATATGTTTTTGGTGTTTTTAATATTTGTAGACCATGAGCGTTTTGCTGACATACATTCTTGTAATGTTGCAATTTAATGGACCAAAGTTGCTTGCAATAAACAATAACCAAACTGCCAACAGTTCTGATTGATCCCTCAATTGAATAAATCGTGGTTACCTTTGTCAGAACCCTCGAGGGACGACCACATGCGGCGTCTTTTAAATTTTGAGTATCTTTTAAATATGTCTGTACAACAGGTCATATCATTTATTATAATATGTGAGTGATCTGTAACGAATACTTCATAGGTAAGCAGTTGCATAGCAGTGTAAGAATGTTTAACCACCGGGAAGGACATGTGAGATATTTAAAATAATGTTATTTCTTAAATGCATGTTATCCGATTAACAATATGTGATATAGCTAGGCATTTTACTTCTCTAATTCCAAATATTTTAATTATCTCATCCCAAAATATTGTTATCGAAATGGATTTGAGATTTGGGGTATATATTTTTTACTGCGCAATGTGCCAAAGCTATTCGCCATCTCCTTATGTTAATATTAATGAGAACTCAATGAGAATCATAAAAATGATGTGAATACTCATATTATCGCCGGAAAATTGAAGATTAAAGACAAGCAGAATTGAAAGACCTTATTGTTACAGGCTACTTAATTCGCGACAGTGGAAAAACTAGAACAGGGGTGCCGTGAATATTAATTTAATTTGTTAGTTATATGTTTATAGTCCTGCTTTCGTGTTGTATTAAAATTCTAGAAAGATACAGAACCAGAAAGATGTAAAACAGTAATTTCTTATCTAAATGACTCAACTAAGCCATTTCATGCATTATGCAACAAGTTTCTTTATTTGCGATTTGTTCGATATCAATTGCTTTTTAATAGTGCTGCATACAAGTTCTAGAACTAGACAGCTAGCCCTATGCAGAACATAATAAATGTACAATGTAAGTGTGCAAATAACAATAGCGTGGTTACTTGTGCAGCAAGTTTCATTTTGTTCGATAGATACGCAACTTATCACGATGAATGATGACAGAAGCAGAACTACATGTACTTCATTCTAAAAGTTGGTAACACAATCTGAAGGCAAACATGTGTACACACACATCTACAGTTGGAATCATTGAGACTCCTTGGTGTTTCAAAATATTTATAAAATAATACTTGTTTAAGGCCATGAATAATTCTTGCTACAATATAAAATTGATATGTACTACTGATACAGCTCGGTTAATATTTGCCAATGAAAGCGTTTAAATTATGTTAATTGTTCTTAAATACGTACATCGAAAGCAAATGCCAGAGCAGATTATGTGAAATAACTTTAGAAAAATACTTTGATTACATAAGTATCTAAAAGCAAAGAATTCCATTCAATCTTCAGCAGAGTCAAATTTTCTTAAATCAACAGTAACAACTCAATAGACTTTTGCTATCATGCTGCACTTTGTGCATGTCCCTAACAACACTTATCATTATCTTTTAATTAAGTCAGCAAGGAGTGGGATAAAAATCTAATACAATTAGGAAATGCAATAAGAATGCGTTAGCAACAGTAAAACGAAACATTCAGTGTAAAGGTCACATTTCTCACAGAAAAAGGTCACTGAAAATGACTCTTAACAAATACATGAGCATTAGAACCCTAAGGCTCATGTATATAGCTATACCTATACATTATATTATCACAATTAAGTATGCATTTGGCAGAACCAGAACAGGTATGTATTTGCTTGAGCACAGATACAATAATGATATTAATAAAAAGCAACATCCCCATTATACGAAACGCTTTATTAGAATTTAGCGAAATAAAGCATTCATGTATAAGTTGCAGGATAAATTACATACCTCATCTCGCACCTTGATATGAAAACTTGTTGCCTGTCAAATATCATGTTATGCTGCCTCTTCACTTCGGTTAATGAGTTTAACCTTGCTCTACCACTTTTGTGTTGTCTTTGCGAATATAATTTGTTAAAGGAATATGATATGTGTTTAAGATGAAGTTCAGTGAAACCGTGAGTAAGCACAATGCATTAACGACAGAGATTACAATAGAGGATGAATGAACACTCGATCATCGTTTTCAAGAGATATTACTATACAACCTGGGTGCCTTATTGAAAAGCATGTGTATTGACAGTGTTATTTATGGCTGTGGTTCAGTGTGCAGTCAAGATTCTGTTAAGTGCTTGTCTATTCTCAATGTTGCTAAGCATGTGCCTATTTTGACTAGCACGAGCCTAGTTTAAGCTTCCCCTTTAAATTTCTCCGCAGACTAAAATCATTAAAAATGAGGTAATATTCTGTATTTTATTTTAAATAATTCGCTTAAGTAGACTAAAAGAAAAGTCTTTCTAAATAATTAGTTGTTCTTCGAAGTAAAATAATCAATATTAATATTTATTTAAAGACAAAAATTATTTTTAATTTGGTATTACAATATAAGCCAGGTGTGAAGAATCAAAATGGTCATTCCTTAGAAGACAACTAGAACTAACAACCTTAAGGCCTGCTCGGCTGCATACCACAAAAAGACTGGTAATATATATCGTCTAACAATAAAACCAATACTATATAATTGATATTGATCTTAGAAAATTTCGCATAAGGGCTTTCACAAAGTTCACGGAGGTCTCGGGTATATTTTTATTGCCCAATTTTTTAGCAGATCACCAAAAATCAAAGGAAGGTTGCTCTTTCTGCACTGCAGTAATGCCTGCCATTTAAATGATAGGATTAAATTTAAAGTCGGGACACAAATGAGTGAAACCAGAAACAGGAAACTTTTCTGTGGACTGGATGAAAAGCGGACTGAATGAACCGTACCAAATGAAATTAGGTACGGTTCTCTGGCGACAGAGAAGTTGCTAAATGAAATGGGGGACTACTATATTAATAATGAATTAATGGGGGTACGGATTTTCTATTGCATATGCACGGGACGTCCCCTTTTCCTCTATTGAAATAGGGAAATTTTGGAAAACATTATATATATCTGTAGCTGTGGTCAAGCTCGGAATAGTAACAGAAAATGTTTTTAAATAAATGGTCTAGTGTTAGGTTGTTGCCCTAAGGAATACAAATTGACTGCAGTAGTGGTAGTAGTAGGTATTAAGGTCTAATTTTATTATCTTCATGATTTGCATTAAGATAAATTATAATAAATTATAAATAATAATTATAAATAATGCAAATTATAAAGATAATTATACCTTTATATCTATTACTACACTATTGACATTTACAGAGAAATTCTTTGTAATATAATTTGTATTCCTAAGTGTATTAACCTTAACAATGGACTCATTAAAAAGATATTTTCCATTGCTATTCTGAGCTTGAACACCTGCCTTATCATATGCACCTAACACCCTCATACATTCTAGTTACAAGCATACAGCAGTCTTTCCGTGTGCCATAGAAAATCCGTACCCGTATTAACTCGCATTAATGTAGTAGTACCCAATTTCATTTACTAACTTCTCTGTAGCCGGAAAACAGTTCGCTTTTCATCCAGTCCACAGAAAAGTTTCCTGTTTCTGGTTTCACTCATTTGTGTCCCGACTTTAAATTGCGTCCTAAATGATATCATGCATCATTAAGTAGTAGTAGTACATTTTGCAAATCGTTAAGTAAACCCAAACCGACTTCTAAGGAAAATAGTATGAAACCAAAAGTACACAAGACAATGATATACATCGAAAAGAGAAAGTTTAAACTCGAATCACCAAGTTGAACGCCTGTTTCGACAGTGGCTGCCTCATTTACGGATTTCATAGTGTCATTCTTCAGTCGTATTTTAAACTCTTGTCTTCGAAATTTTTCCATCCATTCTTGGTAAAGCCGGTAAATGCCAGAGTTCATGATATACTGAATTATTCTATACATGCAAGGCGCTGTGAAAGGTTTAAATACTGCCATCATTGATGTTTTGAATAATTCATCTTGTCCCTTCATGAATTTTTTATCTGTGAAAATATTTTGCTTATAAAAATCAAGTTGGATATTTTGGTCAACAAGTACTTTCTTATCACAGTTTTTAAGAAAGTGAAAGCTTCTGTTGAGAAATTGATAGCCGTCTGATGAGTCTCGTCGGTGACAACGAATATCTGGTCCTCCCAAAATAAAACGGGAAGGAAGTGTATTTCTGCTAACCAATTGGTTGTTAGCTGAATCACTCGTGTTACTAAAATTTATTAGTTCCCAAAACCATTCCGTTTTTTCATTTCCAATTATATTAAAAGTTTTGAAAACCTTGTCACTTTTCTGTGCTTCTAGATTTGTGATATTTACATCATCCAAAATTATCCAGCAGTCTACGTCTAATTTACCACATCCATCTTCTAATGATTCTACAGAATCTAGAAAGCAAAAAGCATCATCGGAGTGTATTCTGTTGTGCACGCGGTTGAAACCATAATCATTGTAATCAAATTCAAGATTTTCTTGCTTCAATTTCAATATAAAAATTTCTAGAGATATTAAATTTGAAACTGTTTCAGAGCTAATAAAAGCAAAGTTTTCAAGCTCATTGAAGAAATTGACACGACTTTTTAATTTGGCCGGTAAAGTTAGCTCAGTGACAACTATGCTTTTATAAGCACTACTAAAAATAATTCCGACAATTATCCAAATTCCGAAAGTAGCAAATAAAAAACTTTTCGATGTGGTTTTTGGTGAGATCCCTTGTTCAATTATTGCGGAAAAATAAATATGTATATTGGAAAGAAAAGGAACCATAACAGATTTTGTTTTGTTCTCATTATTATTTTCAAACTCCTTTACACTGGCTACAAATGAAAACAAAGTGCAAGAGAGAACTAAAAATAGCCAGCAAGTCAGATCATAAGGTTTTGTAAAAATTTTCCAGCTCGGTTCTTTTTCTGCTCCATAACAAGTTATAAAATTATAGCTTTTTGTGTCCAACAAAATAACAAGAAACCAACTGGTTTTGGAGTTGTTTCTTTGTCGTAAAAAGTTTCTGGTATCAATGATCTCAATTTTGAAAACCGAATATGCTTTCTGAAGATTTACCTCCTCCGAGTGGTTCAGCTTTTCAATGATGATATACGATAGTATGTTGTTCATTTCCAACCCTAACATTTT
The DNA here is from genome assembly GCA_020352615.2 of Yoshiicerus persimilis. Lineage (NCBI taxonomy): Eukaryota > Metazoa > Arthropoda > Collembola > Entomobryomorpha > Tomoceridae > Yoshiicerus > Yoshiicerus persimilis. The sequence continues at coordinate 60,057,361 of CM036940.2, forward strand.
TAATTTGGAAAATGGTGTTATGTGATGTATTCCACCTTTCTCACCTTTTGGCGTCACTTGGCAATCGTCAGATAGGAATCTTAAAGGCCTACCAAGTTGATAGGAAACATTTTCGTCATAAAACGCTTTCAAAGTACTTTCTAGCGACATTTTCTTCCTAGACGCCAACTCTTGAAAATATATGTTATCAGCACAAGACTTTGAAAATAAATGGAAACGAAAGAACTCATAACTTTTTAAAGGAATTACGGATTTAGTCATTTCGAAATAAATCATCAAAGAAATACCAGAATGTTCTGCCACTTTTTGCAACAATCTGTTCTGTTCTGTTCTGTCTTCCTCGCCGTAGAACGCTTCCGAAATTGGAATTATATAAATATTGAAAGACGTTATGCATGTTTTGGCATTTCTATTTATTTTAATAAAGTTTAAATTATTCGTTAATTATTCGGTTCTGATTTACCACGCTTTAATTAATATCTTTTCTCAAGACGGTTTCAAAGTATTTGTAGCAGTAAAGCCATTTTACAAATTGAATGAATCACAAGCTGGTCAAATAAAAATTCTGCAACTTTTAAGAAAACTAAGGTTTTTAATAAATTTGATAATTTGACTGAGTTGTTGGAGTTTTGAAATAGCCAGGCCTTTTCACAATAAACCTGTAGAATTGTCAGAATAGTAATTTTTTATTTATCGGACCCCGGATGTTACTACAAACAATCCACCCTCAAGAGAAAATTGTTTAAGGCTAAGGTATTCAGAAACGAATAATTTTACGTCATGCATTCATTTTCCCTCAACAGCGGAGAGTAGCCGTACCCCCAAAAGAGTATGTAAATTTTTAAATATTGGAGGAGCCATTTTCTTTGATTGAATTTAATTTGATGCGGATATGCAATAGAAATCAATGTAATGGGAAAGTGAGGTGTAAAGTCCAATCCAGGTGTATGTTTATCAAAAACAATATCGATGGCACAATTCACTGCTGCGTCTGATGTCAGTATGGTTTGCAGATCTTCAAAAACAATTGAATTTTTCCAAGATAATACTTTTGCGGAAAATGTGAAATTACGTAAGAACCAACAGCACATGAAAATATTTAACAGAGCGCCTTTACAAATATTGGGCCACATTTTTTGACACAGAATGATTTACGCAGACTTCTATAACTAACTTCTTGTTTCTGCCAATAATTAATAAAAGCTGCTTATATTAAAATATTTTAGAAGAAGTGGATATTTGATCTGGAGCCTTTTCTGATATTTTTCAGAGTTACGGTGCGAGTAAGCAAAGTTAAAAGTACTTTTTTAAAGTAATTTTATTTAAATTAATTATGTTCAAATTAGGTTCAAAAGAAAAAATATTACTAGCGAATGCTATTTTATTGATAGTAAATTTAGCTTACTTTCAACTGTCAACGAAGGAATGTTGGATGTAGGGACTTATTCCTGATATAGTATTGAATATCGATGTCATGTCATCGCAACTGGATTTGGTTCTATACCCCTTTGATGAATATATTTTTCAGACTTCTGTAAGCATACCTTCTGAAAAATAATGACATTATTAAATAAAATTTTCAATGTTCGTTTAGAATTTAGAATGCAATTATTTGTTTAAAAGCTGGGCTTCAAAACAACCGTAAGTGGTAGTGGACTTCTGTATCCTACCCTGCTGAACATATAAATAAATTATGCATTTTCAATGCTATTAAGTAAGTATGCATGCCCAAATAATTTTTGAACTCCTTGAGTATGCCAAAGTAGTCATGAAAATTGTCATGCAGGTTCTCTATTCAATAACACAAATTTCAACACAAATTTGCTATTGTAGTCTGTGTTGTAACATTCAGAGTTATTAGAATGTTAAAGTTATAAAAACTTGCAATAATCAATAAATAAGATTTTGCAAAGTGTGAAGCACCATTTAAAGCAGCAGTGAGACATTTACCTTCCTATTTTCATAGTTCCCCATTCCACATGAAATTGACTGGACGTTCACAGTCGATCACCAAATATTTCAAAGTCAGAATAATTAATTATTCATTATTGCACATTACAGCTTTCACAATAATGGGGTGGAATTCTCAAAAGATGGTAAAATTACGATAGTTGATTTCTGCAAAATCCTTCGTTAGTTTTTTATCGTTACTAAGTTCCTGTAAGAATTAGCTAATGATTTTGCAGAAATCCACGATTTTAATTTTACGATCTTTTGAGAATTCCAGCCCTGGTTTTCATCATTAAAATAGTCCTGAAATATGCTTTGAGACCAGTTTTAAAGCAAACTGCTTACCCCATTGCGCTCGCTAATGCTTTAACACTGAGTTCAACCAATGTGGTTATAAAGAGGCATATGGAACAGGAGACAGAAATTTCCACCTTGACAAGCATCACTAAGTACTACGAAAAGAGCTCAATGCCACAATGCATCTGCTTGATGGATGCATCAAAGGCTTTTAGCTGTGTCTAATGTAATATATTGGTCATAAAACATCAGTCGGGACAGGAAACTGGAAAACTCCCGACTCAGTCGTCACTTGGCTCAGCATTTGGTTTCGTACTTAATCCTTTAGAGTTATTTTGAATAACTCTGTTTTTGACTCATTCCCTAAGCGATCGGGTGCACTGTGCATTCTCTGCGTACTTATATGATAATATATATATACCAACCATCTAATAGTGGAACAATCAAAATTACGTTGTTCTATAAATAGTATTGTAACTATAATAATGCAAACTATGCGGATGAACTCTTTTTATTATCCATTACAAATTGAGCTCTTAAAAAATGTGTCTAGATTACTCTACTCTCATGGATTTTAATTTAATCCGACCAAGACTAGTCCTTGCAGTGTTTTATCCCAGTGGGTACAAGCCTTGATATACATGGTACCTTTAGTATTACCTTTAATAAAGTTAATTTAGTTCCTTGTGACCATGTTAAATATTCAGGTTATAGTATTCAATCAGGCAAGCATTACATTGTAAACGCTGGTCAGATATATTGCAAATAAATAGTAGATTTGGAGAGCTCTTTAAAAGAGTCTACTCGATTAGATATAGTAAATTCGGATATTGTAACCAAAATATTAAGTGTAAATTGCTTAAAATCTACTTAAAGTCTATATACTGCTCGGCACTTTGGAATTCTACCAAACTACTTAATAATAAAACACGTGTTGCTTATAATAATCAATTAAAATTGAGTTTAATTAAAAAACCTAGTTGTAGTATGACAAAGTCCTGTTTAAATTAAGATTACATTCCTTCAGTACCCTTATAAAAACGCTAAGCAGTTTTTAATATCTAGACAGCGTCACTACCACAAACCACAATTTTTTTGGTGCTTCACTGCTACGACCTAACCTAGTGTAACCTAGATCCATTCCTGCATTTTGTAAGTATTTGTAATTTGAGTTTGTAGAAATTTTCCTTGTCCTTTTGTAGTATTTAGTAGTTGTTTAAATAGAATTACTCGACAGTAATATTTCCTAAGACATTCTGGGTTTGGATGATGTACAACACATTCCATTCTGGCAATCAATTTAATAAATAAGTACCGTGGGTTCAATTTTCAAAGAATCTGAGAAATTGACTTCCATCAGTGTTTGTAACAACAGTATGTTCTCGAAGGAAACAAGATATAACCCTGAAAGTGAATTGTCAGACTTAAGGTCGCAAAAAGTGTACTATCCTTCAGTATTAACCAAGTTAATCAATGTTTTATATTACTCTGCATGCGTCCCATTTCGTCTGGAGTTTTGCAAGACCGAAAACAAGTACTGCATCAAAGAGAACCGTATACAGCAGGTAAATGTTTTGCAATTTATTAGTTTCGGTGAATATATTAATATAAGCAATACAAAATCCAATATAATACTGTTAAAAAGTACTCTTATAATTGCAGTACAGATTGATTTCATTACCCATGCACAAATGATATTTATAATCGTGCATTAGTTATAAACTGTTAAATCTTCACATTTAACAGTTATGTGAAATAATTATCAAAACAATCATGTCTTTGTATTATATTTTACTGTAAACAGGCAATATGCGTCATACTACAAGCAGTTGCTGTACTTTGCAACATTTTGCATAATGCAATGCTCCATGATAATATTGGAAAAAGTTCACATGGGTTTTACAATATATTATCGGATTTTGCTTTTACTTTCAAATTCATCGCATTCATTTATTTTTCTTGGTCGAAGAAAGAGAGCGTTTTGGCTATTGTGAATCTATTCAACTCTGGCAGACCAATTTTCGGAAAGGTAAAGTTTTTTAATTCAACCATTTGGTTTTTATGAGATTTCGTAGTGTCTTAAAAGCGTCAACTTGAAAAAATAATTAAAACGAAGTCTTTTTTGGATACTTCAGTTGTTATTTCCTGGTGTTTAATAATTAATGTTAATTCTACGTTAATTCTTAATTTAATTACTGAATATTTTAACCTTGTTTACAATTCCAGAATTCCGTTTTCATTTTCATGTGGATTGGGTTCGAATTCATCTTGTCCTTACTAATTTTTCACCGTGACGTCATTATTACAGTTTACGATGATAAAGAAAATGCTGGAGGAATTTATTCTGTTATGTATCAATACAGATACTTGGGGAACAATGAATCAAACACAGTTATGGTCATCCTAAAAATCATGATTGTGAATGTCGGAATATTTCATAGTCTTTATTTCGTAGCTTTTGTTGCAAAAATGGTCGTTGTCGGTGGAGTATTGACGATTTATGAGATAATTAATACCTGCAAACCACGGGATTCCAATGTCTTTCAGCCAACTATGGATACTTTTATCCGGGTGAGATCCATGGTATCCCTTGTTAATGCCACTTTTGGAAAACTCTTCTTCTGGGAATTCTTAGTTGTGTTCTTATATGTGGGACACAATATAAGTGACGTTTTGAGTTTCGAAAATGCAATAGGATATCGTCTAATTTCTGCAATTCACATTTTGGACTTATTTGCAACTTTCTGGTGGGCAGCTGAATGCAACTCAAACGTATTACGCACATTTAATAGAAATTATAATTTTATAAAGATGGAATATTTTGGGGGAAATTTAAATGCACCTCAAAAATATTTGGTTTACCTCAAGAATAATAAACGCTTTACCTCATATTCTGTATAAGTACATACAGCTAAGAAATATTGATTCTTTTTCTTGAGGTACATCCATTATTTTTGAGGTGCACTTAAATACAAGCCGAATTTTTTCCATTAATAAGTTTTTCGTTACAGATAAGACAATTTAAAGATTTCTATATTGAGAAATTGTTAGAGGATGAGAGATGCATTGGAAACGAGGGAGATTTGTGTGGAAAGTCTCATCGTTTGAGTACAGTTTCTTGGTACGTGTTGACTTATTCACTCGATTTAGGAGTCAGGGCTGGGGATTTCTTCACAGTCAATTTCGGATTCCTTGGAGTGGTAAGTGCTACCTACTAAAGCCAAATGCTATCATATCCCAAGTTACCACTGCTATTAATATAACTTAATATTATTTGAAAACGTCGTTTTTTGATATTTGTAGACCATGAGCGTTTTCCTGACATACATTCTTGTACTCTTGCAATTTAATGGACCAGAGATGCTTGCAATAAACAATAACCAAACTGTCCCTCATAATTGAACAAATCGTTGTAGTGAATAATTTTACCAACATTGATTAACTATTATTTACCATAAGAGGGGTAATTCCTAAACCTTAACCTTGCTACGTTTTTCAATATCCATACTGCCACAGCTTTACAATTTAGTTCTCTTGTTAGTTACCAGTTCTCTACTCAGTTAGTTTTTTACCTTAGATGTAATGATCATGAGATTATCCTCTCTTTATGTAATACAATTAGAAAATTATACGCATACTTGGATTATAATAGAAATTTTATAGGAAAACAAAAGTTTACATTTTTCTCCTTCACTGAGGATTTTTATAAAAATGTTTTGGTAATTGTCGAATTGTTCACTCTCTACTTAGTTTATGAATTATGAATAATGAAGTAATACATAAACACACTTATGCTCAAAACCAAAGAAATTTTAAATATTAAAACTAGAATAATACTGTCATACAGAAACTTAATCCGCTGAAAGTGTAAATAAAATAGCGAATTACAAAGATTTCCCTAAAGCCAGATAAAAGTCTTAATTTGATCATGTGCATTTCAAAAAAATAATTTTTGCATACTTACAGTTACTTACAGTAGCCTTGTGTGGGCTGCCATTAAAATTGAATTTAAGGAAAATTAATTATCGGTTAATAAAAATTAAATCTATTTGTATTAAAATTGCTGCGTTAGGAAAATAATGTACTACTTAGTGAACCTAAATTCAAAAGTTGACCTTTATAGGTCATATGGGGTGGCACATATGATTTATATTTCACATGAAAAGACTGCTTTAGTACTTTGTGCAGGATTTTCAGGTTTTAAGTAAGACTGCTCAAAGAGTGTCCCCCAAGAGTGACCAACTTCAGTTACCAGAGGACACTCGCCCATGTAGAAATTCTGAAGTAAATTGCAAATGAAAATGCTAAATAAAATTCGCTGAGAAATGTAATACAAGTGATATTTAGAACTGATAGATGCATTCATAGTCCAAAGATGAAGATCATGGCCAAGAAAAGAACGGACAGTTTTGTAAGAATATAGCTTTAAGGTATATGTTCGTAATCTTGCAATGCTGAAGCTACATAAGTTCCTACGCCCTGTTCTGACAAGTTCTGACAAATGATGACATGCTCAAAGAAGCCGAAAGACTTAATAGTTGGTTCAAAAGTCAACATAACAAATCTAGAGCTATATGTCTGTAGAACAGATCATATATTTTTTATGTGAGTGATCTGTAACGATGAATATTTAATGGGTAAAATCGTAATCGCAGCTGTGTAAGATACATGTAAGAATGCTGAACGACCAGGAAGATATATAAAGCGATATTAATGTCTCATTATTGCATACAATGTCATGTACGATTAACAACATATTTTACAACTGTAATTCCAAAAAAATTGAAGATTACGATTAAAAAACTTGCAAAATTTACAGATCTTCGTGTTACAACTTACTTAATTCGCGACAACGGAAAAACTAGAAAAGTAGTGCCATAACTGCTAATTTAATTTGTTACTTATGCCCGGTATGCTTATTGGCTTGCCACCTTGTTGTATTAAAGTTCTAGAGAGCAAAAGAACCAGAATGGTGCAACACAGTAATTTGTGATCTAAATGATTCAACTAAGCCTTCTTGCATTATGCAACAAGTTTCTTTCTTTTGCGATTAGTTCAATAGCAATTGCTTAGTGCTGTATAAAAATTCTAGAGCTAGACAGCTAGCTTTATGCAGAACATAATAAATGTACAACGTATGGTGCAAATAACAACAGTGTGGTTACTTGTGTAGCAAGTTTCACTTTGTTTGATAGATATGCAACTTATCATGATGAATGATGACAGAAGCAGAACTACTTATTAATTAATACTTATGTAATTAATTCTGCAGGTTGATACCACAATCTGCAGCCAAACATGTGTACAAACTCATCTACAGTTTGCATCGGTCTGTGATCTGAAACTAGCCTTCAATGGGTATTTAAGGATCTAATTACAAATAGAAAAATATAGAACTTGCGGGAATAAGAAGGCTTGAGGACCAAGGCCAAAGTATAATTCATTGAACTTTGACAGATTGCTATTTATTCACTCACTTGTAAATTCATAACTGACACCTGAAACTCTCTGGGGTATGTTAAGATCATGGGTGCCTTTTGCTGCACTAAAAATAGATATATGAACTACTGACACATCTCGGTTAATATTTGCCAAAAGCGTTTTTGTGTTGATTGTTCTTAAATATTTGTAGTACTATGTACTAGGTACATCGAAAGCAAACCCATTCAATTCAAAGCAGATTATGGAAACTCTTCGAAAATATTTTAATTATATAAATATCTAAAAGCAAACAATTCGATTCAATCTCTGATAATCTCATTTATACATTTAGCAAAACCAGAGCAGGTATGTAAAGCCTTGCCCACAGATAATAATATTAATAAAAAAGCTACCCCCATTATACGAAATTTTATATCTTTATTTTCTTTATCTTATAAATCTTTGATCTTCAAGTTACTACGGGATAAATATAAATTACATGTCTGCGCTCGCATCTTGATATTAAAACTTGTTGAACACTAAACACCGTGTTACCCTCCTTCTTCACATCGTCTTCAATGTGAGCTTAACTTCAACTTGCTATACAACTTTTGTGCTGTCTGTGCGAATATAATTGGAGAAAGGAATGTGTTGTGTGTTTAAGATTAAGTTCAGTGCAAGAAGCCTGGATAGGTCAAGTTTCTGTTGTACTTTGTGCTTGTCTATTCTCGTGTCAAGCATGTGCCTATTTTTACTGGCACGAGCCTAGCTTCCCTTTTAAATCTTTAATCCCTCCATGGACTAAATTATTAAGAATGAAGTCATAAATTTGCAACAATTGGCTTTACAGTAGACTAAATTCAGAAAAGTAAATTTTGTACATAATTAATTGTTTTTGAAATAAAATAATCAATATTAATATTTATTCAAGAATAAAAATTCTTTTTAATATGGTATAAGCTTGGTTTACAGAATCACAATGGTCATTGCTTGGATAACAACTAGCAACCTTTAGACCGGCTACAAACGATAAAATGATCAGAGTACGCCCACTGTTCTTTCAGTCTACTGCCTGTTCCACGTCTGTAGATCTGATATGTATCCTTTGCTAAAATAAGGCTTCAATGGAGACATTAAAACTTTGAAATAAGAATCTAAATACATGCCTTTTAACAGATGTTGCGGAATAGGGGCTTAAAATACAAAAAGTAACTTAAAGGTAAAACCAAAACGCAATAAAAATCAGGACCGGTTGACTAGGATTGATCTTTGTGAATCAAAATAATCGTTAAAACGTAAAAGTCGTAACCTTAATAGATATAAGTATTTAAGTTGAAAGTACCTACAATATTTTTACATTTAGCAATTGCACAACTTGAAAGTTCTGTTGAGTGATTTTAGTGGAAATATTACGACTTGATTTAATGTATATACATAAAGATACTAGTGAGGAATGTTGATCTTCTTAGAGCTATCATATAATGTTCAATGGAAGCTTCCAGTTTTTTAAAATTGTTTTGCCCCAATTTTTATGCACATCACCAAAATCAAAGAAAGGTTGCGGTTCTGTAAATAGTATACAAGGCAGGTCACCTTCAATCCATTAAATTTTGCGATTTATTTTGCAAAGTCTATTCTGTTCGCTTTAAATGATTATCTTGATTTAATTATCTGTAGCAAATTTTGTAAGTATGTCCAAGTATTCTCTACAAGGTGATGGTTACACCAAAATTATTGTTGCCGGTCTGCTCCCCATTGTTCGATGATTATTATAGTCCATCTTCATTGTTGGCAGATTGTTCATCATCATTTCTGCTCCATCAGGCATCATCATTATTCCTCCTGATCGTGCAGGTGCTGCTGTCGTTGTTGGAGCTGGGGCTGCGGTTGTTGTTGAAGCTGGTGGTGAAGCTGGTGGTGAAGCTGGTGGTGTAGCTGGTGCTGCCGCTGGTGCTGCAGCTGGTGATCCACCAAAACCAAACCCCCCACCACTGAATGTGCCACTAAGCGGAATGCTATTACTAAGATTAACATTGGTGGGTTTGTAAACGTATCCGTCACCGAAGCCATCTTTATATACGGATGGGTCTCCAAGGGTTAACTCCAACCAATCATCTGTGTCATGGAAATTAGTTGATATTGATTCAAGCTGCAACTCCAGGTCAGCAATTCGGTAAAACAAGTCACGGTATTCAACTCCATATTCTTTTAAAAGGTAACAAAATGCTGCATTTCCGATAGGGAGGGCTAAAAAGGCAGCCGCAAGGGCACCTTGGATTAAGCTTGGATTTTCACTAAAATATCTAATGACATTCAAGACCAGTAGAATAATGTTTATGAGGCCGTTTGTCAACTGCTGCCGTTGATACACAGATATCCCATTCTGAATGCCTGTTAATTCGGTCCTCACATCGGCTGAAAACAATAAACACCAACAACAACGTTTAGAACGTTTACTCAAGGATTTACAAAAAGAAATCATCAGAGATGCTGTACTCTGTTTAGTAGTCTGATTTATACAAACTCTACTAAACACTAAATTATTCCCGTATTAGAAAATTACGCAAGAAGTCATGAAAAATCATGGATTATTCCTAACGGAAATCTTAACTTCAATGAAGTACTATCCATATTGTTAGCATTTCCGAAATTATATGTAATACCTACAATACCTTTACACTACTACAATTTCACTAATTTAAAAATAAAATAAATAATCTTGAAAGCCAATCACCCAAGAATAAAATGAAAATTAAGCCTTACTGAGAATTTTTTCTGTTTGGTAATGTAAAAACCCCATTCTGGAAATTTTCTTCCTAATTTGAGCCATGATTCTTCTCCTTTCTCCAAAATGTAAATATCTGTTTTCCCACCGGTTTCGCAAGAAGAATAAATGATCAACGCTTTCAAAGAGTAGTCCTACCCTTGAAGAAATTTCTGCGAGATGCCTCTCTGCATCCCCGACCGCCACAAATGCAAGATTAATTTGTTTCCAAGCTTCAAGATGTAAATATGCTTGAACGACTGCAATTGCAGCAGATATTTGCCCAACTATTGACCATACGTTTGCGTATCCTCCATTGGATTTTGAAGTCTCTTCCTTATTATCCTCCACAGGCATTGGATTTGGACTCGGTGGTGGCTGTGGGTGATTCATTAACGGTGGCATTGAATTTGGACTTGCTGGTGGTTGCGGGGGATTCATTAACGGTGGCATTGGAATAAAATTTGCTGGTGGTTGTGGGTGATTTATTACCTGTGGCATTGACATTGTATTCATATTTGGCGATGGAGTTATTGTGGAGGGCCATTGTTGATTCATCAGAAGATGTTGGTTTTGAGGTACTGCCATTGGTTGTCCAAACAAAGGATTTTGCTGCTGGTTTTCTTGCAATTTTTGCCCCTGCAGCCACTGCTCCAATTCTTTTACAAATTTAAGGGCCCATTTTCCTAATTGTTGGCTTTCTGCCATTTCATTCCCGTTTTGTACAGATTGACTTTGTTGGCTTTCCTGCCTTGTGGGATTCTCTATCCCAGTTTTCATTTGTTGTACCATATTTTGTTGCACATAAATTTCTTGCTGACTGTTATTCTGAACTTGCTGGACTTTTATTTCCTCTTGCTGCAGTTTAACTAATGGTTGCAGAATCGGAGGTTCGTACTGGTTTTCTAGCTTTGGCATTTGCTTTTGTTCTTGAGGAGTTGGACTGTCGTTCATATTCCCCTGCACATTTTGGTTTTCAGTACTGTTTACATTTCCCTGTCTCTGCTGGAGAAATGGTGCAAAATTCACAGGTCTCTGGTTTTGGTTGTATATTTGTTGCAGATCTTGGTTTTCATTTAAGTCAGGAAGGTTTTCGTCAATAGATTGTAATATAGGTTGTACAAGATTATGAATATCCATAAAATGTGTAGTCGGTGGTAACTGTCTTTGGTTTTCTACATATATCGTGTGTGGTAAGTGACCATTGGCTTCCAAATATTGTTGCAACTGCTGCTTCATATGTACATCTTCTACGCTTTCTTCGCGCTCCTGGCGCAACTGATCCCGCTTATAAACCATTTTTTCCTGCAATGGTTCCTGGGATTCGTTTTCTGTCACGCATTTTTCCAGATATTCGGTAACATTTTGCTGCCTATTTTGTTCTACCTTAATCTGCTGGGGGAAGTCGTGATTGTAAATATTTTGTTGGACCCTGCGATCCTGGTATTGCACAAATGTCTCCTTCAGGTGCTCCGGTGACTTTTCTTCCACACATGACGATGGTACAAACAATCCAATATGGATATAAGTAAAAATCATTAATGCTGTCAGCAACATCTATTAAAAAGAGTAAATAAATCACTTGGTATATTTCCCAAGGATATGCTTGTTCTTGTTCTCACAATCAATTCTTGATTTATTGCTGAATCTTTATGAACACTGTTTATGCATACTTATAGTATTTTAAGGCGTTCCATACGATATTTAAATACTAATAAAAGTATATTAGACTTTGAAGAGTTTCGTTCTAACGTATCTAACGTTATGAAAGTTATGGAGATAGTTATTTCAAAATTCATTCAGAACAACTTTGTGGATTATATAACACCATTTTCCAATTCCACAGATTTTAAAATTCACTTCTGAGTACCGAGTCTCACTGTATATTTGAATTGCATCTAAAAGGCAATATGTGACCCTCGAATTATTTGATGTCTCTCAAACGAAAAGTGTGTACTCTGCCAAAAATTAACTGCATTTCATAAAATAATAATTTATCTGGAATCTAAAATTGGTTCCTGGTGATGTAATGAGTATTATGAGTTGTCATAAATCATATAGTTATAAATCATTTCGTAATGTTAGTACGTAGTTCGTAATGTGAGTGGACTTGGCCACGCGCGCCACTAGAGTGACATATCTACATAATAAGATTAAGATTCTTGTGCCTTCGTCCACGCCTTTAACTGTAATATATAATCCTACATATTTGTTAACAGTCGTACATTATAAGGGCTAGGCGTGGCATTCGAAAACTAAATTTCTACTCTAATATGAAATAAGTACATCAAAATATAAAACTGAATACTAGAGAGTCGAATTTTATCAGATTGGGTAGTTTATTGCTGAATAGAGTGAAGAGAACTTACAAAGACATAATGACAAAATACAGAAAAGTTAGAAAAATGTTCAGTTAGAAAATTTCTTACCCAATCAACAAACGTCGCTGAGCCAAAAATAAAGAGAGTGGTTTTAAACTCATTAGTGTTTCAGAATTGCAATGGAGCATATAACAGTAACTTTTCACAAAACACATTAGTTTAGCGATTGGACACTTTATATGTATTTAAATATTATCCACATGCAAAGTGGTCACCGAAATTCAGAACTGGCAAAAATCCATGGTAAAAAGATCACTACAAAGTAAAGGTTGAGTTTTCCAATAACGATACTTTAGTTTGCGGGACAAATCACTATATAATCTTGTAATAAAAGTACTAGAGACCTAGGCAGGAACCACCCTGAATCTATAGAAATTTGCAATCTATACCACTCCTACTTTTTGTATTGGTCTAGAAGGTTCATTTAGTTCGATAAATGCAAATAAACTAGGAAGATAGCAGACGTAGGTAGAGGTAAGCATCCTAATTCACAGGTTACTGAAGCAACTTTAAAGCTCTGTCTGTACAGTAAACATTATCAGTTATTATGTGACGTCTGATAGCTAAAACTAGTTTTCAATAAGTATGGGACAGTGCATCTAAAAATGCCGAAAGACCAGGGAGGCAAATAGGCAAACCAGATATGTTAAATGTAAGTTGGCCCATATGGCCTACAAAGGTATTCATTATCCGTTGAAGCATAACGTAATAATATATAGAACATCCAAGTATTATGTTACAAAGATTATTAAATTACAATAAAATTTAAACTGCTGCATAAATATGGTTATTGGAGTTTGGGTAATCTACGTGGTCTGAAAACAAAAGAGAAACGTGTTAGTCGCTTTATTACTTGACGTTCTATACTTTCTCCATTACTAAAAATATTTGCCTATACTCACTTAACAAAAGTGCTTTAGTATACAAAAGGTCAAGGCTCGCCAGACACAAAACAACATGAAACCCCTCGCGATTTATTTTGGTATTTTAAAGTCCTTTTTCAGTGGATTATCCTATTATTTCGTACTTCGTTGTGAACAGTTCGTAATATATTTGTTGGTCTTTAAATATTTTTCTCAAAATTTAGTTGTGTGCTTTATTATTGCGTGCTTCAAAATATAACGTATGTGTATATAGTAGTATATCCTAATGTATGTATTTCTACGGTCCCTATTTCATTGTTATTTAATACATATTTCTTAAGATGTTTTTGAAATTGTATAATATTTACATTTATTTCCAATGGAATTTTGAATATTTGAATTCATATATTCGTAGTTATGATATTTCTGGAGTTTAAGTGTGTCGAAGACACATTTGATGGAATAATTAATATTGAAACATATTTTGGCGTATAAACAGTTTTATTTCTTGGTGTACATAATTTTTCTTTTACTGAAAATATTTGCTTATATACTAACAGTCCGTCAATGCAGAAACTTGCTATTTGCAAATTGAAATATTCGCATACAAAGTGAACATTGCAATGCAAATGATATTCCTCCTTGGCCTACTGATCAGGAAATAAATAACTGTTTAAATTGAATAGGCTAGTTTAGCTTGTAAAGGTATATAATCTTTGCTTATTAAAATTCTATTGAGCTGTAGACCCACAGCATGATGCAAACAAATAATTTGGCGATGGGTGCCTAAGCGATGAAACAATTGTTTCATGTTTTTGTGTGGCACGTTCATTTCGTTCGATAGCAATTACCTTATTCATTATCTTTGCTTCTCCTAAAAGTCCCTGATAGCTGTCGTGCAGGTACAACTGGCCTGATGCAAAACGTTTGCAATGCCAATGAGCCTACTATAACTACTAATATATTTCATATACTGAATAGTAACAATTTTCACTTTGATAGATATAAGGTATGCAAATAAACTAGGAAGAAGTTGTAAAATCTTATCGTGATGACACAATGATTGAAGCAGATTTCCATTCGCACTCATTTTTGCACTTGATTCTAAAAACACACAGAGAACATATGGTATCAATCTGTAAACCGAAACTAGTTTTCAATAGATATTTGGAGCGAGTAAAAAGGCTGGAGGACCAAGGAGCATTCATTGAAGGTCGAAGGACTACTTATTTACTCTTAATACAAGCTTATAATTGATACTTGTTCTCACAAAATTTGGGATGCCAAATAATTGTGAGATGCGTATAATGAAACAATAATATTTAGACACATATGTTGCCCATTCAGTGTTTTACCTTATGTTATTCTATATTGTTGCTCTTCATGAGCTCTAAGCTCTCCTGGAGGCCTAAACGTTTTATAAAATAATCAGTTGTGCTGCATACAATACTGATTAATGCAATATACCATATTTGCCAAATTATTACCCCCTGTGTATTATTGTTTCAAGTCAATTTTTTGTCATGTAAAGTTTGTATTATAATAAGTAGCTGCCGTAGTGAAATGCGAATTTGTAAAGTAAGGCGTAGTATAAGGAAGAGTATATCTATATCTGTGGTAAGGCTGTATAATTTTGAATTGTAACCAACCACGAAGTCCTTATTAGCAATGGAAACTGCAATGCAATTGTACATAGTAATATATATCTCAATTAAATATAATAAAAATGATAATGGTATGAAAGACCCAACTACATATACATAAGTGAACAGTTGAAAAGACGAATTCCAAGCAAAGGTCACATGTCTCACATGAAGGGTGAGTAAAATGTGCTACTAAGTGAAAACGTCATGGGGAAATGATGCTTAGGTAGAGTATCACTGTACATTAGCGAACTTTCACGTTTGCTAATAGCAGAACAAGTAATTACAGAGATACAACAATTGTAATATTAATAAAAGTGCTAGACAACATTATACTTCACAAAGCAAATTAAATTATTGATTAATGACACCTTAGATGATCAATTGTATGTTTCGTGATATGAAAACTCGTATCGTCTGCCCGCAACTTCATGTATGTTGTATGTTATCTCATCACTTTGTTTCATTTGTACTACTACAACTTGAACCTGCTCAACCGCTTCGATGTTGTCCGAGCATTGTAATTTGAAAAGGAATGTGTTGAGTGATTAAGATGACTTAAATGTGCACGAACAAAACGTAATGCAGAGCAAGTATAATAGAATTAATACCGGACCAGAGATTTACATAAAATTATGGCAAAACCTAATCTCTGTTTCACTAGTACATAATACGGTTATTTCACGCATTATGACATTTAGTACACCCAGACACGAAGAGTGTTGCATTATAAGGTGCAGTCGGCAGTCAATCTAAACGTCAAATGTCTGGTGGTCATTTTACTGGGACTAGGTCACATCACCACTACTACCACGAAAATGCTTTTATCCGACTGCCGATTGATTGCACATACTTCTTATACTGAATGCGATACGCACACGGCTTTGTTAACTGGGCGTGCAAATTTTGACAGGCGCGTGACTGCGTTTTGGTCATGGTGTGTCTATTTTGACAGTCACTGACATTTGACCGTGTGATGACTCGGAGCTTCATTTGCACGGGTTCTCTTGTAAATATTTACTTACATTCTCGACCTAGACCTTCAAAAGTAATTTGACTGTCTTGGATGATGAACAGAAGAAAAGGCGGAAAACTGGTGTGCACTGGAAGATAAACACTACAAGCTGCTGGAGGATTTGGAAGAGCATTTAGAAGAATTTCGGGACAAGAAAACAGGAGAAGAAGGTTGCTTTGGAATATGCATTGGAGGGGGTACTGTGATAATATGCGATGGTAGAACTTGTACCAAAGCATTTCATGTGGGACTGACCTCCGAAAAATATAAGGAGAACAAACAGCAATGCTGCCACATTCCTCAAATTGAAACTGTTCCTTCTGGGGAATGGCATTGTTTCTCCTGTTTGGACGTGGACAAACTCAACGACAAATCTTTTTTTCGAGAAGCTGAAAAAATATATTGTTCCTGGAAATGAAGGAATATATTCAAATTTCCAGACTTTTCTTATTCTTGTTCATAGAAAAAACAAGCTTAGTGGTACGAGATCGCCTAAGTGTTGCCTCTCAGGTATTTATATCATAGAGAATACTGAAGAGAGTGGCGTACTGAAGAGAAAAGCCTGTAGATTAGGTATATTAAAAATATTTCTACAATGCACTTCAGTGTAAATGAAAATGTAATATGAATTAATAAAATAAGATGTAGTTTTACGTAGTAGTAAGATGTAGCTCGGGATTGTTATATTTCACTTGTAAGCCTTTATTAATGTGTTCACAGAAACAAATCCAAACGCTCCATGTGTTCGGGAATACAATTTAACATCTTCCATTTAATTACTAATTTAGAAATACTGTCTTGGTTACAAAAACATTATAAATAATGTTAGTTGAAATAAATTAATATTTCAAGGTAATTGCAGGAGCACAGATACAGAATAGTCGGATTTTAATCTGCTACGTGTTAAATATAACGGTGACAATTTAAATCATGTTGGAATCTAATCAATGTACTTAAACTTAAGAGACAGTTGTAAATAATTAAATTAATCAGACGCTTCAGGGTTTTTTTGTAAGATAACAAATCCCTCCAGAATTGGTGACAAGGGAATGTACTCGTCCGTTGCAAGCTCGGCACGTTCCCCATGTCCGAGAAGGACAGGAGTGGTATATGTTTGAAAACCTGTGATTGTTTTGGGTTTGCCGGCAACTCCGACGGTGTCCACAGCCTGACCAACTCTGACTTGGATGGGAAGAGGTTTCAAGTCTTCGTCGAAAGTGGCCAGCATGCGAGGGTTCATGGCAGTGGCTAAACAGTAAAGCATATAGTGACCACGTCCTAATATCATTCCACGGACGTCCAGGAAGGAAAAGAGAGTGCTCAGGAGTCCAGCAACAGCCACGGGGCAGAGTAATTGTCTATCGGAGTGGAAAGGTGTCAGTCCAAGGGTTCCTTTCCCCAGATACACTAATCCTTGAGCTATTCGAACCATGAAGAGATTATTTGAGTCTTTTGCATGGTACTGGGATAACTGTCGAAGCATTGCAGCTACGCGTGCGTTATTTGTTCCAGCTCCTACTATGCCCATCGAGAAAATAGAGTTGAGAGCTACTTCGTGGTCTACGTCGTGAGAAAACTTGCTAAGAGTGTCGAGAACACTGAGGCGAGGATTGGAAACGGAGAGGAGGCCGAGTGCTAAGGGGACAGCCCGCCTGATGGCTGGTTCACAGTAGCGCAGCAAGTGACCAAACGACCGGAATGCCATTTCCGTTCCAATGTCTTCTCCCATGGCGATTAAGGCGATTCCTAGGACGGCTACTGATTGCTGAGCTGAAAAGTCCAGGGATTTCTCGGGTTTTTCCTTTGATCCCTCCGATGTACCGGGTTTCTCCTTATCATCTCCTTTTTTATCTTTACTTTTACTTTTCCGCTTTTCGTCTTCCTTCTCTTTCCGATTGGATTCAGCCGAGGGTTCGTAATGTTCCGAACACACGTGCAACAGTTTCTGTATTTTAAGTACATTGCCCGTGCCTGCGTAAGCACACACCTCCACCAAGGTTATTGCCATTGATTTATACGGATCGGGAATAACAGTCATTGCTTCTAACATGGTGTCCGCAGCTTCTTGCTTTCCAAGGTAACACAAACCTAATCCAAGGGCAATAAAACGAGCGTGAGGGTCTTTCAACTCTGCTTCGGTGCGTTCCATTAGACACTGGAGAAGAAGGGAAGCCACATCTGACTGCTGCTTGTCTTCAGCTGCTACTGCCTTGCAGCTGCCAACGGCTATTAAACCACAAGAGAGGGCGGCCAGGGAAATTACTTCTACTCCCATGTTTCCATCCAAGACCACGTTATTCAGGAGCTGAATGATATCGTCTCGATTGGTTCCAGCGTAGGCCAAACCCAATCCCAGGATGGCTCCTATCTTCATGGTCGGGCTTTGGTGACAAACATAATCCGAAAGCAAAGCCAAAGCAGGATCGCATTCGTTCCTTACTCCACAATTAACAATTCCACAGGCGAGTAGGGCTCCGGCTTTGATGTAGTCCTCAGCAGAATAAAGATACTTATCGATTTGGCCAAGACCTCCATCAACATCCCAAAGAAGAATCAGACCCAACGAAGCCGTCGCACTCAGCATGCCATGTTCTTTGTTTTTGTACAGCCATTTGTTTCCATCTTGAGTTAATAACTTATCACGGCCGAATCCAGCATTTACGAAACCAGAGACGAACGAGGCTGCCAAATTCTGTCTTGCTGAATCAACCTGACTGCCAAATGCGTGACGACTCCCATCTAAATTAGTTTATTCATACATATGTTACAGCAATTACATATGTATCAAAAAGATATATTTATTTAAGCATTAATTAAGTTGAGTATACCTAAATGTGTTTTATAGATCTCATCCGGAGTTTTAGGTTCCAATATATCCAACTCACGACCAAGACTTAAAAAGTTTTGATTAAGCAAACTGTTCGTTATTATTTCGTTCAAGTCCACGTTTGAATTAATACTTTCATCGATCTCTACATGAATCTGTATACACAGTAATAAAATAATACCAATTAGTTAGTATTAAAAGCGATAAAATATTTTAACAATGATTTTTATTTCATTTTAAAGGGACACCGACCTGTTGTCTTCCAATCATGAAAGCCAGTTGCTTTCTCATATTATCATCACTACAGACACTCAAAATATCTTTAACGAGAGCGGAATCATTAAGCTGCATGGCGACTCTAAGTGCTAGGGGCCATTGTTCAAATTTCTTGTAAATATTTAGGGCACTTTTAAGAAGCTTCCCATTTTCAGGATCAGGGACGTAAGGTACACAGCTGGCCATATAAGAACACACACGTTGATGATTTTGCGCATCCACAAACTCTTCTAAAAATTCTAAATGCTCTAGTTCCATTGCCAGGTCACAGGCTTCGGCTTCCGCATTGTGCTTTAAATTGTAAGGGATGATTTGTTGTGCTAAGTTCAATAGTTGCTCAGATTGGGTAGTGTCAACGCCCCTGTAATTAAATAAAAACCTTATTAAATATAAATAACTCTTGATATCATTCCAAGTAGATGAATAACTTTGCCATATACAATTTGTACAAAGTGTGTGGACAACTAACCATTCCAGAGCAATTTCCCCAGCTAGATGACGGACATATTCATGCCCCCATTCTCCAATATCTCCGTTTAATCCTCTCAGTTTATATCGAAGACAATCTCTTCCTTCACTTATTGTCATACCAAGGACAGAGATGACATCTGCACAGAACTGTTTAGTATGAGGATTTTGAATTTTTTCATAAATATCTTTCATGGTTGGAAAATGCTTTCTCATAAATTTTAAAGGCTTCGGAACAGACGTCATGGACGTAGTAGACGACTTGATATGATTTCGGAGTTGTTCCAATGCTGGACCATATAGCTGTTCATCCGGTTCTAGTAAACGTTCCACACAAAGATCTAATTCGTCCTTTAATACGAAATAATTCATTAGTTACATTAATTGTTATAAGTGACAAAATGACAATGATAATTAACTATCAATAAAATTATAGTTTTCTAACCTGAAGAGCTTTGTCTTCATCGCTTAACTCGTCCTCTACTTTCTTCGCTTTTGCTTTTGAATCGTCGACTTTTGAATCTTTTGACTTAGGACCCTCCGGAGGTGTTGGTTTCAATACATCAGCCATTTTGGTCGATGTAATATTACTTAATCAACTAAAAATTAGACAGAAAATCAATTAGGTCACAAACACATTATGACACAGAAAATCACTCAAAAGGTAACTTTACTTTTCATTTTCAAAATTTTCGTAATATCGCCCATCACCTGACGATCATGGGTGACATGCAAGTGGGTGATGGGAAAATGAAATGTGTGATAGGTGATGAGTGTGACCAAAAATACTCACCAGGATTTCAGTTTTAGGGTTAACGTACTCAGGTTGTTCTTGAAATGACTGATTGGTTTGGATTCTTGAAATGACTAAGGGGAAAATTGACTTTTTGCTTATGTATTGCCTTCACGAAGAATTGCACAACCGTTTAGAAAACTTTTTTTAACAATGAAAGATTATTATCCACACTTCAATCGTCGGAAAATGAAAAACTGACTTGACAATTGACACCACGAAAATCAAAGTAACCAAGAGTGAAAACGAAAAGACGACTGACAGAAAAGTGCAAAATCATAGCAAATTTCAATTTCTCTGTGATTCAGCGCAAAATTCGCGGTAGTTTCCACTTCAAAGTATAGATAGCAGTTACTGCTACCTTTTTCTGCTTTTAGTTAGTACGTAACTTCTCTTTCCGTGCACAGTATCACAGTAAACAAAGCCTGTTATTGGATTTCTATTATTGCCTTTACCATTATTACTAACGAACCCAAAAAGTGTTTTAATACCAAGATTGAACAGTATATTTTATTTTTGTAACATGAAAGTAATTAAAAGCGAATTTTTGCTAGTTATAATCCAACGTATTTATTAAATAAACATACATATGAGTTCTTATGACATTAATAAGTGCAAAAATACTTCAATACTACTAAAACATTCAAAACTGCTTAAATAATTCAACAATAATTAAAGTTTTCATGTGAATATATATGGCGAAAAAATTAATTTAGTTAAATAAACTGTACAAATTACATTACTAAATCCTCACTGCCATTAACAAGGTAAGAGTATTGTATATTATGTAAGCCATTATCTGGAGAAGAGTATTTCTTTTAAAAACAACCATTTTAGCTACACTGTATCTTTGATATCTCAGTGCCTTTAATTCCCGAAGTTGTAAAGGATGAACTAAGGGTGACCAACTTTGTACAAAATGTACGGAGTTCTCAAATAGAGATGATGCCATGGAAAACATAAGAGAGAAAGTAATAGCAGTGCCAATGGATACGATTGGCATTATCAGATAGAATGGCATTTGAAGTACCCCGTAGAGTTTTAAAGACACATAATTAGTTATAATGGAAAGAAAAATAACAAACCCAATAATTAGAGGAAGCGATTCATTTATGGTGTCTAGACCTAAATTGTTAATGCACAATTGTTGAACATAGATTTCTTTTGCTCGACGAAACTGCTTTCGAATGTAGTATTTAGTTGGCAGTGCTGATTTCCAAAAGTGTTCAATATTGTGTCTCTTGGGCGTGATCAGTTGAAGCCATCTTAGGATTGTGTATATCCACAAGATAATTACATATACATATAGTAGAGTAGAAAGTGTTAAATGTGCCATCAAAGGAGAATAAACAACAAATAGTACAATATTCACAAGTAATGAGTCTTTGTAGTTCGGTGCCACCCAAGAGGCAATTGGGTACAGTGGGTGTATCTTAAGGTAAATTAGAAAGGAGAGGCCTAACACAACTACAAAGAAGCTAGAGATAATACAAATCTGACAAAGCAGACTGGTCAATTGTAGAAGTGGAGATTTCGATTTTCCTCCTTTGGTATCTAAAAAATGTATATGCTCATAAATGACAATGTAAGTATAGAAATAATTTTTGAGAACTACCTATATTGTGACAGGCTTTTTTACTTACGTCTTAGGAGCCAATCATTTTGTAAAACTGTATTAATCAGTTGCACTGA
Organism: Yoshiicerus persimilis; assembly: GCA_020352615.2. NCBI lineage: Eukaryota > Metazoa > Arthropoda > Collembola > Entomobryomorpha > Tomoceridae > Yoshiicerus > Yoshiicerus persimilis. The sequence continues at coordinate 60,079,751 of CM036940.2, forward strand.
ATTGTCAGGCTGAAATATCCAGGTAATAGAACATGAAAGTCCAATAGAAGTTCCGATGAAGTATAAAATTACAAACAATATTTTCTCGACACCAAGAGATGTTTGGTTGAGAAACAACTGTAGTAATAGCAAATAAATGTAGTACAAATCCATGATAACTAAAAGAGTAAATTCGGTGTACAAGATCAGTAGATCTGTTTTGTTTTCCATTCGTGATACCGAAAAAGTGCTAGCGTTAAATGTGAATGGACAGAATTTAAAATATTTGCAAATCTCAAAATAATTCTCAAATGCTTTCCGCATGCCTTTAGTACTCATTTTAAAATAGAAATATAGATTTTAATTGTGCTTCAGGTAAATTTTGAAATCTCCTTTAATAAATAGCTTAAATACAAATTTATATTTTTAATATGGTAAAATATAACACTGTCATTTTTAAAGCAAATGAGATACTGAGTTTCCTGCTTTTATTCCAATGCCACCTTGTATTAAATATCGATTAACTTCCTAGAATGTTAGAATTCTTTCTCAATGTGGGCTTTCAAATTCAATAGCTTAAAACTGTGCAGTGTTTCGGTGGGGTGTATATTCAATACAACAGGTAATTGAAAAACGTAGAATATATATCAGAATGTTTGTGTAAGGGATTGTATTCCATTGGAACACTACACTTCGCTCTGAAGTGATGAATATTGTAACCAGCACATATCGTAATAATACTGGTATAAATAATATGTCCGGTATTGGCAAGCAGAATTGTACAACTTTGATAACTGCTCAGCAGTACAGTTATTAAGATTGAAATAAATTTAAAAGTATTTAATACTTCCTTTACTCGGGAAAAAATGTTGCCATTTACCAACATAAATTGTCCTAATGCCTAAGGACTGCCATTTGAATATATAGAAATTCCAAAACTCTATTTTAGGTTGCCCTTTGCGGCCAATCCCTTACATATTGAAACTATCGCACAGCGCTTTGGCAAGTCAATTTGAATAATATATAAATATGACGGAACATCCTTCCTGTAGTTTACAAGCATGTTGAGAAATTTTTAACTATGTCGGTAAACTTTAAACTTTGTAGGTAGATTAATTATATATGTATGGGTTGGAGCAGAATTCAACGCAATTGGACAGGGTTTGGTTTTGTTTTTTCTACTGATTAAGATGGGTTACATTTGAAAGACCCTGGGTTTGTGCTTTGTATGTTCGGTTCGGTTTTTCAAAACATTTCAGATAACCTCTAATTACTTCATTATTCATGCTGAGGCCAATGATGTTCTAGGGTCAATTAATATCACAAAGTTGTGGCGAAGTTTGCATTAAAATGCTAAAGAATAAAAGGTCGAAAAACTAAAAAGATGACTATTTGCTTCAAAACTGTTGCTCTCTTTCCTTAGTTTCATTCATGCTTGAGCTTACTTGACCTGGTTTTCATGTAAATCCAATCTGTTAAACTTGGCATGCCAATACACCTTTAGAAAATGAGAATTTTAAAGCTAGCCGAGCTACAGTATTTAAATTTCATTAGTAATTACAAATACATGTAGGTTACATTGAAATTATTTGAATTTCGGTTTCTTTGTGGAAAATGTTTTGGTTAAGCTTGTTTGGCTGGGTTTCTAAATGCTCGACCCAAAACTACTGCTCTTGTACACCTTCGATATAAACCTTACCATGTTCTATATGTAGGGTCTCAAGAGTAAGACTACTGTAAAATTAATGCGTTGTAAATTGAAGGGAATATAAAGCAACCATAGTTTTGAAGACACACGTGCATTATGTTACATATATATCTCAATTTCCGCTGGAAAGACAATATTTTCAAAGAATTATGAGCATGTCTCGTAAATCTGAACATATAATATGGATTAAGCTTGTATGTATAGTTTTACCTCTAACTAATGACAGTACTTGTAGGTTTTGTATATTGTGACCCCTGCTGGATTAGAGCTTTTGCAATTCAATTCGTATTTATTAACATGTCAATATATGCACAATCTGCCAGAACATAAGTTAACCAACAGAAATCAGCAATTCCAAATCAGTTGGCTGCTGCAATGCTGCAATGCTTTTCTAGTTTCATGAAGCTTCTTGAAACCAGAAAGACTATTATTGATTGTAAAATTACTACGTAGTAAGATACCTATCTCACCGCGTGTTGGTCGTTATATACAATCGTATACAATGCGTAACTAGCAATCAACTAAGGTATTGTTAGTGTATCTATATATTGTGTATTTCATAAATTTAACTGTGTAAATCAAAAATTACTTTCTTCCTAAATCAATAAAGACAGCTGGAAAAATAATGAGCGATTCGGAGAGAGAATTTTTATTTTAAATTCACTTTTTATGTATAATATATATGATTACTACACCGTAAGATGAATGAACAATTTGCACATTATTTGGTATACAAAACCTTTTTATAGATGTGTAATCGTATTTGTATATACAATATCCGTAAAAGACATTTGTTTCTAGTTTCAAAAGGCTTAATTGAAGTTTTTAGTACATATGAAGTGTATAGGTATATGTAGCTATATACCACAAATAGTATTCCAAAATATTACCTTAAATATGCTTGCACTGAGATGCTCTACCGAAATACGGAAATGACGCTTACTGTCGACTTTGCAATAGCTTTTACAATCCATACTTTATTTTCCAAGGACTAAGTTAAGACAGGGTCATTCGTTTTAAATTAAATCGTAATCATTTAAATAAAACTAAAGAATATCTTTTACTAAAATGCAAATTTTACCGAGGCATTAATTTTAAAATCAAATTCAACACTAGATTAGGGTTCTTGTTCTTGTAATGTGCTATGTAATTGGACAATTTCATTGCATTTCCACTAATTATTTATAGATAATAGCAAAGTAACAGTATTGTACGCTATGAAAGCCAGCACCTGCAGGGGTGTATTTCTTTTAATAGCAAAGAAATCATACATTCCAATTTTTTGGTATCTAAGTGCTCTTAGTTCCCGAGCCTGCAAAGGATTACAAATTGGGAGCCATCTTTGTACAAATATAACTGAATTTTCGTAAAGTAAAGATGACATTGGCAATACAATGGCTAAGCCAATAGGCATAATGATTGAAATGGCTGGCATTACAAGATAGAATGGCATTGCAATGACGTCATGCATTCTGATGGTGACAAAATTGCTTATAATGCAAAGAAGTACAAGCAGTGCAACAAGGATAGGTATGGAACCTTTCGTTGTGTCGAGCACAGTGATATTGACATAAAATTGTTGAAGATAAATCCGTTTAACGCTAAGAAATTGTCGACGTAAGATATTTCTTTGCAAAGGTTCACTTTTCCAGAAATTTTCAATATCTTGCTTTAGAGGCGTGATACTATGCATCCATCGAAGAGCAGTGTAAAGATATAAAGTAACCAAATACGTGTACAACGCAATAGGGAGTACAAAATGAGCAGCACTAGGAAGGGATATCAAAAAAAGAATAATTTTAATAGCTAAAGAGTTTGCGTAGTGCGGTGCTATCCACAGAACAACGGGATAGAGCGGATGTAACTTTTGACGAATCACAATTACGAGTCCCGACAGTACCAGAATGAAACCCAAAGGAAGCAATATTTTGTATACAAAACTTAAAAACAGTAATAGCCACCAATAAGGATTTTCTCCTCTGATATCTGAAAATATTGATATGTAACAATTAAATACACTAAATACGATTTACTTATCTATAAACAGTAATAACATTTAAATAAGTAAGTTTATTACTTCTGAGGAGAAAGTCACTTTGAAAAATCATGTTAATCAGTTGCACAGAATCTTTGTATTGCAGTATCCAACAAATTGAGCACGCGACTCCTATGCAGGCAATTATGGCAAATAAAATCACAAACATAATTTGTTGAACTGTCATTGCCGATTCTTTGATAAATATTTGCTCCACGAGGAGGTAAATAAAGTAAAGAGCAACAGAAGATAGTACTACAAAACCGGTGTACCACAGATTACGATCAAGCCTTACTTGCCCTTGGGTTACCGTAAAAGTTCGTCCCTCGAAAGTAAATGGACCGTATTTAAAATATTTGCAAACCTTAAAATAGGTCTCAATTGATCTTTTCATACTTTCAGTGCTCATGTTTAAATTCAGGTACTCTTTTTATTCAGGAAAACGTAGAAATTATTTATGATTGGCTCAAATAGTGTTAATTTTATTATAGGAAGAGCAAGAGTTTAAAGAGTAGACTGACGAATTGTGAACTAACTTTTCTGGTGGAGACCAAAAACATAAATGGAAGCTATAACGGGTTCTACGACAAACTTTTAACATTTTAACATAATAGTTAATGGTTCTCTGATTGTCAAATTTACGTTAGTTGCATACGAAAATTACTTCTTAAATGACGAATTTGAAAGTTAAACTCCGTGTTTCGACGAATTATCTGAATATAATAGCAGCCGAAGTGTCTATTAGCAGACGAAGTGTCTATATATTTCCCGAGTCGCAAATACCCTTTTTATGTTCAAAATGCCTTGGAAGGAACAATGTGTTATTTCCGAAAATGCAAATTACTAATGCTAAATTACTGTCTAACGTAGTTATAAAAATATTTTTGGAATTAGACAAACTCATTTCAACTTTAACGACCTTATCACCTTTTCTCCAAACAAGTAGGACATTTCTGAATTTACCACAGTAGATAATACAATTATAGTATTCTTCACTCCTTATGCTTGCTTGTCTTTTCCGCTGTTTATGTAATAATAGTAGTGAAGTAACAATAATTTACAATTGCTAAACAAAACTTACTTAGAATTAGTTGGAATGAAACGATAAATGAAGTGTAATGTTTGTATAGCAGTTATACTTTTATAGTGGACCCTAATGTCGTCAATTTATTGACGAAGTTATTTATTGGCACCTGGCTTTTGTTTTAGATACGATTGCCAACTAACGTATAAATATTAACATCACCGAATTCCCAATTTTTAATGCATCTAAGGTTATGGTTTAACTTCACAAAGAATACTTGTACCTGTATTATTGCACAGCATATTACCTTATATTCTTCTACATGTCAAATTATATCTGTAATTGTAAGCATTGTACGCAATGCCTTTATAATAGAGTGTAATACCTCCAGACGCAACATCTTTTGGATATCGGTTAATAATGTGCCTCTTTATTCAGCTTTGACCTGCTATGCGTTCTGGAAAATGAAATGAAAGGTCGCTCATTTCGGCGGCATGAGATAGCTATCTGTCTGTGGACTGCTGTGTTGCTCGATCAAAAAACCTGCCGCTTGATTTTAATGACCAATTAACCACTATTTTATTGTTTGGTAGGTAGATTCAGTAGATTACCAATAAGTTAAAATCCTTACAGAAATACTGTAGGACCCCTAAGTGGCAAACCTAAAACGGCAAATGAGAAAATCGTATTCCATTTTCGGGAAATGGAAATTTTCTGGCACTTGGGCTTCCGAATATTATTGCTATTTAAGGTTTACTAGTTTTTTTCCCTTATAGCGGGTTTATAATCATTATATGAGAAAGGGTTCAAACCACAATCCTATTTCGTTAGTTTGTCCAAATTATATGCTCTGCTGTTGGTTGCATTTCCCACCTCGATCTGTATTACTATAACCTCAAGTTCTATTGACGCACATTGCGATCTATATTATTTGCAAGTCGATTACCCCTTTTGTGCAAAGATACATTTTCATGATCACGTTCAGTGACAGCAAAATCTTTACAATACGTCTAACCTTAACCACATCAGTAAACAACTGTTGTTGAATAAAAATGCGGAATGAGTACATTTTAAAATGAACTCGGACGTTATGTTTCACGTCTATTGTGTCTATTTAAGTTAAAATGCGCATTAAAGAATAAATTATGGTAAATTATTTTGTGAAACACCGCAGTTTATAAATATCTAGTCTAGTCTAAAGTTCATTTTTATGGTGCTGGCAAATAGAATTCACTTATAATTCCCAATATATCCTTAATTCTGATAAAGCTAAGCGCATTAAGCAAATTTAGTGAGGGAATTGTGGGTGAGTGGCTTTAATTTAAATACGGCAAACAATGGGAATACTTTTATGAAGTAATGAGACATCACTGCAAAATATTGAGATTTTGCATATCATGAATTTCGGATTTGTTTTTCGCCATCTTGGCTAATATTTAAGCATTTTGTTTTGCATTTAGTCCCATTTCACTAGACGAATCCTATGGTTTATCATGCTCAGCATGTTATGTTATGCGGTATTACCTTACTAATTTTATTCTGAAATGAAAATACTTCAATTTCCTAACCTCCTTCAGTTCATGTTTATTCAACATATCCAAGTTGATAACATCTTTTCGCAATTTTACACAAATTCATTAGTATTCATGTTGTTCATGATCCCGCACAATTGATTTAGGTAAGCGATCTTCTATTTTATATTCTGCCGTATTTTTTTAGTGCTCTTACGTTAAAAATCGCCCCGTCAGTGAGCAATCTGTTAATGAATAATATCTTTAGTGACGTTATTTGTTTCATGCATTTATTACATGGGTAAACATAAACAACATCTCATAAATGTAAGTAAAAAATATGTTTTTGCTGAAAATGCTATTAGAAAGAAATCTTGTCAAAGGTGTCAATCATAAAATCGAAATACAAATAAAAGTGAATGCCAAGATCAATATTTTTATGGTTAGGGTAAATAGAACTTTTCCCAATCGTATATCAATCACTTATGCAGTCCTCATGAGAAAGTTAATGTCAAACCACATTCTGTCAAAATCTACATCTTGTTATGTATTTAAAAGCATATTTTTGTCTATAATTTCATTGTTCATAAGTGGCGAAGTGTTTCATTATGCAATAACACGGCCATTTATACTCATATAAAATAGAATGTCGAAGTCAGTTCGTCAGTCGGGTTTGAATATAGATTATAACAGCTTTTTGCTAATTGAGCTTAGAGGCTGAAAATAAGGTAAGGCATATTAAATACAATTAACAATTATACTGCTCAAATCGGTGTAAAGTTGTAAAATCTATTAATTTTTACCTTTAGGAAAACTTTAATATTTGTAAACCGCAATTCATTACCGCGTTTTAAGTAAACCTTACTTGGATTGGAAACTAATACGGTGTTGGTAAAGAGTTTAGCAATTGTAATAAATTTTAATAAATATTTCATTCTGCGTAATCAATAAAAATTTCAATTAGTACAAAAAAATAATATGTGCATTTATTTTTTGGTTTACTTAGCAAAATGAGCCCTTTCTTTTCTGTAGTGACAGTATTTCTGTCAGTATTCGCGCACTTACAGTCAGGTTTAGTGGAAGGTGCTCTTCTAGACGGTTTACCAACATTTCCACCTCCACCGAATCCACCTCTTCTCACCCTTCAGGACATTCAGCGATGCTACAATGAAACTAAAAACACCAAAAATGATCCAGATATTAAAAGAAACATCGTAAGTCAATGTCAATGTAATGCATAAACTTTAAACTTATTAAGATCTATAGATATTTTTCACAATAAACTAATAAAGTAATGTAATGTATAGCAAACCTGACAACATATTAAGCAAATCGATTAAATTAATTATAGTATTGTACATATCATTAATCTTATAATCTTCAAATTGTTCAAATATGTATGTAGTAGTCAAATAATGTGCCAGTTGTTACATTGAATATGATTAAAATCTTTGCCTATGATGTTTAATCAGTAAGCACTATGAAGGATTAAGTAATAAATCCATTACTTATTTTATTAGTATCTTATATTTTCTTTAGTTTCCCTTGAGTTTAAAAGCTGGCCTTTTAAACACGAAATCTTATTGAATTGTCGTTTTTTGTTCTATTTCCATACAGACGGAACTGATAAAAGCACACGGATACAAAGTTGAAATTCATAAGGTGAACACAACCGATGGCTACATTTTGACTGTGTTTAGAATTCCTGGCAGGGCAAATGAAACAGCATCTAACACAACAAAAAAAGTAGTTTTACTTGGTCATGGCTTACTTGGTTCTTCAACTGAATTCGTTATACAGAATAATAGTAGAAACCTGGGTAATTATAATTTATTAATGCAAGATAATTGTATTACTAACAATTGTAAGTTTGGAAAAGTAATATATCAAAGTTATAACCACGGAAAAGCAGGGTCTCAAAACTGCCTTTAAAATTTTACGATAACTAAAAGTTTGTAGTAAATAAGGATATTATTGGCATAGATGGAATAAATGGTAATATAATAGGGGGCCAAAATTAAAACGTAATAATATTGTTTAATAGCAATGAAACTGGCTGATGCTGGATATGACGTTTGGTTGAATAATAACCGAGGTACGAGCTTTTCCACTGGTCATGCTACCCTCACCCAAAATGACAGGGCATACTGGGATTTTTGGTAACCATAATTTTTTAAAATATTATGACTTATCAGAAAGTTATAATTTGCCAACGGATTCACTTTAAAGGCGGATATAACGGATTAGTTGCATTACACTGACGCTATAACAACTAATGCACGATATTTCAATTTGCAGTTGGCATGAAATGGGAGTACACGATGTACCAGCGGTGATTGACTCCATACTTGAAAAAACAGGAAAAGAAAAGCTTTTTTATGTGGGACATTCACAGGGATCAACTCAATTAATGGTTACGCTATCAGAACGTGAAGAATACAACTCTAAAATAGAAACAGCTTTTCTTTTGTCTCCATCCGTATATCAACAAAATAGTCCAAGCATATTGAGACAACTGGCACCCCTAGCCTACAATAGTCAGGTGAATATTAATCTATCTTCAAATTTATATAACATTTATTTAATTCTTACTTATATAATGCAAATTAAAGAATTTTATAGTTTCATAATCATTCCGGTTCTCTGTTTCAATTTCAGTATCTTTTAGACCCCTTACTGGGGGGGAAAGTTAATGGAGATGCGCTCGACGAATACTTGGGTCTATCTATAGGCCAAATATGTGGCCCGCTTGGACCACTCCTCAGTTGCCCTCTTTGTGGAAATGCTGAAACATTAGTATTTGGATACGATGGTCCACAAGTGGACTTTGTAAGTACATTTTAGTTTGTGTTATAAATTATATTTTGTATGTCCTCTGTTCTAAATAATAATAATAGCGGCTTCTATTAAAGAATACCTCAAAAATAATCGGTTTACCACAAGAAAAATAATCACTTTACCTCATATAAATACATTTAGCTAATAAATATTTATTCCGTCTCCAGTATCATTACTTTCAAACTGATAATATACCTTTACCTTAAGTTCTAATGCAACTTACTAATGATTTAGTACATTTACCTCTAGCAGAGTACAAAATCCACACTACACTTGAGGCAAATTCTCTAAAACATTAGCAAATTGCATTAATACTTGAGACAAAGGTATATTATCAGCTCGGAGTAATGATACTTGAGAATGGATGAGTATTTATTAGCCAAATATATTTATATGAGTTAAAGGAATTAATTTTTTGAGGGAAACCTATTATTTTAGAGGTGGATATAATTTTCCCCAAGTAATAACTGTAGCTTTTGCATGAATGCGCATTAAAATATTCTAGCCTCGACTTAATGTAGCGCTGTCTAAAAACCCAGACTCAACTGCCACAAAATGTTTGGTTCATTATGCACAAAACATGGCCCACTCACCGGCATCGTTTAGAAAATTCGATTATTCAACTGCTGCTGCAAATCAAGCAAAATATGGATCTGACGAACCTCCTTCTTATAATCTAAGTAAAGTCACCACTAAAATAATAGCATTCCATTCGGACAATGACAACATGGGAACTCCAGCGGTAAGTCTTAGTAATTTTTTAAAGTTCTGTAATATAATTACATTGCGCATACTATTAGTAGAGTTGGGAATTCAAGCTTAATTATTTGAGTTGTAAATGAAAATCCAGTAACTGAATGTAAATGCAAGAAATGTGACTAATGTTGACTGCAAATAGCTGTGATGAAGAATTAATTGTTTTATATAGGACACTGCAATGACATGGAGCAAAATTAACAACAATCCAGCAAATGAATTAGTTCATGTAACTTGGCCACTTTTTCATCACTTGGATTTTGCATTTGCAAAGGACGCTGACCTGTTCGTCTACAACTACATTTTGGAAGTTATGGCCAGATAAATGGGAATCTACATTGTTCTCTTACGATGCTGATTTACTGTTGCAAGTACCAATGGTTATTTCTAACTTATTCTAAGTACTGGTTTAGTTGCTTTCACTTACTATTTGAGAGTATTTTAATTCAAACCGTAATTCTACTGTCACTACATTTTGAATTTGGATAACATTTAAAAACTGCATTGACATGAAAAAAATAAAATTTATTATGCGACATTTGCTCTAATAGAATTATTTTATTAAGAATCATATTTATTTCATATCTCTTAGCATATAAATACAAAGTTGTTTCCATAAATACGGGAAATTAGTATTATTCGATTTGCAATTTATAATGAATTGTATAGCGCATATGTAACTATTCGGTGGGTCCTTTACCGATAGATAGGAGTAAAGTCACAGTATTGTACGCTATGAAAGCCAGTACCTGCAGAGGTGTACTTCTTTTAATAGCAAAGAAATCATGCATGCCAATTCTTTGGTATCTAAGTGCTCTTAGTTCTCGAGCCTGCAAAGAATCGCAAATGGGGAACCATCTTTGTGCAAATATAACTGAATTTTCGTAAAGTAAAGATGACATTGGCAATAGAATGGCTAAGCCAATGGGAATAATGATTGAAATGGCTGGCATTACAAGATAGAACGGCATTGCAATGATGTCATGCATTCTGATAGTGACGAAATTGCTTATAATGGAAAGCAGTACAAGCAGTGCAACAAGGATAGGAATGGACTCCTTCGTAGTATCGAATACAGTGATATTGACATAAAATTGTTGAAGATAAATCCGTTTAACGCTAAGAAATTGTCGACGTAAGATATTTCTTTGCAAAGGTTCACTTTCCCAGAAATTTTCAATATCTTGCTTTCGAGGTGTGATACTATGCATCCATCGAAGAGCTGTGTAAAGATATAAAGAAAGCAAATACGTGTACAATGCAGCAGGGAGTGAAAAATGAGCAATAATAGGAATACATATCAAAAAAAGAATAATTTCAATTGCTAAAGAGTTTGCATATTTCGGTGTTATCCGCAAAATAACGGGATAGAGGGGATGCAACTGTCGACGAATCATAATTAGGATTCCTAACAGCATCACAACGAAAGTCAAAGGAAGCACTGTTTTGTACAGCAAACTTAATAACTGTAACAGCCACCAATAAGGATTTTCTCCTCTAATATCTGAAAATATTCATACATAACAAATAAATAATACGAATTTTCTAAATGCTATAATAATTTTTAAGTTTATTACTTCTGAGCAGAAAGTCGCTTCGGAAAATCATATTAATCAGTTGCACAGAATCTTTGTATTGCAGTATCCAACAAAGTGAGCACGCAACTCCTATGCAGGCAATTATGGCAAATAAAATCACAAGCATAATTTGTTGGATTGTCATTGCCGATTCTTTGATAAATATTTGTTCCACGAGAAGATAAATATAGTAAAGAGCAACAGAAGATAGTACTGCAAAACCGGTGTACCACAGATTACGATCAAGCCTTACTTGTCCTTGGGTTACCGTAAAAGTTCGTTCCTCGAAAGTAAATGGACCGTATTTAAAATATTTGCAAACTTTAAAATAGGTCTTAATTGATCTTCTTATACTTTCAGTGCTCATGTTTAAATTCAGGCATTAGTTTTAGTATTCGCTAAAGCGTAGAATTTATTTTTTATTGAGTCATGTATTGTTAATTTTATTTTAGGAAGAGCAAGAGGTTCAAGAGCAGGTTGGCAAATTGTGAACTAACTTTTCTTGTCTTGCAGATATCCAAAAACATGAATGGAAGGATAGTGGTCAAGCTATAGCAGGTTCTACGACTAGCCTTTAACATTTCAACATGATATTTTATGGTTCGCTGGTTGTTTACCTTAGTTGCATATGAAAAGTACTTTTTAAATGATAGATTTAAGAGCTAAACACCGTGTTTCGAAGAATTATCTTAATATAATACCCACCGAAGAGTCTATTGCCCGAAGTCGCAAATACTACCCTTTTTATGTTCAAAATGCTTGGACGGAACGATGTGTTATTTCCGAAAATGCAAATTACCAATGCTAAATTACTGTCTAACGTAGTTATAAGAATTTTTTTGAAATACACAATCTCATTTCAACAACTTTAATGAACTTTATCACACTTTTCTCTAAACACAGGCAGGACTTTTCTGAATTTAACACAGTAGATAATAATATAATTGCATTCTTCAATCCTTATGATTGTCCTTCCCGCTGTTTGTGTAATGAAGTAATAACAAGAACCCACAATTACTAAACAAAACTTAGAATTTGTTGGAATAAAACGATAAATGAAGTATGTAATGTTAGTATAGGATTTAAACTTTTGTAATGGACATTACTGTCGCCAATTTATTGACGAATTTATTTATTGGCACTTATTGTTTGGTAATAACGGAAGACTAATAAAAGGTTCTTTGCAAATCGAAGCTAAGGTATAACTGTTAACATCACCGAATTCCGAATTCTTAAATGCATCTAAAGTTATAGTTCAATAATACCTTTGTAAACTGTCAGCTTAAGAAACTTAAAAGGTAAAAAAACCATTAAAAATTTAAGTGTATATTATTTGTAGCTGCATTAATGCACAACATATTACCTTACATTCTTCTACATGCCCAAAGGTATGTAATTGTAAACATTCTATGGCATTGTAGCAATTGTGTAATCAATCGTCACAGTGAGAATTTCAATTCTTAATTGATATCTGTATGATTATATTTTCCTACACATATCATCCGCTGTTAATTTCAGTGTAATACCTCCAGACGCAACAACCTTTGCATATTAGGTCTTATAGGTAATTAATGTGTGTCTCTTTAATCAGGTTTGAACTGTTATACGTTTTGGAGAGTGAAATAAAAGAAATTTCTCATTTCGGCAGCATGAGATTGCTTATCTGTGGATGAGCCTACGGCTCGTTTAAAAAAGCTGCCGCTTGATTTTAATGATCAATTAAGCATTAGCCATCAATTAACCAATTAACCATTTTATTGTTTGGCCGTTTTGGTGTTCGTTAGACTGCCAATAACTTAAAATCCTTATACAAATACTTTAATGACACGTAATCGCCAAATGAGAAAATCATATTCAAGGGTGCAGAAACTCATTAGTTTTTGAGAAAAACCCTCGACCCATGGGTTTTTGTGAGTTTTGGGTTGTTACGTTGTTAGGTTTTTGTCTATCAAAATAATGTAATATTCTATGTACATTGCTTAATATTTATTCCTTTTTGAGTCACAATATGATGAAGAATGATAGTTTTTAACTGTTATTATGAAATATGTTCAGTTTTTTCAGGATAAATTGTAATTTGTTATGAAAATTACGGTGTATTTAACATTCCCGCCTAGCAAAACCCCAAAAACCCCCAAAATCCATGGCTTTTTGGTAAAAAAGTGGGTCGGGATATTACTCAGAAACTCAAAAACCTTGTGTCATCGGCATCCTCGTATTCCCTTTTTGGCACATGAAAATTTTCTGGCACTCGGGTTTCCGAATTTTAATACTATTTGAGGTTTACTAGCTTTTCCACAGAAAACGGGTTAATCATTATATGAGAAAGGGTTCAAACCATAATCCTATTCCGTTAATTTGCCCAAATTATATGCTCTGCTATTGGTTGCACTTACCACCTCAATCTTTATTACTAAACTCAAGTTCATGTTATTGACGCACATTGCGATCTATATTATATGACAGTCGATTACCCCTTTTGTGCAAAGATACATTTTCATGATCACGTTCAGTGACAGCAACATCTTTACAATGTGCGATTAAAGTACCATTTTATTATTATGCCGCACAATAGTACAAGTAACCACATATCAGTAAACAACTGTTGCTGAATAAAAATGCCGAATAAGGAATAAGTTCATTTTTAAATGAACTCAGACGTTATATGTTGCATGTCTATATGTCTATTTAAGTTTAGTGCGTATTCAATTATGTTAAATTATTTGAGAAACATCATATTTAGTTATAAATGTCTTGTCTAATGTTCATTTTAAAGGTGCTGGCAAATAGAATTTATTTATCATTATGATACTTTAAATCCTTAATTCTGTTAAATCTATAGCAATAAGTTTTTAAGCAAATACAATGAGGGAATTCACATGTAGCTCTGCATCTTGGTATTTACATTAAATATTTTAAATACGACAAACAACGGGAATGTTTTTATGAAGTAATGAAGCATCATTGTAAAATAAATATTGAGATTTTGTGTATTATGAATTTCCGATTTGTTTTTCGCTATCTTGACACTCAATACAATTATTGTATTGAGTGTTAATGCTATTTTAAACGGATTAAATTTAAAGCCGGTACACAAATGAGTGAATGCCGGTACGGTAATTTTTTCTGTGGACTGGATGAAAAGCGGACTATTTTCCGGCGACAGAGAAGTTACTAAATGAAATTGGGTACTACTACATTAATGCGAGTTAATACGGGTACGGATTTTCTATGGCATATGGAAAGACTGCTGTATGCTTGTAACTAGAATGTACGAGGGTGTTTAGGTGCATATGATAAGGCAGGTGTCCAAGCTCAGAATAGCAATGGAAAAAATCTTTTTTTGAGTTTATTGTTAAGGTTAATACACTTAGGAATACAAATTAGCTCGTGCACTCGCTTTAACTTCATTGGGCAATCTTCCCTACTTCATCACAGTTGAAGTACACTACAATTAAAATTTTCCAATCCCGTTTATGTCTTCTTCGCCAAAGCTGTTCAACCTCACTTTCAAGTACAGTAATTTCCTTCCAATCGTACTTTTTAGCAACAGTAATTCTCCTTCTCTTTGAAATTTCATTTTCCTTTTGGCTGACATCACTATTATCAGTGTCACTGTCGTAAGTTAACACAGAAAATTTGCTGGCCAGTCTTGCCGCTTTACAGACACCAACTAAATAACAACCTTCAAATACAGCTCGGTAAAAAGGTTACTTGCTTTATCCATATCATGCAAATCATGAAGATAATTAGACCTATACTATAGTATCTACTACTACCACTACTGCAGTCAATTTGTATTCCTTAATGCAACAACCTAACACTAGACCCTTTAAAAGCATTTTCTGTTACTATTCCGAGCTTGACCACAGCTACAAATATACATAATATGTTCCAAAATTTCCATATTTCAATAGAGGAAAAGGGGACGTCCCGTGCATATGCAATAGAAAATCCGTACCCGTATTAACTCATTATTAATATAGTAGTCCCCAATTTCATTTAGCAACTTCTCTGTCGCCAGAGAACCGTACCTAATTTCATTTGGCCAGTCTGCTTTTCATCCAGTCCACAGAAAAGTTTCCTGTTCCCGAACTCACTCATTTGTGTACCGACTTTAAATTGCGTCCATTTTAAACTTGACCATAAACAGTTTTGCATAATGCTTTTACTCGGCCTACAAGACTCTATGAACTCCCTCAACTACTTTTATGAAACCCTATGTTACCAGACAGCATTTTGTCAAGATTTACATTTATTTGGGTTTTCTGCAAAGGTCTCTGGTGATTTGCTTTCTAATTGGTACTATGTACGACAACTAATTTTAAGAATATTTTTGTACAATTTGTATATAAGCGAATATTATTATCACAGTAACATGGGTATTTATACGAATAAAAAATAGTTTTTGAAGTTAGTCTTTCATTGGAGCTTGAACTTGCTAGTTAACTGTTTTGTTAATTGAGAATTTTTAAGTTTAGGTAATCCATTATTCATATACTATAGCTT
This sequence comes from Yoshiicerus persimilis, assembly GCA_020352615.2. Classification (NCBI taxonomy): domain Eukaryota; kingdom Metazoa; phylum Arthropoda; class Collembola; order Entomobryomorpha; family Tomoceridae; genus Yoshiicerus; species Yoshiicerus persimilis. The sequence goes on from CM036940.2 coordinate 60,095,688, forward strand.
ATATCACATTTTTTAGTAATCATGCATTGCTAAATAATATTAATTTATTATTACAACATTTCAATATTTTATTGCAATATTAGCGATCAAAGGCGTATTTAGAGGGGAGCACGGGGGCAAGGGCCCCCTAAATCCGATAAAAAAGTTCACAAAAAGATATTTAATTGTAAAAATTCTTTGCGCGTCGCGCAAATAGATATCATTATAATTATAACTAAATATAGCTGAAAAAAGCAGTTTCTTGCACTGCACTTCCCGCAAAAAAATCATGTTTGGTAATACCATTTGAAATTATTTTAAAATTTCCACAATATGTACTGCTTAATCACATATTTATAGTTTAAATTACCAAAATTTCTTTCATCTTATTTTATTCTGAAATGGTTTACCAGTATTTCAATTTCCTAACCTCCGTTCAAGTTTATTCAACAAAAGCATTTCTAAGTTGATTGCATCTTTTTGGAATTTTCCACAAAATCATTAATATTCATGTGGTTCACGATCCTACACACTTAATTTGCGTAAACGTTCTATTTTATATTCTGTTGTATTGATTTAGTGCTCTTACTTCAAAAGCCGCTCCGTCGGTGAACATATCTGTTAATGAATAAATTTATCGAATAATAATTTTTAGTGAGTGCCAAATCACAAACTGTCAAAATCTATATCATAATTTATTTTAAACTAATTCCAAAAGTATATTTTCATCTATAATTTCTCAGTTCATAAGTGGCGAAGTGTTTGATTATGCAGTAACACGGCCATTTACACTCATATAAAATAGATTTTCGAAGTCAGTTCGTCACTCAGCTTTGGAAATAGATTATAACAGCTTTTTGCTAATTGAGCTTACAGGCTGAAAAATAGGTAAGGCATATTAAATGCGATTAACAATTATAAACTATTCAAATCTGCAAATTTGTAAAATCTTCATAACTTTTTACCATTAGGAAAACTACGCCTAATACTTATACTATACTTAAACCAATAATATTTATAAGCCGTTTAATACTGCGTTCTATGTAAACCTGGAATTGGAAATTAATACTGCTATAAAGAGTTTAACAATTGTAATAGCTGTTATTTAATTCTGTGTTAATCAATAAAAGTCGGTAATTAGTACATTTATTATTATATGTGCATTTATTTTTGGTTTTCCTAGCAAAATGAACATTTTCTTTTCTGCAGTGACAGTACTTTTGTCAGTATTCACACATTTTCAAACAGATTTAGTGGAAGGTGCTTTTCCAACATTCAGTTTTCCAACATATCCACCTCCACCGAATCCACCTCTTCTCACCCCTCAGGACATTCAGCGATGTTACAGTGAAACTAAGAACACCAAAAACGATCCAGATATTAAAAGAAACATCGTAAGTCACTGCCAATATATTATGTAATAAACTTAGTTGCTTAGTAAACTTATTAAGACCCTTACTATTCTCCAGACATATTTTTATGACATGTATAATCTAGACCGACACTATTATTAAGTATAATGTAACCATATTGCAAATGTACTCAAGTGATCTTGTCTGACATATAAAATGTCTGACATAATAGATATGTTAAAAACCTTAAATTTCATAACGGGCAAAAAGGAAAATTGTGTTTTTCTACTTCTCGATCTTTAGCAAGTAAAATAAATGTATGTTTTTCGAACTTGTACTTTTTTGTGGAAAGGTAATATTGTAGGTCACTTGCATTTCTTAGATAACTTACGAGACAACATACATAAAACTTATAATATGATTATTTCAGCTTTATATTGCGAAGACTTTCGTGATATCATTAATCTTCAAATATATATAGTTGTCAAAAAATACAATTCATTATGTTTTTATTCTGCATGGTTTGCTTACACTATGAAGGATTTCATAACAGCTTATTTTATTAGTATTTTGTCATTGTTATAGTTTCCTTTGAGCTTAAGAACTCATCTTTTAAATATGAGATCTTACTATATAACCTGTCGTTTTTTGTTCTCATCCATACAGACCGAACTGATAGCAGCACACGGATACAAAGTTGAAATTCATAAGGTGAACACAACCGATGGCTACATTTTGACTGTGTTTAGAATTCCTGGCAGGGCAGATGAAACAACATCTAATACAACAAAAAAAGTAGCTTTACTTGGTCATGGCTTAATTGGTTCCTCAACTGAATTCATTACGCAGAATAACAGTAGAAATCTAGGTAAGAATTATGATTAGTTAATGCAAGGTAATTGTACTACTAACAATTGTAAATTTGAAGTCCTAAAAAGTAATACAGCGAAGTTAGTCACGGAAAGCAAGGTTTCAAAACTCTCGGTAATACCAGATAGAAATTTGAAGCAAATGTATCTAAAATTTTACGATAACAAATACTTTGTAGTAAATAAAGAAATTATTATAGTACAGGTGGAATAAATGGTAATATAGTGCGAAAATTAAAACATATTCATATTGTTTAATAGCAATGAAACTGGCTGATGCTGGATATGATGTTTGGTTGAATAATAACCGAGGTACGAGCTTTTCTACTGGTCATGCTACCCTCACCCAAAATGACAGGGCATACTGGGATTTTTGGTAACCATAATTTTTAACAATATTATGACTTGTAATAATGAATAACTTGCGAACGGATTCTCTTTAAAAACGGATATAACAGATTAGTTACACTGACGCTATATCAGCTAATTAACGGTATTTCAATTTGCAGTTGGCATGAAATGGGAGTATACGATGTACCAGCAGTAGTGGACTTCATACTTGGACAAACAGGAAAAGAAAAGCTTTTTTATGTGGGACATTCACAGGGATCAACTCAATTAATGGTTACGCTATCAGAACGTGAAGAATACAACTCTAAAATAGAAGCAGCTTTTCTTTTGTCTCCATCTGTATACCAACAAAATAGTCCAAGCGCTTTGGTACAATTTGCATCCCTAGCCTACAATAGTCAGGTGAATGTTAATCTATCTTCAAATGTATCAACATTTATTTAATTCTTACTTAAATAATGCAAATTAAAAATCTTCCGTTTCTCTCTGTTTCAATTACAGTATCTTTTAGACCCCTTACTAGGAGGGAAAGTTAATGGAGATGTACTCGACGAATACTTCGGGTTATCTATAGGCCAAATATGTGGCCCGCTTGGAGCACTCGGTTGCCCTCTTTGTGGAAATGCTGCAACATTAGTATTTGGATACGATGGTCCGCAAATGGACTTTGTAAGTACATTTTAGTTGGTATTATAAATCTACATTTCTATGTTCTCTTTTCTAAATAATAATTCATTCCTTTACATGAATGCGTACCAAAATGTGGAGAAAATTTAAAAGTAACTCAAAAATAATCGTTTTAACTCAAGAAAAATAATCATTTATGTCCTATAAATACATTTCTAATAAATATGTACCCAGTCTCTAGTATCATTACTCCAAACTGATGATATAAATTTGCTTATTTTTAAGTTTTAATACAATTCGCTAATGTTTTAGTAAATTTACCTCGAGTGGAGTACAAAATCCTGACTATACTTTAGTTAAAATGGACGTAAACATTAGCAAATTGCGTTAAAACTTGCTGGGAAAGCGATATTATCAGTTCGGAGTAATGATACTAGAGACTGGATAAATATTTGTTAGGTAAGTGTATATATTATACCTATATGAGGTAAAGCGAATGCATTTTTGAGGTCAACCGATTATTTTTGAGGTACACTTACATACAGGCCTTAAAATATTGCATCTTAAAATATTCCAGCGTCGATTAAACGTAATCCTGTCTAAAAACCCAGACTCAACCTCAACAAAATGTTTGGTTCATTATGCACAAAACATGGCCCACTCACCGGCATCGTTTAGAAAATTCGATTATTCAACTGCTGCAAAAAATCAAGCAAAATATGGAACTGACGAACCTCCTTCTTATAATCTAAGTAAAGTCACCACTAAAATAATAGCATTCCATTCGGATAATGACAACTTGGGAACTCCAGAAGTAAGCCTTATTTTTTGCCGTTCTATAAGAATTTGAAATTTAAATATTAGTAGAAGTTGGGCATGAAACTTTACTTGAATTTAAAAGAGAAATTGTGACTAGTATAGACTGCAAATAACTGTGATGGAAAAATTAATTGTTTTATATAGGACACAGCAATGACATGGAGCAAAATTAACAACAATCCAGCAAATGAATTAGTTCATGTAACTTGGCCACTTTTTCATCACTTGGATTTTGCATTTGCAAAGGACGCTGATCTGTTTGTATACAACTACATTTTGGAAGTGATGGCTAGATAAATGGAAAATTACATTTTTTTTCTTATGGTGCTGATTTACTGATTAACTTGCGAATGCTAATTTCTAAGCTATTATTATCTGGTTGCCTTTCCTTATTTGGGAGTATTTTAGTTCAAATCATTTTTAGTATAATTTGGATAGCATTTAAAAACTGCATTGAAATTAAAAAATAAAACCTGGGTGCTTTGCCTATTTAAAACATTTAGTGATATAATAGAATTATTCTAAAGAGCCATATTTATTCCACCTGTCTTAGCACATAAATACAAAGTTGTTTCCATAAATACATGAAATTAGTATCATTCGATTAGCAATTCTAGATACTTTCATTAACTTCATCGAAGTTTTTATGAAAACTTGAAAAAAAGGTTCTGTCAGCTAAAGTTTAGAATTTGCAGCCCACTAATTTTAAGTATAAAAATAAGTTTGTTCTAAATGCAATTGATCAGTTTTGGTCTCTCGATAAAACTTTGTTCTTGACACGAAATTAAAAATACACTAAAATTACTGTAACTCATTTATCCCTTTTGCGCGCATCTTAGTTATTTGAGAAATGTGTTTTATTTTCCCTTATAAATTAAATACTGGTATAGTCTATTTATCTGCAAACATTTCTCTACCACAACGCAAATGGAAATGACTAATTTTAACGATTCTGTAAGCCATTTGGAATATATTAAATGCCTTTTATGCGGACGTTTTATTGCCCTGTTGTTATAATTTGTGTATTGAAATCCTTTTGTCAGTTTTTCGACGACCACATCATATATTAGTTTATAATACTTATTTCCAATAAAGTTTGAGGCATTGATTGAGTATAAAGTAAATTAAAATTAATGACAAGTTAAGCCATATTTCATTGTTGTATAACACAATGCGTGCGAAATGTTTGCGAAATACAGACATGCCATTGTTATGTTGATCTTTATATATTTAAATCACAAGCAGTAGTTTATTTGCTGTCAAAATTATTCGCAAATTATTGAGGAAAATATATCCTAAATCTGCTTTTGTTATTAAAGGTCTTCATTTCCCAATTTAAAAAAGTTCATTATTTATTAACATTACAAGATTAACAGAAGCCGAATATGTGTGATTAATTCTATGCCGCTTTTCTACTTCCCCTTTCACTAAAGTAATATAATTATCAGTTTTTCCTGCTAATGGAAACCTTCTGAAAATAACTAGAATCTGTGTTAATTGTTAATTAATTTGTGATAAGTGTTAATACCTGGAATACAATGGTTTCCGTCATGTCAATGTCAAGGTGAAAACTTTTAAGATTTTAAGCAAACAGAAGTTATTTGGAGTGATACGATATGCACGAATAAAAATAAAGTAATAAATTAAAGCAAGGTAAAAGTATGATAAGCATATTCTTTTATTGATTGATATAGTTGTAATGCAAACATTGCGCAAGCAACCTGCTGGTTAACCGAAGTCTAACCATATTCAATCAATAACACCTATTTATGCATGTCTGTTTTTTTCTTTTGCAGTAATGCATTATTATTCGTATTTTAAACCAAAATATATTCGCCAATATATTATATTCCTATGTAGAATAGTGTATACTGTAAGTATGTACTATATAGACTGTCATTGGTATTTATACGGAAGAAAATTCACTTTCCGAACTCAGTTCTCCATTTCACTTTAACTTTTTCACTCGACGTTTCATTTTGACTCAACTTTTTGTTATTGTGTAGTGAGCAGGGGAAATTTGAAGGGCATTGTTCACTAAGGTCAATATTTCACTATATTTATACTCTATGCAGATCTGCAACAATGAAAAACATTGTCATTTACAAATAATCCATTTTTAAGACATTTCAATTATATTTCTTTATGGGACATATTTATCCCATAAATTACAGTAAAATTGTGCAAAGAAAATTAATTGCAATTTGTGAAGAAGCCGCTAGTACAACATTGACTTTTACTTTTCAGGTGCTCCATTCGAGATGAATCTTTTATTCCACACAGTTACAGTATTTCTGTTATTTGTTGGAAGTTTTCGAAGCAGTATAGCTCAAGATACCGATATTCTAAAAATCCCTTTTCTAGGACCATTTTTGCTCACCCCTAAGGATGTCCTAAGATGCCATAACGAGACAAAGAACACAAGAAGAGATCCAGATATTAGGAGAAACATTGTAAGTTAAAAGATGCAAATAATTTATTGCCAAAATACTACATTTTCTAATATTATATAATTCTTGTCCTTCGTAGACCTTGAACTATATTTATGATAATTAGTATGATAGTCTGATTTCTGAAAAGCATTTTCCATTATTTAATAAACTCAAATAGACGGAACTGATAGAAGCACAAGGTTATGAAGTTGAAACCCATACGGTAGAAACAGATGATGGCTACATTCTGACACTATTTCGAATTCCTCATCCCAAGAATGATTCTTCAACCATTACAAGAAAAGTTGTCTTACTTAACCATGGATTATTGGGTTCCTCAACTGAATATGTTATACAGAAGGATGGCCGAAATTTAGGTAAGCCATTTCATTTAAAAATAAAGAGGACAAATAAAAATGAAACTAAATTAAAAACTCTTTTGATATCTTGTCATATATACCGTGAGATACCGAAAAATTATTTCTTGCTAATACATAGTTATTTCCTTGATGCGTATTCTGATATTTATGTTTAATCTTTCCACAATGAGACAATTTATGTGGCTCTTTAACCTTAAAGTAGGCTAATGATAATAATCACTGATACATAGACTTTGACCTTTAGTAACTCAAAGCGGTGCCACCTGTTTAAACATGCTAAGTACCCTTGGAAAAGGAAACAAAATGTTGAATGGAAACCAATTTTTTATCAATAAGAAAATCTGTAAAGGCTTTTCAGAAAGTCTCGAAGTAAATGAATGAAAATCGGGTCTCCAAACCACCTTACCATTGATATAGGTGATTTGGATAACCGATTTTCCACTTTGTTTCGATATTTTCTGGCAGGCCGAAGTTACCGATTTTCCTATTCATAAAATTAGCTGCGAATTAATATTTTGCTCTCTTTCCAATGGTAATTGTCATGTTTTAATAGGTGGTACCGTTTTTTAAGTTATTAAGGGCCACAGTGTAATAATGTCATGTAGTGATACCCTGTATTACGATTTTGATTATATTTCTAAGAAAAGTTTCACGATAATTTTGTATTTTAAGTGCAATTGAATTTATTTAGCTATGAAGTTAGCGGAAGCTGGTTACGACGTCTGGTTGAACAATCATCGAGGCACGAGCTTTTCAACTGGGCATGTCAAGTACACTCAAAGAAATAGGAAGTATTGGGATTTTAGGTAAAAAATAAGAAATGAATATTAACAGTTAATGAGCATTTCCGTTAAAACTAAAATACCATATATTAATTTTACAGTTGGCATGAAATGGGAGTATACGATGTACCAGCCGTGATTGACTTCATACTTGAAAAAACAGGACAAGAAAAACTTTTTTATGTTGGACATTCACAGGGATCAACTCAAGTTATTGTGACACTCTCCGAACGTGAAGAATACAACGACAAAATAGAAACAGCTTTTCTTTTGTCTCCCTCTGTATACCAACAACATAGTCCGAGTATGTTTAAAGCAATGGCAGTCCTAGCGTACAATGCTCAGGTAAATAGAAAAACTAATCACAAGGGTATTAAATTGCTCCAAGTTTACAAAACGTAAGTGGTAAATAAATAAAACGTTTTATTTTGAATATTTTGGTTGCAGTACCTTTTCGACCCTTTGCTAGGAGGAAAAGTTCAAGGAGATATTCTTGACAAGTACTTTCACACTTCTATAGGCCAAATATGTGCCCCTCTCGGATTACTTAGCTGTCCGCTCTGTGGTAATGCATACACATTAGCATTTGGTTATGATGGCCCACAATGCGATTTTGTAAGTACTTTATCATTATTTACAGTAACTTTGTTTTAAGAATATTGGAGACAAAATCTACATGTATTTCTGTTTTCAGGCTCGGCTTAATGTAATGCTATCCAAAAATCCAGACTCAGCTGCCACAAAATGTTTGGTTCACTATGCACAAAATATGGTACAACGTCCAGCTGCATTTAGGCAGTTTGATTATTTAACTTCTCGGGAAAATGAGAAAAGATACGGTGCTGGAATAACGGAACCCCCTGCTTACAATTTAAGTAAGGTTACCACGAGAGTCGTAGCATTCCATTCAGATAGTGACAATTTTGGCCATCCAAAGGTAGCGCTTTTCAACTTCTACTCTCTTAATTTTTAATTCTACATCTTTTTAAATTAAATTGAGCAATGAAAGACTTTTGTATTTCGCATTACTATAAGATCATTTATTTTCACAGGACACTGCAATGACGTGGAGCAAAATTAACAATAACCCTGAAAGCGAGTTGGTTCGGGTAGATTGGCCTCTATTTCACCACTTGGACTATGCATTTGCTAAAGATGCTGATTTACTAATATACAATTACATTTTGGAAGTTATGGCCAGACAGAACTAGAAACTCGTTTCAAATCTCCTTAGCATACTGATGTACCAAAGAATGCTGATATAATAAAATTACAAATAATTATTATGACTCAACAGAAATGTAGTTCAAAGTAAAATTATGAAAGGCATAATAATTCATTTAATCATTTTCCAAACACATTTTGAAGGCTGAGTAATAATTCGGGATTTGACGAGGGCTCGAAGAGCCTGAAGTTAAGTCCTAATTGTCTTAAGGAATCCGAAGTATATTACTCAAGCGATCTCTCCAACTCTACATCGTATCCTAGCTGTTTTAAAGTGAAATAAAAATCCTTCCTTAAGACACAATGTGGCGCTGCCTATTGTGGTATACGTAGGCTCTCATCGACACTAGGACTCCTCAGTATTCTCGAAGCAAATAAAGAATAAATATGTCAACAGATCAAATTTTATTGATCTCAATTTCAACAATACTGGTAATTAATTATCAGAAAAGACGATCCATATTAATTTGAAAGCAATATAAATTTCGCTGTACGACCCAGTTGGTGTTAGTTTTTGGATCCCGATTGTCCTGCAAAGTAGATATATTTATAAATATATATATGACTTCTCCGATTTCAAATGCAAATGTGCTTGGGAGGGTGGGTGGGTTGAGTAATATACTTCGGATTCCTTAAGACAATTAGGACTTAACTTCAGGCTCTTCGAGCCCTCGTCAAATCCCGAATTGTCTTTCAGGAATCCTCGTATATTACTCAAGCGATGTTTAAAGCATACTTACTAGATAACACCGCATTTGAAAAGGCTGAATTATATTCCAGCCTATAGTAAAATCTATTAAATGTGGTAGTTTTCGTCCAATTTGCTTGACGTTTTACATCTTGCAAGGACATTCCTTTACTAAATGCCTTGGATGTCGAAGCCGATCTTGTTGAATGAGTTTTAAATTTGCAAGTATCTACACCTGACCACTTCATCACCTCAACATTCAATCTCCTTAATTTTGCTGTTGAAATTGAATTATGTGGCTTACTATACGAACATAATAATTTTGAACTGTTCTCAAAGTTTTTGTTTTTTCAATGTAAACTTTTAAAGCATGCACAAAGCACAGCTTTCCGTTTGTAACGAATGAAGCATAAAAGGCAGGCGGCGATGTCCAGCTTTGATGTCTTTCTTAGGTTATTAAAATAAAATACTACCCCTTCTGGCTTATAAGCCAGATTGCTTAGATAAAGTGCAGCAATATCGGATGACCTATCGGCAATGGTCAGGGTCAATAGCATTACTAATTTTTTGGAAAGCACTCCTAGCCTTAAGTCTTCGCTGTTTGCCAAATTATTTATATAATCAGTCACTAATGTCACATCCCAACATTCGTCGTATCTAGGCGCTGGCGGTGATGTATTAAAAATTCCTTTTAAAACTTTTATTATTTTTAAGTGTTGTCATATAGGTAAATTGTCAATTGATTTTGCATAGAATGACACTACTGATCGATGAAAATTTACAGTTCGGTATGACAACTCTTTCTTGTGTAGGTACGCCAGATAGGAAGCTAGTTCGCAAACAGTGACACAAAGTGGATCACTTTGTGGTCTATCTCTCCAGCTATTGAAATTTTTCCAAGCTGATTCATAAGATTTTCTAGTTGATACTCTAATGGATTTTCCAAGTAAGGCGGAAGCGTCTTCTGAAAGTTCATTTGCATTATTTTGCATCCCGTTATTGGCCAGACTGCCAGAATAAGATTCTCTATAATCGGATGTGGGATACCCTGTGCGTTCATCAGAAGTGAGTTCGTCGGAGGAAGCAAAATGGGATTCTTGAAAATGCCCAGCACTAGGGTTGGGTACTACGGTTGATTGGGCCACACCGGCGCTACAAGGATTATCTTACCTTGCCGTCAAACAGAATGGGGGAAAGGCATACCTCTGGAATTGACTTTAATTGGATGTAAATGTATCGAGCCCCATCGCCATTGGGCCTGGTTTCTAGCTCCAATAATGTTTTAGTTGGTAATTGGTTCTGTTGGAAGACAGATCTACTGAGCACGGCAGTTTTGTCATGACACATAAAAATATCTTTCGGTTCAGTTTCCAATCGCTGCGATCGTTGTGATGACGAGATTTCCAGTCTGCTATGCCATTTATTTTTGCCGGGATGTGTTCTGCAACAAACCCTATATTTCTTTTTAAACCAAAGTCCCATATTTCGATGGCTAACCTTGTTAATTCTGCAGAACGCGTTCCGCCAAATTTATGAATGTAAGCGACGGCTGTCTTGTTGTCCAGTCTTAATAACACGGACGTATCTTTCGCCTCTTTTGCAAAAGTTTGCAATGCAAAAAAATGCTGCTTTTAATTCTAGTTTATGTATCTGATTGTGAGTTTTCAAATCTAGTGACATTCATACTCCTCCTGTGGTCACTTCTTGAGATGCTGCACCCCAACCTTGTAGTGACGCATCTAATTCAATCACCAGGTTCGGTTTTTCTTTGTGGATTTGGCACGGTGGCAGCATTAAGATATTTTGAGCCCACCAATTTATGCTCACTAGTTCGCTTTCTGACAAGAGTAATTATCCGTTCCAACTTTTTGTCATCCGTAAATGCTTTATTAGGCACATTTGAATCTCTCGAATGTGAAGAGTTGCTCCCAATATTGCTGAGTACGCTGCTGCAATTTTTCCAATGAAAGCTGCTAATTCTCGGGGAGAAGTTGTTTTGTGCGACAGCAAAGATAAGCATTGACTTTTAATTGCTTCTTTTTTCCTTAGAGGAAGGTCAAATGTCATTGTTTTAGAAATGACTGTTATGCCAAGAAATTCTATTTCTTGACTTGGCTCAAGTATTGATTTTTCTTTTTCATAATTAATTATAAAGCCCAATTTTTCTAAGTGAATATTACATATCTTATATCACTTTTCAGTTTATCTACTGAAGAAGATAAAATGAGCATATCGTCTAAGTACGAAATTAATGCAATTCCTTTTCGCCTAAAATGAGACAATAATGGTTTCATGATCTTTGTGAAAACATATGGAACTGTACTCAGGCCAAATGGCAAAACTTTGCATTCATAGCATTTCCCTTCCCAAGAGAATTGTAAATACTTTTGAGTTGTAGTAGCAATTGGGTTTGAAAATAAGCGTCTTTCAAATGGTTTATTCCTTCCATTTTAAAATGCACGCATTCTAAGAACGCATTCAGTTTCTTTGAATTTAAAATAGGTCTCCATTTTCCATTTGGTTTAGGAGCCAAAGTGTAGGACTAAAAAGTATGGTGCTTTAGTTTCTTCTATGGCCTGTTTTTCAATTAAATTCTGTATTTCTTTTTGCACTGTGCTGTATTGCTCCTCCTTAAAAATATGAGGAGGAGAATTTAGTAACTTTTTGGCCATTGAAGTAATGGGTAATTGATAACCCTTAACTGTTTCCAAGACCCAAGGGTCATTCGTAATCATTTCTCACTCAGAGTGACATCGTAGCACACCTCCCGTTGCACATTTAACTGTATTTACAGAAGTAGGTGTATTATTATCAAACTGATTTGGTTGAAAATCAACATGAGGTTTCTTAAAACTCTCCTGTACTTTCGATATATTTTCGATCTCCTTTCTCCATTCTATGGCCTCTTTCATTCGATTCCGGATACTAGACCCAAAGAGAAGAGTAGAATTTGAGTCGTCTCTTTCTTTAGAAGCCATAAGTTGCCAGCATTGGATTAATGCTTGAAAGTATAGAACGCTGCCTATAATAAATGACTTGATTATTGGTATTTCCTTTAAACGTTCAGGGCATAATTCACCTGTGTCTCGACAGTCAGAGGATTCATTAATTCTTCTAATGTAAAATATAATACACTTAACATTTTTATAAGTGTGTGAATTGTCATTTTTTAACAATATATTTAATTGCCTTTATTTTGAGCTTTGACTGATAATGCGTTCAAATTTGCTAACGGTCCAACCGTGTCCAATAAATATCTTTCAATAGATTCAGTAGATTGTGTACCAAATTTACGTTTAAGGGATATTCTTTTCTGCCTTAATAATTCCTGAAGCTGAGGATCTAGTTTTGGCATTTCCGCTTCCGGTGTGTCCGGAGAAGGGTGCATCTCTTTCAATTTATCTCTTTATGTAAGATTGAGTTTTTTCTGGAGGAATCCATTTATATTCCTGCAGATTACTTAATGGGTCTAGATCAATGTCTTTCCCTTCTGAAATGTCAGGACTATCTGACTTATCAGTCAACACGCTGGTTCTGCTGGTATCAGGGTGTGACTTATTTTTGTGAATTTTCTGACTCGGCAGAAATAACAGACTTTACAATTTTTGTAATAGCCGGAAGTAAAAAAGTTTTAAGTTGAGCCAAATCTAGGCTGTCAACTACGCGATTTGGGGCCTGGCCACCCGGGTTTCCTTTGTCCATTTGACAACATTTGTCACGATAAAGATAAACTTTTGGACAGAGATTTTAAATGTCAGGACTATCTGACTTATCAGTCAACACGCTGGTTCTGCTGGTATCAGGGTGTGACTTATTTTGTGAATTTTCTGACTCGGCAGAAATAACAGACTTTACAATTTTTGTAATAGCCGGAAGTAAAAAAGTTTTAAGTTGAGCCAAATCTAGGCTGTCAACTACCCGATTTGGGGCCTGGCCACCCGGGTTTCCTTTGTCCTTTGGGACCGTCCCATATATTACGTGCGCAGTTTAGGGGGGGGAGGGGGTACCCGAAAGTGTTACACAGTGTTACGGTGGGGGGAGGGGGGGTCAAAACTTTTGTTACGTAACCAAATTTTTACCTGTTTTTCATAGAAAATTTTGCTATAAATTTTGCATTAAAATTACAATTGTCACCAATCGTAGTAATAGCTTTATCGTTTTAAGGTTTATAATAAATAAATGTTATTTAAAACACTAAATTATGATACTATCTATCACGATTATGTTTTCGTAAGAAAAAAGATTTACAAAAATCAAAGCAATTTGAAAACTGCTTTGGAAGGCAACAATTAAGTTAAAATAATAAGGTCCAGCTATTAATTATTTAAGCTTCGAAAAATCGTAAAATGTTTCATTGTCTATTTACTCAAAACTGGCAAAATATTTCGTATAATATTGTTGATGAAAATCTTTAAAATGGTTAATTTGATGTCTCAAAAAACTTGCTCCTGTGAAGTGACAAAGCAACTTATTGTAATAATTTAAAAAGCATTCCTGAAAATTTATTTGAAACGTAAATTAACCAAATCTGAAAGTTTGAACAAATTACGCCCCCAATAGGCAAATGCGACATGCGACAATACAAAAGTACACAATAGTTTTCTTAACATAATAAAAGAAAATAATTCATGATAATAATAGTGTTTTAAAAAAGATCTGAATTAAGCTACCATACTGTACTACGCAAACTTGCTATAATAGTTAATCAGCAATTACCTGTATTAACTAGGTTTTTATCAAGGTTATAAATTATTTAGTAATTTATGCAATGAACAGCTTTTAAAGCGTGATTTAATATACTGTTAAATAGTGATACTGCTATACTGTATGTAGAAAATTTTTCTTTGGTGTTACGTAATATTAGGGGAGGGGGTTCAGCTCCGTGTTACGGTGGTGTTACGGAGGGGGGGAGGGGGTCCAAAAAATGGAAATTTTGCGTTACGTAATATATGGACGGTCCCTTTTTGAATTTTCTGACTCGCCAGAAATAACAGACTTTACAATTTTGTAATAGCTGGAAGTAAAAAAGTTTCAAGTTGAGCCAAATCTAGGCTATCAACTACCCGATTTGGGGCCTGGCCACCCGGGTTTTCTTTGTCCATTTGACAAAAATTGTCACGATAAATGATAAACCTTTGGACCGAGATTTTTTTGATGTTCACACTTGAAGAGCTGAGAGAATACTGAGGAGTCCTAGTGTCGATGAGAGCCTACGTATACCACAATAGGCAGCGCCACATTGTGTCTTAAGGAAGGATTTTTATTTCACTTTAAAACAGCTAGGATACGATGTAGAGTTGGAGAGATCGCTTGAGTAATATACGAGGATTCCTGAAAGACAATTGGGTAATCTAGTAAAAGATGGCCAACAAATGACTAAGAAAAAGAGCTAAAATGTGGAGCCCAATGCCTTTAGATTCAGCTTGTATGTGTTTAAGGTTTTACATTTACAAGCCAGGAGAAATCCGGTAAACCAAAAATAAACAAAATTTTTTAGGAATTTTTGTTAATCAATTTTGGCCAAATTAGGCTCATAATGTTGTATAGATTCTCTACAAAAGTGCGAAAGGTCCCAACCTCCACTATTGCTGTGGCCGGCTGTACAAGGGGAGACAGGTCTAAATGATGATCCGTGCAATTATTTAAAGAACAATACTTGTGAATGTTTTCACCAAGATAAAGTGATGTGAAGGGCAAGGCCGAGAAAAATTATAGTCCTGTCTCTTATATTATACGTTTTGGCTTTGCTTAATAATGTTTTATTTGACGTATAGTAGTATTTCTGAGTTAGCTATTGCTTTATACTCTATCAAAAAACACTATAGGGCTTTCCATCAATAATTCCACTTGTTTCTGTCCGCACAAATCGATTTTAAAGGTGTATAGGTATATGTAATAATATGTTTTGATGTTTAACTAATTCTCTTTATTCAATGCCCAAACATTTCAATGAGAAAATGCGTTTAGCTTTAGGGAGTTGCTATTGTAATTTTTTATTAAACTTAATGCCAAGCTGGCCGGAGTCTTCATTTATATTGAGAAAATGCGCATCTACAATCCTTGAAATGAATAACAGCAATTAAGTTAAATATTGATGATTTAATGCAATGTAGATTTTTATAATGAATATTCATTGTAACACATATTATGGCTTTATTGAAAATTCCACTGACTATAATATCATGTAACTTACATTGCCAATTATGGTTTCCGCAATACAAATAAATAATTTTGGAGGGCAAACTCGGATATTTCATTGGTATGAAATATTAAAGACATATTAACAAAGTGCAAGTATTGCAGGCTAAGAAAGCAAGAATCTGAAGGGGAGTGTTTTGCGTAACAATACCAAAACAATGAAGTGTGACTTTCTGTACTTGTAATGCTCTCAGTTCTCTAATTTGCAAATAATCGCAAATAACGAGCCATCTCCTTGCAAAACAATTAGAACTTTTGAACACAGAGGATGATATACGTAATATAAAAATAAGAAGAAATGGAATTAGTATTGAAGCTAAAGGCATGATTAGGTAATATGGCATTGCAATTTTACCGAAAAACCGAAGAGTGGCAAAATTGGCTATTAATGAAAGAATTGAAAACAGTCCTAACACTGAAGACATCGATGTTTCAAATGCCATATGTATAGCAATTAAAATGTACAATTGTTGACGGTAAATACTTGCTGCTTTTTGAAATTGATTTCTGAATAGTATTTTAGAAGGTTTAGATTTCCAAAATTTTTCGATGTGTTGTTTCTTCGGGGTGATTATTTGAAGGCACCTGAGGAATACGTAGACAGCTAAAATAAGTGTTTCGGCATACACAGCGAGAGCAACTGCAATATGCAGCACCCAAGGAATGTAACACAGAAATAAAAACACATTCATTTGTAAAGAATCTTTGTAATTTGGGAAAATCCACTCCACAAGAGCATACATTGGATGCAGCTTTATATAAACAATAATCATAGTGCCTAAAATACCACAGATAATCGCTAAGGGAAGTTCCATTTGAAAAATAATGCCTAGACAGAAAGTCAACCATGAACTCCGTTTTCCTCCTTTGGTATCTGTAAAAAACAATCCAAATATGATTTTTCAAATTATAAAACTGAAAAATTTGCAATTTACTTACGTCTGAGGCGCCAATCGCTATGAAAAATCATGTTTGTACACTGCACCGTTTCCTTTGGAAGAAGTATCCAAGATATGGAGCACGATATTCCTATTGAGACTGATATTGCAAAGAATATTGCAAACATCACCTCCTCAATTTTCAAAATTGGTTCCTTAAGAAATATTTCCCTTCCGAGTATGTAACAATAATAAAAATCTCCAATAATTAGCAAAGCAAAACCAGTGTACCATATATTGCGGTCAAATTTATTCCTGTCCAAAGAGACAGTACAACTAGTGTGATTGTAAACAAAGGGACCAAATTTTAAATATTCACAAAACTGAAAACAAGTCTTCATTCCATCGCGCATTGCTTTCGTGCTCATTGTACTATTTGAGGGGGCTTACCATACAGCAATAATAGACGCTTCTGCTTTCTTGACCGCAGCACTTTTTGCTTTTTGGAGAAATATTGAAGGCACACAACGATATAACTGCAACTAAATGGTTATAGGCTAGTATAACCCATTATAGAACTAATATATTATATTATAAGTGATTATTTCTAAAAATTGTAATTTACTTAATTCCTATAACTTCATGTAAGAGCTATTAATTGATTGAATAATGTAGGAAACAATAGGTACAAACTCCAGTGTTTCAAAACATACTGTCTTATTTAATGCTGATTATCGACGTAAAAACATGGGTTTTTGAAAACTCCCTTTTTTATTATATTTGAAATTTTCACATATATACTCAATTAATTAACGTAATTATTTTCATAGTCTTCACCTATTGAGTACATAGATATTGAAATCGCAGAAGAAACTAGAGTGGAAAATGTCTGGGTTTTTATCTGAGCAGTATATTTACAAATTCCACCTCGAAAGTCAACTCTGTTAAATTGTTTTTCAATATTGCAACGAATATATGTATTTCCTCTAAGAAAACTTTTGTCGCTTGTACCAGAAAAGAGGGCAATGAATAGGGAAACCAAAGTATTGTACGCGGAACAGAATATCATATCGTAGACCTCTGGACAAAGTTATATTATGTATTCTAAGTATTCTTATGCTTGCTATTAAGTTAATGGCTGAAACTGTTTACAAAATGTACTTGTATTTTGAGTTTCTTGTAAAAAACCACTCAATCTAATATAAACCGTTGTAAATTCTTTTCGCGGATTTAGCCTATAGGTACTTTAGAGTAAACATTTAGTTTCTACAGGTATACAGTATACATGTATTAATAAATACGGTGTTTTGCCACCTGTCAGGGTAAAATCCAAAACGTATTTCCGTTTTGTATGGTAGACTGGTAGTTCTGTATGATATTTTTTTTATATATGCAGTTGGTGTTTCATATACAGCAATAATGCAATCATGATCACATAGCACTAGAGCAAGAAAAAGAGAGAATTATCTAAATCAATTTCAATGCTCAATTATGGAAACACAATCACAATGCGTAATTAGCATATGTATACTTGTACGAAGTTTTGTACGCATAGGTTAAATATTTAAATATAATATACCAAGACATGCAATAATAAGTAATAGTATTATGTAGGCAAAAGTGGAAGGAAAAAATGAAAAACGCAAATGAGTTGCCTGATCGAAATAATAAGAGTCTTTTATTTGAACATTAAAGCGTTTTAATCTTTTAATAATGCATTATATAATTATAAAATATTACTATTATATCACAATCACGATTCAATCCGTCTATTACGGGTTTCTCATGAAGTTCCTTCAATACATTTGACCAATTAAATAATTATCATCACATTTTCAATCTTTACGCAAACATCATAGAGATCATTACTTTTCTATTGACATGAGTAAAGTTAAGGTGTTGTACAATACATAAGCCATAAACTGTAAAATAGTAATTCGTTTGAAAATAAAAAGATTGTGTATTCCTAATTTCTGATACTGCAACGCTTTTAATTCCCTAGATTGCCACGAATCGCAAAAGACAAACCAAGTGCGTATAAAGTAAATAGAATTTTCATATACAGAAGATGCCATGGGCAATAAAACCGCAAGTAAAATTGGAAGCAATATTGAAATAGTTGGTAATATGATGTAGAATCTCAATTCAATGACACCAAAATACCGAATGCTTGCAAAACTACTGACTATACCCAAACTTAAGAATAGGAAAGAAAGAAGGGGGAAAGATTCTTTCAATGATTCATTTCCAGTAATATTTATGTAGTATTGCTGCAGGTAGATCATTTTTGCTTTTGAAAATTGTTTCTTGATAAGTCTTTTATTTAAACTTGTAGATTTCCAAAATTTGTCTATATGGTGTCTGCTTGGAGTTATTATTTGGAACCATCGGAGTGACGTGTAGAGATACAAAGTGATGACGTATTCGTATAATGTCATCCCAATTGCTGTTTGAATAGCCAATGGCATATAAAACAAAAGTTGTAGCATCTGCATTCCAAAAGTGTTTTTATAGTTCGGTGCCATCCAAGCAACGATGGGATACAACGGATGAAATGTTAAATGAATGAGAAGGTAGAGACCTAAAACTGCCACTTCAAAATTCAGGAGAAGAGCAACTTTAAAAAATACACTTAGAAATGCTGTTAGCCATGTATATACTTTGCCTCCTTTTGTATCTGTGAATACACACAATTTTTAATTATTACTAATAAATTTTTAAAATTTTAACATAAAATGAAATTCGTAATTTAAAAAGTAATTTCTTCATGCACTTGCACTTACTTCTAAGAAGCCGGTCACTGTGAAGCAACATGTTAATATATTGCACCGATTCGACAGGTTGAAATATCCAAGAAACTGAGCAGCTTATTCCTATAGAGGTTGTGATCGCCAAAAGCATTACAAATACAATCTCTTCAACAGTAAGGGTCAACTTTGCCATAAAGAGTTGCTTCAGAAGTAGATAGAAGAAATAAAGATTTAAAATAACTAATACTATGAACCCAGTATACCAGATATTGCGATCGGCTTTACTTTTTTTCTGAGTTACAGTAAAACTGGTTGCGTTGAAAGTAAATGGACCATATTTACAAAAATCGCATAACTTGAAGCAATTCGCAATGGAGTCTCGCATACTTTTGGTAGTCATTCTTTGTCTTCACAAAATATCAATTGGAAAATATCAATTTACAAATTTGCAACTACTTTCAATGAAAACCTCGGGAATACAAAGTAAGTTTTCCGAAATTGGTAAGAGAGCCTAAAGAGTTTGCTTACGTCGAATTCTCAATTCTCAGAATGAGTTTAGTAGCGTATGTAAGTCAATCGCTTTGTGCAGAGAATTTTACTTATAAATTCCATTTATTCAATTGATAAAAGTGGTGTCAACTTTAAATCAATATGAATGGATAATATAATGTTTCGATAAAGTAATGTGAGCAATAGATAACTAAATTGTAATTTCGGCCTACTTAAATATTGAAACGAAGAATTCCTTTACATGTACAGTAGTATTATTCAATTAGCGTTTGTTTACATGGCAAATAGATTTACAATTTCGCCTAGCCAAGAATTGAACTTGGGACCTCCTTTAATCTAGTAGGTACCGTTCTCCAAGAAAATTATTTAATACATTTAATCATTACAAACTGATTAAACTTTTGTGTAGCAAAAGCAGATAGTGCAAAGGTGCCCTTTGTTTTTCTCACTTGTGATGGTTTTCGGTTTGAAGAATGTACTTAGGGAGCTTAGAAACCCTGGTATTCCCGTTCTCTTCACTAATTTAATGATTTGTGAAGCAACACTTTACATGTCGATGCATCGTCAATAATATTAATCGCATTATGTATTACTTTACTAAAGTAGAAGAGTTTTGCAATTATTGCAACACATTATTTTGCAATGTACGACAGTTTTAGCAGTCTGCCAACAGTCTACGAGCATACCAATTCCTTCACAACGCAAGAAGTATGGTATACTTATGTTTGCTCAAAACCTGAACATCTAAAATATAGTACTAATATTACAGATTTAGTCATAGTCCTAAATATAATATTAGTATTTCTATATAAAAATTAACGATTTAGCTTTACAGTAGTAAATGTACACCGCTATGGACAATTGAATTTCAAAAATAGTTAAAAGACTGGTAGTACTTCGTAAGGCATTTAATGATTTTGAGACGGAAATTGGAAAATATCATAATTGTATGTAGATCCGAGGATGAGAAAAAGCGATGATCAAACTAAATCAGTAGAACATTGCAATTTCACTACCTTTACTTTTACTGCAATATTCCTATTTGGGGATCTGATTCCCATTGAGTAGTAGTACAGTACAGTACAGGGTATTACTTACACTTATGTTCATTCACTTATATTTAGAATTGCTTTACTATGTATGAACAACACGCTACTTTACACACGTGGAAGTGTGGAAGCGTGAAACATTAATTTTCTGATGAAAACTGATAATCTCTGACCTTCATGCAATGGGCTTGCTGAATCCACATATGAGCCAATACATTGAATTGCTGTATAAACATTCCATTTTCACATTATTACGTTTGTCTTAATTCTTTTAGGACTTAGGTTTAGACTATTACAATAGACAACAGGCGAACGCAATGTAATTAGTTAATAGAATCAGCCTAAAACATAAGTCATAGATGAGTGAATTCTTCAAATCTCGGACAAGGTCATTGTAAGGTTACTATAGATTATAGAACCAAGGCTCATGGTGATTCTCTTATAAGGTTCCCTCAAGCGAAAGTTTTTAATTTAAAACTTCAGGATTTTTCGTTCTGGAGCTAAATTTTGAGATTTTAGC
Organism: Yoshiicerus persimilis; assembly: GCA_020352615.2. Lineage (NCBI taxonomy): Eukaryota > Metazoa > Arthropoda > Collembola > Entomobryomorpha > Tomoceridae > Yoshiicerus > Yoshiicerus persimilis. The sequence goes on from CM036940.2 coordinate 60,117,096, forward strand.
TTCAGAGGGTAAGGAATCCATAGCTTATGCAATTTCCACAACTTATGGAATCACTATAGCTATGAAAATCTGAAATTAATAATTTGGAAAGAGAAATCTTGGGTAAAAAATTTTCACTTGAGACAACCTTATTGGAGTACACCAGCTGTAGGATGTAGAAAATTAGCGCTTATATTAAGAAGAAAAGAACAATATTACCTAATTTTTTAGTACATACAATAAGCCATACGGCCATACTATAGAAGAAAAGTCATGGTATTTCTCGGTATTTCTCCACTAGAAACAACGAAATGGGGTATGGTGATCCGAATAAGTCCAAACTAACCCTTTCCTGGACTTCTTCCCAACCTCGCATATTATCGGTGGTAAAAATACAAATATCTTGTCTTAGATCAACTCAGATGTAGGGATGGTAATCAAACTACCAAAATTTCATCTTTCAAGATTGTAGAGCAGAGAATCAGGCTAATTGGTCATCAGTATCACTTAATATGTTGCCTTTTGTATAGGATAATTACTAATAATTGATACTACGTAGTTTCTTATTATTTGTGTATTGTGCTTCGTTGTTGAAGGTCAACAACTATGTTTTGCAAGTTTTGCTACTGTACTTTTAGTTCAATCTTCAATAAGATTCAACAAAAGAGTGAGCTCTCAGTATTAGAGTATATTGAAAGCACTGGTAATTTTGCAAACAGCTGATTGTAATTTTAGAATTGGTAATCCGGTAATCGAGTGAAGGATTAAAATTACGCAACAGCACATTAAGTCTTTAAAGGGGATTAATTGAGAAAAGCGATTAATAGTGAATTATTTCTAATTATTTCCTAGTCATGAATGACAATAATGTGAACCCAAGGTATCCCGTCAATAACCATTATCACCATTTTCCTGTGAATCATTACAATTATTATTATCCGAATAACAATAATCTCAATAATGTGAACAATAGTAATCAACCCCAACCCCCCGAATATTCTCGCAATCATGCTTTAACCACTCGTAAGTCATAAAAATAATGCTTGACATCCATTCAATGTCTAAATACATTTTTTGCAATTTAATTATTTTCGTCGATTAATTGACTTTTTAGAAATACTTCCGACAATCCCATCTCCGTCTCCACATGTCAACAATTCTGCACGGAGTGAACGAACATCATCCAGAACCAATTTCTCTGGAAGTAGCAGAATTACGTCTCAAAATCATTTTCAGGAACATCAAACTTACAATCAAACACGACCACAGACTTCTTTGGTGGGAAATAGCAGACCTAGGCCGACATCACAAACAAATTCATCTTCGGAAAATAGACGACCTAGGCCGACATCACAAACCAATTCATTTTCGGAAAGTAGAAGATCTACTAGGACGACATCACAAACCAATTCATTTTCGGAAAATAGAAGACCAAGGTCAACATCACAAACAAATTCATTTTCGGAAAATAGAAGACCGAGGCCAACATCACAAACCAATTCATTTTCGGAAAATAGAAGACCTAGGCCGACATCGCAAACCAATTCATTTTCGGAAAATGGAAGACCTAGGCCGACATCGCAAACCAATTCATTTTCGGAAAATAGAAGACCTAGGCCAACATCATTTTTGGAAAATAGTTCCCAAAATTCTACTCAACGCCATAATGTTCCCCTTCGATCTGATGGTAAGTCATATGTCATATTCAAATGTTTTATAACTTACGAGGAGGAGTTAACGCCAACGCAATTTAAAAGGCAAGAAAAATTAAATTTTAGCAATTGAATCTTAAATATTGCTTTAGTATCACCATCTGATTATGGGATCAAAATGAGCTTTACTTTGCTCACAATTAAATACTATCGAGGACTGCTGAACACATTAAAAAGCAATTTGAGCACATGAGCAAACTGTGCTCTTATGTTATTGTGTGTTTTACACTGCTAGACTGTGCGCTGTGCGTTCAAATTTAATTGTGAAAAAAGTAAAGCCGGTTATGATTCCACAATCAGATATTGTAATTACGGCAATATTCAAAAATTTCATAATTTTTTGTGTTTGAATTACGATAACTCCTTACTCCTTGTTAGTATCACTGTAAGGGAAAAACTTTGACCTTGAAGATCTATATTTGCGTAGAAAAATTATATCTAGACCATGTGCATCATTTTGATTTTCCAATAATGTTTACCGATATTTTTTGAATAGTTCCTGGGAGTTCATCGTCAATCCAGAGTCAAACAAATCAGATAAATAACGCCAATAATAGTAATGAAAGGTTAAGAAGTACTGTAATCGTAGTCCCGCCCAGAGTCCCGACGAATGTACAAGTAAATAATGGAAGTTCGGGTAAATTTTAATCACGATTCGCATCAGTACATTTCTAGCTAGCATTTATGTAAATCTAGATTCACAGAACAGTGAAGTATTGCACCGAAATTAAATTTGAAATAATTTGTACAACGCAGTGACTAAATCTTTTCTTACAGAAAGTCCACTTCTGCATTTCAATCTGAGGGAATCTTACAATGACAAAACAAAGTTCAGTATTACTGACGAAGAAAGAGCCTGTTTCAGAACAGTAATTGACACTGCTAAAAACTACTGTGGTACCATTACCGGTAGATTTTGTTGTTTTATTGATAGGTCTTCTCCTCCAACTGCAGAGCAATTGATGATTACGGCAAAGCATATTATCCTAATAACTCAGAAGTATGGGTGTGCTGCTGTAATGTCTCTAGAAAGAGTTATTTTCAGGAGATTGGTAAGTTTTACCTTTGAGATTTACATTTCCTTATTCGGTATCGAAAGCTAATAAATACAGTGTATGGAAAGCATTGTCCGTCGCGTTTAGGCAAAGTAAAAACCTAGAGAAGAAAATATTTTATTAAAGGTTAGGTATGTTCCCGAAATGTTTGCGTAAAATTCCCGAATTTTCACACACTTTCAATTATTTTTAAAAGCCACATCTGAAAATCTTTGTAAAATTCCTTTCAATATCTTCAAAGGGGGTTGTGTGGAAAAAATATTCACCGAATATCATGCCAATAATGATGTTCATTGTCCGACTTTCTGTGATTTCTCAAAGAATTTCCAAGGGAAATTGTCATATTGTCATGTCATGTCCAACAAGTCAGAAAAGAAACCTGTTGAACCTGTCAAAAATGTTCTTTGAACAATCAGTAAAAGTAAGAAAGCGGTTAATTTTACTAATGCTCTCTCGTGTTGCCAAATAAACAAGCGTTACCTATTCAGGAATTCAGGAGAGAATCGTGAATACAGAATATGTACTGAATCATTCGCGGCACCCCGTATGCATGTAGTTTCATTTAGTTTCATAATAATCATTATACCATAATATTGTATTACTTTTCAGAAAGGAGAATGCGGGAATTGGAAAGAAAATAGTATCGTTAAGAAAATGACTTTGTTTTACCTCTTAAACTTAGTTGTGGAAGCAGAAAGTGTTAATTTTGATTCTAAATCCGGAAGGGATGAACTATGGAAAGGCATTTTTGAAAACTTAATTGGTTTCCACGATAACTTCGGGAGCTTAATTGCACAGGTAATCATTAAAGTTTTATAAGGTACTTACTGCCGTTGAAATTTTAAGAAAACATCTTTGGTGGATAAAACTTTCGAATGGATTATTATAGTACTAGGAATACTTGAATTAAAAGCAAACTGTCTTTGATCTATTTTTTAGATTACAAAAATTTTATTTACAAATATTAAGAAATTACTCTAAGTGTTAAAGGTTTTCGAGTAACTTTTTTTGAATATCTTCTGAAACCCTAAAATGTAAATTTGTATGCAAACTGCTTACGACAAGATTCTTTCAAATTTCTTAAATTTTCAAATCATGAAATAATATTGAAACCGATGACAATGTCGATGATATTTTCTCTGCAGGCTTCCGCTGATGAAAAGCAGCAGGTGTACTATCTACGCTCTAAATGGAATACTTATATTTCAAATGGCACATCAAATGAGTCAGATAGACCATTTTGGATTAATGTAGAAATAGATAAATTGTTATCTAACCAGCCGAACACAAGCCAGCAGATAAACGCAGGTAATCAAAATAAACGCTAGTACGCTAGGGTTTTAAATTTATTCATTTTGAAAAGCGTATTCGTGTACTGTGAACTGTATTGTTAATGTTACCAAAATATAGTAGCTAACTACCAAATAAATTAATCGATAATATTTATGCACGAATGTAGGACAAACTGCCGTGTCTTATGCTAAAGATACAATAGATTTTGAAGTTGATGAAAATGACGATGCAGATAATTTGGGCCACTTCAATCGAGCTATTGGTAATTTGTTATTAAAAATCTTTCCATAACAATAATAAACAGTGACCATAATCGCAGAATCGCAGATTAACATGAAATCTCATTACTCACAATGGAGCACATTTTAAGAAAATGTACATATTTAATTTTTTAGACCAATTTCTACAATTTGATTGGCTACTCGAATTTCCTATTAGCGAAAAGGATAAACAAAAATTTACTGAAAAGTATTCAGTGGAAAAGCCATCAGGAAAGGACTCGGTTTATATATACGATAGGAATGTTGATTTCAATATGTCGAATTTTCAGTATAGTTTGGTCAGTGCGTTTCCATTGGCTGAAAAAAGACAGATGATTGACGTAGCTAAAGAAATGTTTTACATTGAAAAAGTATTTGGAACTAACAAGATTTCGCTTGTCACTGAACTACTCATTGCTCGAATGGTAAGCCTAATTTAAAAAAATGTAGTTTTCACTAGCATTTAGTATTCATTTTCTTATTTTCTATTATTTATGTGAATTTTTAAGAACATTTGTCTTTATGTACCAAAAATACTTATAAATTTATTGCATTTGGTTATCAATGCTTTCGACAGTCAAAAAGAGAATCAGGACTTTGTTTAACTGAAAGATGGATCGCCGTATTGTTAATACACATAATTCTATCAGCTGAAGCAACTCAGTCATCATCTAGAAAGCAACCAAAAGAAGAAAGACCATTTTGTAAAGCATTCTCAACAGAAGCTTTCGTTACCAATTTCCAAGAATTTGTGAGATGTCTTAAAAGTGTAAGTAATCAACTACGCAAAATTTTGAAGTAACCTATTATGCAAATACTGAATGAAATAACGGAGAATGTAAAAACTGACTACCTAATGAATTAACAGAGAAGGAATAAGCAAAAGATGTATTGGATGAGAATTGTATGGAGTTCTTGTCTTTTGGAAGAAAGTCTTTCTGCAATAGATGCTTGCAATTTCTGGACGAAGTTAGAAGTTCGTACGTCCGGTAAGAAATTAATTTTTAACGTAATAGCAATATTCAATCTTTCACCTATGATTTACCAATTATTGAACATTATGTTTTATAATTTTTTCCTTGTATAGCGATACCTACTACATTAACCCTAAAACGACCAACTGTTGTCGAAGTCGCGGACGATGATGATGAAATAGCCGTTGTTGCAAATGTTGACAAGAATGTACACCGAGAAGAAGTACCCACCATTGTGCTTCTTTCGAGTGAAGACGAAAGTGACAATAATGATGCTGCCATTTCCGATTCGGAAGACTCAATTATACTAATTGGAGTCAGTGTGAACAATTCGAGTGCGAATCCTGAACAAAACATTCCAAAACCAAGAAGAACAAAAAGTAGTAATATTTTCTACAATTTAATTATTCTTCACTTTATGGCCATGTTTTGATTTGTATTTTCCCTTAGGACTATTTTTATTACTTTGGTTTTTGCTCCTTGTGTTATTTTTATCCGCATTTGATATTTTGAGGCCAATTTTTTTCTAAAACACAAAAATTCCTTTTTTATTCATTTGTCACAATGAAGTGTTTTCGGTCATCCACAAAATTTCAATACGAATGCTGAACAAAGCATTTTCAAGCTAAAAAGGTCATGCAACATTTGTGAAATACCTCTTTGTGGAGAATCTTCGTGAATGCTTTTTACTTCATTAATTATTTATTTGGCTTTATTTTTAAGTCGAAATTCTAAAACAATTAAGTGAAAAAAGATATTGTTGTTACCCTTTGAAGTTTTCTCATTTCTATTTTTCTTAATGAAGGTTTTAAATAATTGTACACGTTGGTTATACCAGCAGAAACTTAATAGGGTATGCTTATGCTTTAAGCCCATTTTTATCCATATTAGTTGTAAAAGTAGATACATCGATTTAGAAATTGTTACACTAAATACGAAGTATGATAATTGACGTTCAAACTTTGTAGGGATAAGTAGAAAGAAGCAGTGGTACAAAGATTTCCAAACGAATAGGATAAAGTGGTGGACAGCAGCCTTTTCCATGAGTGGCAAAGACATTGCTAAGATGAAAGAAAAATACAATTTTCAGAAAGGTTCAGAATCAGTGATGACCAACAAGGATAAGTTGAGTTTTGCAATGGGAAAGTTCCGTCACACAGTTTTGAGCTTGTTTCCCCTACGTAATGCTGATCAATGCTTGAGGGCAGCAAAGGAAGCATTCTTTCTTGCAGAGGATTTGGGCGAACTTGTCATAATGGAAATCGCAGCATTTTTGGCTAAGGGTTTGCGAGTAAGTTTTAAAATTAAAAGTAACGATTACCAGCTCGGACAATCGAAATACTAAGTTAAATATGAGCTTTCATTGAACTCCTATTTGCTACTTTATATTGGTAATCTTCTAATTTCCAATCCTAAAAAATAAATATTTATAACAAATACTGGTCCTAATATAAAGTTTTCTTTTCAGGAAGGATTTGATACCAAACCGGCTGAAGTAAAATTTATCTCACGACTGACTGCATTTCTCATAATTCACATAATTATTGCCGTTGAAGGAATTGAACCAAGTTTTTTGACGTACATTAACAAACAATGGTTTATAAATTATTTTTTTAGAGAAGATGTGGTTAAAACTGCAGAGGATCTTTCATTGGCTATTAACGATGTAAGCTCACTTGTGTTTCTTTTTCATTAAGTATAATTCACAATTAAATTAATTAAAAAGTTAAACTAACTAACTTTATTACAACCACTACATAGTATAGTGCTATTTTACGACTATGATGTTTATGCCCATATTTGTATTTAGGATGGTATCCCGCAGATATTGCAATTCTTGATCCTGACTTGGCTACCGAATGGTGCGTATAGATTCTCGAGAAGCATTAGGAGCTTATACAACAGCAAGGACGATTTGGAAGCTGGCTTTTTAAAAGATATATACGAAGTAATTACAATTACAAAACTTTACTTTGCAGTTTTATTTCGTTTTCAATATTTTTGCCATCATAAATTATCTGCATGACTCTACTATTCAGCTACAGTACAGTGTGTAAAGTGAGATACAATTTTCGTTTACCGATGTGTTTCTGTTTTCATAGAATCATTTTATTCCTCAAAAGAGATTCCGTTATTTCATTTGTTTTTAGAGGTTTATGTGTTGCATTTCATTTTTTACATGTAATTTTTTTTAAATCATTTACAGTATACCGTTACGAAGTACAATGTACGCGTTGCAATGATTGCAAGAGAATATGCAGTTGCAGAAATTGTCAGGTATTTTATTTTTAACCTTGGACAAATATGTACTTCAATATGTACTTTAAATATCTGTCATGTCAAAATATTACAAAACTGTAAACGACAGGTCACATTTTTTATGAATTTCCTAAAGTTTCTCTCATTTAAACTTGTGACTAAATTTTGTAAAAATTAAAATCTGTTTATTTAATTAGAAACGCCACCAAAAGGAAAAATGAGATCCAAATTTCTAGTAGCGACGAGGAAGATAACGATTGCATTGTCTATTCTGATTGTGAATCAGACTGTGGAATCGGTGATCCAGATGAAGTGAATAGGGTTAGATGTGAACCCCAAATGGCCAGACATTCTCCAAAAAGAAAAGCAGTGTCCGAAAAACAGAAGAGAGACAAAATCAAAGAAAAGTTGCTGGCGAAAACCGCGGAAAATTTACAGTCGTTATTCATTCCTGATAAAATTACAACGGTTAGATAAAAATGAATTGATTTATTTAAACAACATTTATTTGCATAGGTAGTGAATAGTTTTACGTCACTGTAATGAATGTTGTAATATTGGTTCTAAAGGTGCCTTCGACTTCAAATAAAACAAGTAAAAATTCTACTGAAGTACCAACGGAAAGTAAAAGTAAGCGTCAGTACAGCTCAAGAACCGTTTCGTCATCAGCTAATACTACTTCTTCCGAATTGTTAGGAGTCAATGGCAAGCCATTACAACAAACTGGTAGTAGATGTGAAAAGGCAATGGATAACATACGGAAAATGCTTCGAGAACGTAATGGGGAGCACAAGAACTCAAAGGATGCTGAGGATTCTGTGCCACGTTCATCCACTTCCTCAGGAATAAAAATAATAGAAAATGTCCAGAGTCAAGATTTTGTTGACAACTTAATCAACGGAAACTTGGATTTTATTTTCACTGAAAATGGGGTTCAAGTCACAACTATCCATCCCAAGTAAACTAGATATTAAAATACTGTGCTAGTTTTTGCGTTATCTTTTGCACAAAAATACAGAGTTTAAGAGTTTATTATTACTAAATATCTGATTTAGACAAATTAAGATTGTTATAAGGGTTTAGTAGTCATTAGGCAAGGGCAAGTGTATAGTAGTGTTTGCTCACGTAATGTGGAAGGCATTGTATAAACAATAATTGATGTGATATATGAAGTATATACAATATTAAGTATTAAGTACTACGAAAGTCGCATTTATAACCTCCGGTAGAATCAAATATGCGCCGATAATTCTTATACGCAATGATAACAATATAAACAAAAATACTAAATGTAACGAAGGACGTAATATTTACAGATTACTATTTTTATGTCAAGACAGAAATAAAACTAGTGAAACACATATATTTTATGTACACGTGTTTCAAAGTGATTGTGAATCTCAAAACGTTATCGTTTCTACCAGTATTTCACGTTGCGATTTACTAAAGTAAGAAATGTACATTAATTGTGTTTTTGGGTGTTTATGTAGACTTAAAAGTAAAAAAGTAAGCTGACTGTCATTATTAGTAGAACCGTTTGTACTGCACATTGTTATTTAAAAAAATTGATTTTGTGGACGAAATTATGGTCCTAAGAAGTATTCAATGTGAGGTACATTGCATTTGAGGAAATAATTGATTGGCAATAATTTTTTTAAAATAATTTTTATAAGCACAAGAAATTATATATGACCGATCAATATTCCTCACCGCATCCTTACCACAACAGTCGTTCGTTGCAGATAAGCTTTCGAATAATAGTAAACCATTTATTACCCAGCTCGAATATCTCCAACAGAATTTTCAATAGAAGCCAAAGAGAATCTAATGTTCAATTTAGTATTCATTTATCCCTGTTTATTTTTAAAGAGCAAAGGTACGCAACATAAATCTTCCAGCTAAATGAATAGCTTTTATGAATTTAAAATGCAAAATGAATTACCTTTATGTTATCACAGTTTTGTAATATTAGTAAAGAGTAAAGATAAATTTATCGGAGTTAACTATTTATTACTACACTGACAATTTGTGCAACGATTAGCAAAACTATCCGAAGGCTAATATAACAATATGTATCGTTAATTAGTATAATATTATTTGTTGAAATAATTCCCTGCATCTATCGGCCGAATCGGCCTCTTTAGTTAGGTGCTTACCCTATTAACAAAGTAAGTTATTTTTCCGATTTTTAAAAGACCTTCATTTGTCGATATAAATATATGCTTTTTCTCTAAGGGGGCTTATTCTGGCCGGAAGAATTAACTCGGGAAATAAGAGGATTGATTTTTTGTTACTATTTCCCAACATTATAAGTGTTTTTACAAGTGGAAGTCTAAAAAGGCGGATGGATACGATAATCCGAATGAATAAACATTAAAGTTGGAGAACATACCAGAAAGAGAATTCTAATTCTAATTCTATTAGAGAATTATTGGAATACAAATATTAGTGTATGCCGACTGATTTCCTTCCACGTATGTATTTATTTATGGAGATAAGGGCTTGGGTAGTCTGTGATGTTAAATTATTTGGCTAACAATAAGCCCTAACAAAATGTCCAAACAATATGTAACAAAAATATATCAAAACATCGTTAGTACATCTGATCTGCTGAAGGAGACTATAGGTTAAAATTTGTACAATTGCTACTGCAGAAAATATTAGTGCATTTCAGCAAATTACGGATTTATCTCACAAGGTGAATTTTAGTGAACCGCATATTAAGGTCAGGTTAGTCATAATTTCATATCGTGCACCGTGCACTGCACCCATATTATGACGTAAAATATTATAGTAGGGTAGGCATTACATATATAGTATTATAATGAAGGTATCCACTAATCAAAGCTCCAAAGTAAAGGAACGAGGAAAACAAATTATGGGTTTAAATACCAGAGCTAATTTTCCAAACATGCTGTAGGAAGGAGCCAACCAATTTGAACAGTACCATGCACAGAAATCATTACCAATAAATGTGGTTTACAATGGTACCTAGTAATGTCATTTCAGAAGGAATACCTTCAGTAATGTAAATTTCCATAAAGAATTTGAAAAATATGAAAAGCAAGCACATCAGTACCTACCCAACCCTTGTTATAACATTATAAGAAAGAGACCTAGTCGTACCATGATCACAATCTTAACAGTTGAACCCAATGCCAAATTACGTAGTGTGTGTACCTTCGAACATCATTCCATAATTGATATCATGTTGTAAAACATGGGTTAGTTTACTGCAGTAGTTATCTTATTTAACTGTAGTCTGTGGAACTTTCTTTAGAAATCCATGATTCCTGGAATCAGCCTTTAAAACTTGACGAGACGAAACCCTATAATCTTGGTATAGCAAAAGTCATAGACAATATACGGATGGGTTTACTCTTGAATTGTGGTACCTACTTATTATATGGTACTCCTGTAGTTCTTAGCTGCATGCTTTCAAAAGCGGTTTAATTGCGATGTTATCTATTGCGAATATATATAAAACTACAAAAAGTAGGAATGTGCATCATCACTATTCACAGACAACTCTTCACATCCAGTTGTTTTTCGTGTAACCGTTGTTTGTGAAAACAAAGAAAAGTTTACTGTGGGTTTAAAGGAACTAGAGGTAACAAAGCAGAGCGACCTACTGTTACAATGGTTTCTGATGAAGTTTCACAGATTATAAAAGTGTTTAATAGGATTGCATATTACATAGGGATGACTCCACTTGTATGGAATGAAAAGACAAAAATAATTTCTCTGTCCCAATCCCGTTTTATTCGGATAAAATGGTATTGTACAACTTTTATTTCTTTTCTGAATGTTATCATTGTCTGTTGCCGACTTTCCTACGCCATTATTGCAGAAGAAGAAGTGGAACAATTAATGCAATGTATTGCTGTTGCTTGCATGTATATAGGATATTCAATATTACTTATTCTTCAATTCCTTAATGTTCGCTCGACTATTGAAATAGGCAACTGTTCTACTACTTTTACGAACAGATTTCCACGTAAGTTGGTATATACGTAATTGTAAAATTAAGAATTAAGAAAATTAAAATATTCTAAAATATGTTATCAGTTATCATGAACTTCAATAAGTTTCCTTTGCCATGCTTTCCTCAGTTATAAAATACACCATTTTTACTGCATTCAATTTTTGCTAGGTATAGGTATTACCCTTTCATTTAATTTTTGACATATTTTAGAAATATCAAGAATACGGCCCCAAAAAATGGTCGCTAAGACATGCGTAGCTGCTGTAATTTACACTTTCCTACTCCCAACGACTTTTTATTTGTTGTTCACTGATCGAATTATATACCTACCCAACATACTCCTAGCAAAAGAATATCGTAGTACTTTTAGCAAACTCATTTTTGCTATAATCTATTCTGGCTACAATTTGGGAAATGGGTGTATGGTGGCTGCATTTTTCACTTTCGTTTTCGTCCAAAGTAAGGAACACGTGCAAATTCTACAATTAACCAGGTAATTGAGGATACAATTATGATTTGTGTTTCTTCAATAACTGCTGGAAGCTCATAAAACTGTCCCTGAACGCTTTCAGGAATAATTCGTTTAATTTTGGACGGTATATTAACATTTTATGTCAAAAAAATATTACAAATATAAAAATAATGTATTACAATACAATAGATTATAATAACTACTTGTATTCCAACCAAAGGTACAAGAAGGACGACCCAGAGTTTTCAGAGAAATCAAAAATACCGAAGTTAAAGCAAGTTATTCAAATAGTACGTTCTCATCAAATCTTGTTCGTGATGGTAAATAGCGTTGTGAAATACGCCGTACTGCCAACGAATTCCTTAACTCTCCGTAGCATTCTATTGTGCAATGTCATTCTTATCAAATTTCATTCAAGTTTGACATTATTTCACTGTCTCATTTACCTTACCACCTCGATTTGCTCTACCATATCATGGACATCAGTGCTGTACCTCGCCGGCCGCTTTTACCATTCATCAAAGAGTGCAAAAAATAGCTGGAATGATTTCACTCCCAAATGCAAGCGGACGAAAAGGTATATGAGGTCCTTCTGCAAATCCTGGCAGCAGATAGGGCTACAAGTTGGAGATTTCTATTACGTGAAAAAGAACACCTCTGGAAAATTTATTTTAAATATTAGTCGAGGGACTGCAAAACTAATTGTAGCACTTTCATAGAGTATAGAGTACTTATACCACTAGCTTTTGGGTACTGCATTACTTTTTACTTTAAATCATTCCTCTTTTCAGGAACGTATGTATGAAATGTACTACTAATTTTCAATTCTGCTTTGAAGCATTAATTTTTCATGTCTCTGTAAAGCTCCCTATTCTATCAATAATATTACGCTGATTTCTCCAAATTTTCATTTTATTTGGTTAACTTAGTTTTTCACTGTTAACCTAGTTAGATTATGTCCCTCATCTAAGGCAATATTATGACAACGTGATTTATTTGAATCATGAAACTTTGTTTTTAAAGTTTTGATGGCTAAAATGTGAAATGATATAGACAACCACATTTAGTTAACATCCATAAATACAAATCAAAGTTCGAATTGCAAAACAATAAACAATGCAATCTCAATCGATTTAATATACAATTATTATTGTTTTAATCAGGATAGGTTCAATTTCGGGAATAGAGCCACAAAGCTTTTTTTCATCCAGATAAAAAAGCATGTTCTCCCTTTTTGTAAGGAAGCAAGTTTTATTCTTTCCCTTTTGGTAAAACAGTACTTACCTTTCATCAATTTAATAAAACAAGTTATTTTTTACAGTTTTGTAAACCAGTAATTACATTTCTGTTTCTTTCGGTTCCTTGGTAGTATGTCTGCGGTACATTAAAACTAAAACTGATAAAAAAGGTAAGAACAGTACACAACAGTTTTTAGAGTATTAAATCGTATGGCTAGATTTTATTGGCAATGTGCTTGACCGTTACATTTAAAACATCATTTTGTAATTGCAATCTATATTATGCGGTAAGTGAAAATATTTTATTTAATTATTCGTACGTGATGACTTACACAGTATGTTGTATGTTATGTAATTGCTAATAACAGGGTTATAGTATTGTAAGCTATGTACATCAATACATTTAATATTGTGTTTCTTTTAAAAAGAACATATTTATATAAGCCGTAGCTCTGATACTGTAAGGATCTTAATATTCTTTAGCTTGTAGGTGGCTAGAAATAGAACGCCAGCCTTATGACTCCAAAATTACATATAATACTAAAGCGTAGATGGCAAGAAGAGCAAAAAACGGTGGAATCGAACATTTTAGCACGTTGTATCCGAGTGTGTTAATGTAAAGTTGTTGAGTGTAGATCTTCTTTGCTTTAATAAACTGCTTTCGAATCAATTGTTGGGTAGAACTGGATCTCCGCTGGACTGGACTGGAACTGGAACTGGAAATAGGAAGGGATGATTCTATTTGAGATTTGCTTGGAGTGATTATTTGAAACCATCTGAAGGATGTGTAGAGATATATGATTTGGATGTAAATATACAAAACAATTGAATGGCCTAACTGAAGACCATATGGAATGTATAACAGATACAGTAAAATATTTACTCCGGAAGAGTATTCATAGTTAGGTGCGATTATGGAGATAATAGGATTCAATGGATGCAGTTTGAAATGAATTTCTAGATTAATCCCCAACAGAGACACAGTGTAAATAATGGGAACTAAAGTATAACAAAAAAGGCCTAACAATGTAGTCAGTAGAGTGTTGACTTTGCCTTCTTTTGTATCTGAAAATACATAATATTATAATTGACTTTTGCTAGAAATTTTTCTCTAAAAGTGAAAATTTAGAAATATTTGCAAACATTTACTTCTCAGAACCCAGTTGCTGTGAAAAACCGCATTGATGAACTCCAATGACTCGTTTTCTTGAAGTAGCCAAGACAGAGAACACGAAATTCCTAAAGCATGCATGACAGCAGAGATAATACCGAGTGTAATCTCTACAAATCTCATGGACAATTCTTCCAGAAATATTTGCTTTAGCAATATAGAAAAATAATAAAAATTAAATATGAATAACATAGCCACATTGACAAACCAAACAGAACGATCGAATTTACTTTTGGTCACACTTGCTTTGAATTCGAAATCCTGATGGTCGAATGTGAAAGGACCATATTTTAAATATTTGCCCAGGTAAAATATTCTTTGACCTGCTTTTAGCATACAAATAGGGCTCATTTTTCAATATTTTTACTCAAATTATACTGTAGCTCGAAATAAGTCAGGTCCTTTTGCTCTAACAAAATAGTATAAGTAAAACCATTTCACAACAAGACGTAAACCTTGCGTCGCCAATAAATAAATGTCTATTACCCTTGGACCTGTATATATTGATTTCTTTAAACTTAACACTATATTTGCATATACATTGCATATTAAATTTAGAAAACATTCAGTGTTTCCAAGAGAGTATTTACATCCATGCACTAGTATTGTTGGAGATACAAATATTTAAATTTAACATCCATTTTTAAAAACGTCTACGATTATTCCACTATACTATATTAGTGCACTCCATTATATATTTGTGAAGGTCAGTAAAATTATTTCATTATTTTATTTGTGCATTTCATTATTTTATTTGTGCTGCTAAATAGTACCCTATGAAATAGTGAAATATGATCGTTCTGAGAAGTTTAGAATGCCAAAACCCTGCCGCCACTTCTTTAACTTACTACGAAAAGCTTTTGTCTGCTTATGTTTATTAAGATATAGGCTGAAGATTACACGTGCCCAATATGTTGTGCAAAATAATGTGTTCCATCAGGGAATGACTGTTCGAGAACATTGGCGACAGCAGTGACGGTTCTAAATGACGAAATGAGGGATTCAACATAAGACTGAAATGCCAGTTTCGAGTTCTAAGGTCAATATCTACATACATTATGTCCTATAAAGGAAAATAAGAAAGCAGTATTTATTTATGTACCTGTACTGTATCAATTTCACTAGGAATTTAGATAAATAAATACGTAGCTGTACATAAGCAAAGCAAATCAACCAAATAAGTACGCAGATCGATACTACCAGGTATAAGACATAAGTACATAACCTACTTTATGGCTGTAAAGTAATAAAAAAAATCGTTACAGCAAATGCATATTCAATCTCATTGCTTGTTTTTTTATTTATGCCAGCTTCCTACAAAACCACAAGAAAAATACTATTTCACATCTTATATTAATTGGTCGCATTTGTGTTTCATTCTATTTTTTTCTTTTTGCTAACTTTTTATACACGGGAAAAACCTTTTTTAAGTCGTTTTGCAATTCAATTCTTGATTTGTGCTGAATAAAGTTTTGATTTAATTCCAATTTGTTTGATAAGTACACAATGTATTATGTTAGGATAGATTTTCCATAGATCAAAATCATCATCTGCTTAAATGCATACAATAATAAATGAATTTAATATTGTGTACCCTGATTGGTACTAGGTTGATTGTAATATAAAGTGATAGTTATGCAAAGATACAATGCTACCGTACCACAGTTGTGTATACAGTAAATAAATAAATGGAGAACGTATGAGTTTATTATTATGTTCATTTATTTGTTTATTGACAATAGTAGAGTTATAGTATTCCAAACTATGTATGCAAAAATTTGTCTCATGTTTAAAATAAACAAATATACATCATGCAAATCTGCATAATGGATATGTACTATGTAAGACTCTCTGATTGCACAGACGGCTATTGCATAAATACAGCAACATATTATTGCAGTGCAAGAAAATTGAACGCCAAAGAAATATCGAAATTAAGTTGTGTTTTAATAATGTCAATTAGTATGAATGATTTCACAAAAAATCACTTTTTCGATCTCTAATAAAGTCTGAAGAAAATGTTTTGTGGACAAAAGACCAGCTAAATTGTTCTGAACTAAAAGTATTGTTTTATTTGTTTTGTCAAGTCAAATTGCTTGTACTACAAATTAAGAGACATGAGTAAATTTATAGTATTGTAGGCCACATATGCAAGAATCTGCAGAGTTGTATTTCTCTTGAAAACAAAAAAGTTGTACAACCCTATTTGTTGATACCTCAAGGCTTTTAATTCTCGCCTTTGCACAGCATCGCAAACTGGGGACCAGTTTCGCTTAAAATTAACAGAATTGTCAAACACATGGGAAGCCATGGGTATTATAATAAAAAGTACAAGAGAAAATGAAACAGAAACTGAGGGCATTATAAGGTAAAATGGCATTTTAATTACACCGAAATACTTGATGGTCCCAAAATTACATATTATCAAAAAAATAATCACTAGTGTAAAAAGAAGGGGAACAGATGCTTTGCATGCATCTGTGGCGCTAACAGTCATTTGCAGTTGCTTAATGTAGATCTTTTTTGCTCTGCCAAACTGGTCTCTAAGCTTTAAGAAATTATAACTTGATTTCCAAATGTTTTCGGAAACTTTTCTACTCGGTGTGATTATAGGGAACCACAGGAGAGCAGTATGCATGTACAAAATAAATACAAAACCATATAATGTAAGAATAACTGACATTTGTGCAAGCATGGGTACAGTGATAAGGAACGTTAGAATATGCACCACTAAAGAATTTTTATATTGTGGAGCTAACAAAGCTACTAAGTAGAGCAGTGGGTGAAGATTGATATGAATTAATAGACAAATAGCAATACAACTAAAAATAAAAACACCAGGACATCCGATTCGAAAAATGATGCTTAAAACAAAAGTTGCCAGGCTGTGCCCTTTGCCTCGTCTTGCATCTGCAAATAATTTTAATATTAAAATTAGTAAATTTTATATAACACGTACTTCGTAAAGTGAAAAACAGAATTTTACTTACTTCTGAGTTCCCGATCTCTTTGAAAGACTAAATTCATAAATTCTACTGTAGCCTGTAGATGAAATAGCCAAGAAATTTCACATGATATAACCATTGAGAAGGCGAGAGTAAAAAAGACTACAAATATTATCTGTTCTACAGTCAATGTTACGTGTTTCATAAAGATTTCTCTTAAGAGAAGAAATATGTAATACAAATTTGTCGTGATTTGTAGTCCAGCACAAATATACCAAGCACAACGGTCAACTACACTTTTATTCGAATTAACAGAAAGGGTGCTTGTATCGAAATTAAATGGACTACTCTTTAGCAAAATACTAAGCCGAAAACAGGAGATGATTGACTTACGCATACTTTTGGTACTCATTTTTAGATTATATATAGTTCTACCGTTCTACTGACGAGCGTTCTATCTAAGATTTGAAAATATATTCAATTTTTTTCAAAATATAGTGCATGGACAAATATTTTTCAAAGAAAAAGTCACTGAAGCGGTTTTTTATATTTAAAGAATTGGACATTTTATAAAATTAGACAAACTTAGAACTTGTACTAGACTGAGATCACAGCAGTCAACTCCTTAGCGAGTATATTTTACCATTGAAGCAAACATCACGCAATTGCTTATTTTATACACCACACTGCAAACAGATAAAATTCAGAAGATAAACTCTAGCAGAATTTAAATGTAATTTTGCTAACTCAAAAATTGTGTAGCAGTGAAAAGTTTTCTTGACTAATGTTATATATTTCTTTTTATTATTCGTGCTATTGAGATTGCAATAATAATACTAAAATATATTACAACTTAGGATAATTCCCAGGCACACCAATGTATTGAAACATATCTGTTTTAGAGAAGCAAAAATCCATTTAAATTGAAAGGTCTGAACAAGTAATGGTGAATCCCGACATTACCTACCGAACCGAGAGACGTTACATACCAGTACCTTTACCTACCCATGACATTACCTACCGTGACATTACATACCGAGACGCTACATACCAGTACCTTTACCTACCCTTGACATTACCTACCGAGACATTACATACCCAAACATTTACATACCCGTGACATTACCTACCAAGACATAACATACCGAGACGTTACATACCCAAACATTTGTATGTATGTTATACGAGGTTCCCCTACACTATAGAGTGCAGGATCTGTGCGCATTCCACTAGCGGGAACATTGCAAACTCCTCTTAACATTGGCATTGTTGTTAGTTAATGCCGAGAGGTCAAAGGCTGTCATTTAAATGGATTCATAGCTTCACTACTAAGTCAGGTCTCTAGCTTGGACAAATAGCCAGTCCCTTCAACAGGCAGCTTATCTATCTTTCCATTTGTGCGTCGCACAAACAACCTCTGGCCTTATACCCCAAGCGGGATTTGAACCCACTACCAGCAGCGGACATAGAGATTGATTATTCACGTACGCCGCCTAGCCAGATATGCTTGGGTTACCCAAACATTTACCTACCCATGGCTTTACATACCATGACATAGACTTTGTGAAACGACTTGTGTATTTTGTAGAAAAGTTTACTACTGCAGCGCAGAGCATTAAAGAGACGCTCGGGAAGTGCATAAGACATATAAGACATAGCACTGGAATGTAACCTCTTGGTATGTAATGCCATGGGTAGGTAAATGTTTGGGTATGTAATGTCTCGGTATGTAAAGTCATGGGTAGGTAAATGTTTGGGTATGTAACGTCTCGGTATGTAATGTCTCGGTATGTAAAGTCATGGGTAGGTAGATTTTTGGGTATGTAACGTCTCGGTATGTAATGTCTCGGTAGGTAATGTCACGGGTATGTAAATGTATGGGTATGTAACGTCTCGGTATGTAATGTCTCGGTAGGTAATGTCACGGGTATGTAATGTCTCGGTAGGTAATGTCACGGGTATGTAATGTCTCGGTAGGTAATGTCACGGGTATGTAATGTCTCGGTAGGTAATGTCACGGGTAGGTAAAGGTACTGGTATGTAATGTCTCGTCAGCAGTAATGGTACTATGGTACTATGGTACCACTGCTAAATATTCCATATTAAAAATGGAAGAATTGGTAGTAACCTTACTATACAAGCGAAATTATAACAAATATTTCTTACTATTTATCTGTATAATATTGCAAACTATGTATGCAAATATTTGTGGTATTGTATTTCTTTTAAAAATAAAATAGTATATATCCGTATGGGAGCAGTGATTGGAAGTTACTTTAAGCAGACGTAAAACTTCGACGGCTGGGCCAAACTTTCATATGAATATGACGTATTTGTCTAATGGATAATATCATAATATGACAATGATATGACGAAGATTTCAAGACTTCAGACTTAGTTTTACATAAAGTATCACACTGTATATTGGAGGAATCGCTTTACAGCCCCTAGTATGATCCTGTCTTCAGACACACGAACAGCTTATGAATTGCATGATACTAAATGCAAAAAGATTATTGTAGGGGTAGAAAATTTAAAAGAACTATCGAAATTCGAAACCCTGGGTTTCGCTAGTACATTTTAATATTACTTTATTATTTATCTACGTTTATGTCTCTAATGTCAAGAATATTTTTCAAGTTAGATGCTTCTTTATTTGCAATTTATTAAAATATCTGCCTCAAACTCTGACTTACAGAAATGTTCTGCGGACATAAAAACAACTTAGGTAATTACAGTTTAAGGTTAAAATGCAATAAATAGTTCTTATACAAAGAATTCATAAAGAAAGGAGCTTACATTGCTAAATTACACATCGCTTTTTGAAAGCAAAGCGACGTGCTCCATTGGTTTCTATAATATTATTCATCTTCAACCCCAACTTGTTGTAGTCGGTCCTCCACCAATTTCATAATAATTACTTTGCTTTGCCCATAGCTATTACTAGACAATTTTGTTTCTTGGATGACCGCATCCTACGAAAATAACTGCACAACACTATATAATTAAATAAGATTTACACTGCAAACTGTCAAATTCTGTGAGGCACATTGCGATATCCTGCAATGATAAGTTACGCAAGGGAAAATATAATAATTTATTTACTTTAAAATATTGAATACACGTTAATTGGCCACTATTGACATATTAATGCACCTCGTTATATTCATAATGCTGGTTTTCATTGCATAATTTGGTACATCTTACGAGTAATCTTACACCTCTGTAAGCCATGCAGTAAATTTTGTTTAGCAGTAATCAAACTAGCTAGTCTAAATTTAAAATACATCAAAAGTCATATTTACGAATCTTGATCTATATCTCACATACATAATACTTTAATAGAAGGTTCTCAATATTTAAGCAGTAAAAAAATAACACCAACCGCAACCTTTACAAGGTAAATGTTTAAGAGTTGCTCCGGTAAATTTAAGTGTCCCCGAATTGAAAGAGGTTAGTATCATTAGTCTAAAAGGGTTTTATGTAATTTTTAAAGTAGCAGACAGAAGGGTTGTGGAAAATATCCTATTTTGAAAGCAAAGGAAAGAAAAGTTTTGAGATTTCTCTTAGCCGCAGTTAAATGAAATATAAGTCTGTCATGATCTGCAGTCCTTGTATGCCATACACAGCGAGCAAATCTATTTCTGTTCAAAGTTGCAGTAAGAGTGTTGTCATCAAAACTAAATACAATGATTTTCAACAACCTACTAAGCCGGAAGCCAGAGGTAAAAGGGCTTTACGCTTGGTTTTGGTACTCATTCTTAGATTAATTTCTGGGATCTCTAAGATTTAAGAAATATCATGTTGCTTTGAAAATAAAAACCTAAATTTGGAATTAACGGAATGAAAAGGGCTGACAATGTTTTGCTGTGTAAATAATTGGCGTTTCCACAATGTAATAAGACAAATTATCGCAGAATTATTGCTCAGTGGTCAATTTCTTATATAGTCAATAGTGTATATATAGTGTATTCTTTTATACTAGTACTTCGTTTAGTACTCACCGTCTGCACTTGTTCCAGTTATATTACTATTACGAACGTACTTACTTTCTATTTCAGTTATATAAAAGCTATTAAGGAATTTAATTTATTATTTACAGGTATTGGCCATGTAAGTTAACGCAAACTGATAGTTGCCCCTAGTATATTGTAACAATACAGCATTTAAGTACTGAGTATATTCCAGGTAAGTTGCTTGTGTTACTTAAGCATGAATATGAAAATACAACATGACAATATGTAACTATACTTAAAATACATACATCCCTGAAACGCAAAATTGTACTATTGATTTCAATAGTACTTAACATTTACGTAAAGCATTATTTTAACTCTCTAAGTCTTAAGTCTTTTAAACTCTTTTATTAACATCTTTAATTATGGAACTTCTTTATGTATAAAATGCTTTAAAGACCACAACTTTTGATGTGGTTTTCGCTATTGTTCGTTTATGTATTTCATAAAATTATTAATAATAATATTATGCCTGCTAAAGTTACTAAAGCCCTATTTTAATTAAATGTTGTACTAAAATTAGTTGTACTAAAATTAGTTGTACTAAGATCTCAAACTGTTACAAATAGCAAAAACCTTTTTTTCCAGTTGTCCATACTTCTCCCATGACAAAATGAAATCAAATTATCGCAAATTTTTACTAATGCCTTGCAATTTATTTAACAAGTACTCTATCCGCAAAGACCTAAATCGCAATAGTACACAACAGTTATAGAGTATTAAATGGTATGGCTAGGTTTTATTGGCAATGTGTTTAGGAGTTCCATTTAAAGCATCACTTTATCATTCTAATCTATATATTATCCGTAAATGACAGTATTTAATTTAACTATTCTTATGTGTTGGTTTAGAGCAAGCTATTTAATTGTTAATAACAGGGTTATAGTATTGTTAGCTATGTAAAGCAATACCTTTAATAGTGTGTTTCTTTTAAAAACAACATAGTTATATAGGCCGTAGCTCTGATACTGTAAGGATCTTAACTCTTTAGCTTGTAATTGGTAAGAAATAGAACGCCAAATTTGGACAAAGTTAACAGAATCTTTATACATGGCTACTGTCAAAGGCATTAAAACTACCATTGTGATTGGTATTATTATTGCAATAGCAGGCAGAACAATGTATAACGGCATTGTAATAACACCATAATATCTTATGGCTCCAAAATTACAAATAATAGCGTAGATGACAAGAAGAGCAAAAAACGGTGGAAACGAATATTTTAGCACGCTGTATCCGAGTTTATTAATGTACAGCTGTTGATTGTAGATCTTCTTTGCTTTAATAAATTGCTTTCGAAGCAATGGTTGGGTAGATCTGGATCTCCAAAAGTATTCTATCTGGGATTTGCTTGGAGTGATTATTTGAAACCATCTGAGGGATGTGTAGAGATATATAATTTGGATGTAAGCATACAAAACAATAGAATGACCTAAGTGAACACCAACACCATATGGAATGTATATCAAAAACAGCAAAATATGTAATATAATTCCTAAAGAGTAGTCATGGTTAGGTGCGATTATACTAGAGATAATAGGATTCAATGGATGCAATTTGAAATAAATTTCTAGATTAACCCCAAATAGAGACATAGTGTAAATAAAGGGAACTAAACTATTACAAACAAGGCTTAACAATGTAGTCAGTCGAGTGTCGGTTCTGCCTTCCTTTGTACCTGAAAATACATAATATTATAAATTACTTTTGCAAGAATTTCTTATTTTTTGATAAGTAAAAAATTAAAATATTTGCAAATATTTACTTCTGAGGACCCAGTTGCTGTGAAAAACCGCATTGATATACTGCACTGAATCGTTTTCTTGAAGTAGCCAAGACAGGGAACACGAAATTCCCAAGGAGTGCGTGATTGCAGAGAAAATAGTGAGCGTAATCTCTTCAATTGTCATGGACATTTCTTTCAAAAATATTTGCATTAGCAATATTAAAAAATAATAAAAATTAAATATGAATAACATTGCAACTCCGGCAAACCAAACAGAACGATCGAATTTACTTTTGTTCAGACTTGCTTTGAATGCGAAATTCTGATGGTCGAATTTGAAAGGACAATATTTTAAAAATTTACACAGGTTAAATATTCTTTGACCTGCTTTTAGCATACTAATAGTGCTCATTTTTCAATATTTTTACTCAGAATACCTATATACTGTAGCTCAAAATAAATCAGTTCCTTCTGCTGCACCAAAATAGTATAATAAAGTGAAAACATTTCACAACTTTATATAAACTACGCATTTATATAAATTAATTTAGTCGCCAATAAATAAATGTCTATATCTGGATATGTTTACTACATTGATTTCTATAAACTTATCACTAGCGATATTTAGAT
Source organism: Yoshiicerus persimilis (assembly GCA_020352615.2). Lineage (NCBI taxonomy): Eukaryota > Metazoa > Arthropoda > Collembola > Entomobryomorpha > Tomoceridae > Yoshiicerus > Yoshiicerus persimilis. The sequence continues at coordinate 60,140,811 of CM036940.2, forward strand.
ACGTATTGCTAATTTCATTCCATATCAGTGTTTCCAAGAGAGTATTTAAATCCATGAAGAGAGTATTAAAGGAGATACATATATTTAAATTTAACATCCATGTTTAAAAACACCTACGATTATTCCACAGATATAAAAACTAACAACAAGCCGTATCAGAAGCGAGACAGAGTATATTAGCTGTCTAAGTTATAATCTGATAATCTTAAATTAAATAATATTTGTCAGAGAAATGCAATTTTAAAAAAAATTTCATGGAAACACGAAGATAATTAACATTATATTAGAGCTTTTCAAAGTATATTAGTGCATTCCATAATATATTTGTGAAGGTCAATAAAATTATTTGCTCATTTCATTAATTTATTTGTGCTGCTAAATATTACCCTATGAAATATGATCGTTCTGAGAAGTTCAGAATGCCAAAACCCTGCCGCCACTTCTTTAGTATACTATTAAAATTTTTTGTATGTTTATTAAGATTTCCTTAAGATTACATGCCCAATATGTTGTGTAAAATAATATGTTCTATCAGGGAATGACTGCTCGAGAACATTGGCGACACCAGCAAAGACAGTTTTAAAATGACGAAATGAGTGATAATTCAACATACGACTGAAATGCCAGTTTCAAGTTCTGTAAGCTCAATATCTATATACATTACCTACAACTACAATACCTAGGTATGTCCTATAAACGAAATAGCAAGAATATTTATCCATGTATATCAATTTCACTAGGAATTTAGCGATAAATACGTAGCTGTATAACCAAAGTGCATTGCCTCGTTCAACCCAATAAAGACGCAGATCGATACTTCTAGTCATGTCATAAAACATTAGGTGTATTCAATCTCGTTATTTCTTTTTATATTTATACCAACTTCCTACAAAACCAAAAAAAACTACTATTTCACCTCTTGTATTAATTGGTCGCATTTGTATACACAAATCATATTATAAGAGTATAACTTTCTAAACCCGGAATGAGAAAAACTATTTTTGCCATTTCGGGGCTTTTAAGTCGTTTTGCCATTCAATTCTTGATTTGCTGAAGTAATAAAGTATCTATTTAATTGCAATTTGTTTGATAAATACACAATGTAACATGTTAGCATAAATTTTCCAGAGATCAAAATCATCATCTGCTTAAATGCATACAATAATAAATGAATTTAATGCTATGTACCCTAATTGGTACTAGGTTTACTGTAATATAAAATGATAGTTATGCAAAAATACAGTGCTACCAAATATGTACTACCATAATTTACCACAGTTGAGCATACAATAAATGAAATGGAGAAAGTATATAAGCTTACTATTATGTTCATTTATTTGTTTATTGGCAATTACAGAGTTATACTATTGCAGACTATGTATACAAAAATTTGTTTCGTGTTTAAAATAAAGAAACATATGCAAATTTGCATAATGGGTGATACACTATGAAGACTCTCTCTGATTGTACAGACGGCTTGCAGCGCACAGCATAAATGCAGCAACATCATTGCAATGCAAGAAAATTTAAGGTCTAAGAATTATCGAAATAAGGAGGCAAATAATAATATTGTATGAATGTTTTCACAAAACATCAATTTTTCCATATCAATTAAAGGCCAGCTAAATTGTTCTGAAATAAAAGTATTGCTTTATTTGACAAGCTAAAATGTTTTTACTAAATATTAAGAGACATTAGTAAACTTATAGTATTGTAAGCCACATATGCAAGAATCTGTAGAATTGTAATCCTCTTAAAAACAAAAAAGTTGTACAACCCTATTTGTTGGTATCTCAAGGCTTTTAATTGTCGCCTTTGCACATCATCGCAAACTGAGGACCAGTTTCGCTTAAAATTAACAGAATTGTCAAACACATTGGAAGCCATGGGTATTATAATTAACAGTACAAGAGGAAATGAAACAGAAATTGAGGGCATTATAAGGTAAAATGGCATTTTAATTACACCGAAATACTTGATGGTCCCAAAATTACATATTATGATAAAAATAATCACCAGTGAGAAAAGAAGGGGAACAGATGCTTTGCATGCATCTGTGGCGCTAACAGTCATTTGCAGTTGCTTAATGTAGATCTTTTTTGCTCTGCCAAACTGGTCTCTAAGCTTTAAGAAATTATAACTTGATTTCCAAATGTTTTCGGAAACTTTTCTACTCGGTGTGATTATAGGGAACCACAGGAGAGCAGTATGCATGTACAAAATAAATACAAAACCATATAATGTAAGAATAACTGACATTTGTGCAAGCATGGGTACAGTGATAAGGAACGTTAGAATATGCACCACTAAAGAATTTTTATATTGTGGAGCTAACAAAGCTACTAAGTAGAGCAGTGGGTGAAGATTGATATGAATTAATAGACAAATAGCAATACAACTAAAAATAAAAACACCAGGACATCCGATTCGAAAAATGATGCTTAAAACAAAAGTTGCCAGGCTGTGCCCTTTGCCTCGTCTTGCATCTGCAAATAATTTTAATATTAAAATTAGTAAATTTTATATAACACGTACTTCGTAAAGTGAAAAACAGAATTTTACTTACTTCTGAGTTCCCGATCTCTTTGAAAGACTAAATTCATAAATTCTACTGTAGCCTGTAGATGAAATAGCCAAGAAATTTCACATGATATAACCATTGAGAAGGCGAGAGTAAAAAAGACTACAAATATTATCTGTTCTACAGTCAATGTTACGTGTTTCATAAAGATTTCTCTTAAGAGAAGAAATATGTAATACAAATTTGTCGTGATTTGTAGTCCAGCACAAATATACCAAGCACAACGGTCAACTACACTTTTATTCGAATTAACAGAAAGGGTGCTTGTATCGAAATTAAATGGACTACTCTTTAGCAAAATACTAAGCCGAAAACAGGAGATGATTGACTTACGCATACTTTTGGTACTCATTTTTAGATTATATATAGTTCTACCGTTCTACTGACGAGCGTTCTATCTAAGATTTGAAAATATATTCAATTTTTTTCAAAATATAGTGCATGGACAAATATTTTTCAAAGAAAAAGTCACTGAAGCGGTTTTTTATATTTAAAGAATTGGACATTTTATAAAATTAGACAAACTTAGAACTTGTACTAGACTGAGATCACAGCAGTCAACTCCTTAGCGAGTATATTTTACCATTGAAGCAAACATCACGCAATTGCTTATTTTATACACCACACTGCAAACAGATAAAATTCAGAAGATAAACTCTAGCAGAATTTAAATGTAATTTTGCTAACTCAAAAATTGTGTAGCAGTGAAAAGTTTTCTTGACTAATGTTATATATTTCTTTTTATTATTCGTGCTATTGAGATTGCAATAATAATACTAAAATATATTACAACTTAGGATAATTCCCAGGCACACCAATGTATTGAAACATATCTGTTTTAGAGAAGCAAAAATCCATTTAAATTGAAAGGTCTGAACAAGTAATGGTGAATCCCGACATTACCTACCGAACCGAGAGACGTTACATACCAGTACCTTTACCTACCCATGACATTACCTACCGTGACATTACATACCGAGACGCTACATACCAGTACCTTTACCTACCCTTGACATTACCTACCGAGACATTACATACCCAAACATTTACATACCCGTGACATTACCTACCAAGACATAACATACCGAGACGTTACATACCCAAACATTTACCTACCCATGGCTTTACATACCATGACATAGACTTTGTGAAACGACTTGTGTATTTTGTAGAAAAGTTTACTACTGCAGCGCAGAGCATTAAAGAGACGCTCGGGAAGTGCATAAGACATATAAGACATAGCACTGGAATGTAACCTCTTGGTATGTAATGCCATGGGTAGGTAAATGTTTGGGTATGTAATGTCTCGGTATGTAAAGTCATGGGTAGGTAAATGTTTGGGTATGTAACGTCTCGGTATGTAATGTCTCGGTATGTAAAGTCATGGGTAGGTAGATTTTTGGGTATGTAACGTCTCGGTATGTAATGTCTCGGTAGATAATGTCACGGGTATGTAAATGTATGGGTATGTAACGTCTCGGTATGTAATGTCTCGGTAGGTAATGTCACGGGTATGTAATGTCTCGGTAGGTAATGTCACGGGTATGTAATGTCTCGGTAGGTAATGTCACGGGTATGTAATGTCTCGGTAGGTAATGTCACGGGTAGGTAAAGGTACTGGTATGTAATGTCTCGTCAGCAGTAATGGTACTATGGTACTATGGTACCACTGCTAAATATTCCATATTAAAAATGGAAGAATTGGTAGTAACCTTACTATACAAGCGAAATTATAACAAATATTTCTTACTATTTATCTGTATAATATTGCAAACTATGTATGCAAATATTTGTGGTATTGTATTTCTTTTAAAAATAAAATAGTATATATCCGTATGGGAGCAGTGATTGGAAGTTACTTTAAGCAGACGTAAAACTTCGACGGCTGGGCCAAACTTTCATATGAATATGACGTATTTGTCTAATGGATAATATCATAATATGACAATGATATGACGAAGATTTCAAGACTTCAGACTTAGTTTTACATAAAGTATCACACTGTATATTGGAGGAATCGCTTTACAGCCCCTAGTATGATCCTGTCTTCAGACACACGAACAGCTTATGAATTGCATGATACTAAATGCAAAAAGATTATTGTAGGGGTAGAAAATTTAAAAGAACTATCGAAATTCGAAACCCTGGGTTTCGCTAGTACATTTTAATATTACTTTATTATTTATCTACGTTTATGTCTCTAATGTCAAGAATATTTTTCAAGTTAGATGCTTCTTTATTTGCAATTTATTAAAATATCTGCCTCAAACTCTGACTTACAGAAATGTTCTGCGGACATAAAAACAACTTAGGTAATTACAGTTTAAGGTTAAAATGCAATAAATAGTTCTTATACAAAGAATTCATAAAGAAAGGAGCTTACATTGCTAAATTACACATCGCTTTTTGAAAGCAAAGCGACGTGCTCCATTGGTTTCTATAATATTATTCATCTTCAACCCCAACTTGTTGTAGTCGGTCCTCCACCAATTTCATAATAATTACTTTGCTTTGCCCATAGCTATTACTAGACAATTTTGTTTCTTGGATGACCGCATCCTACGAAAATAACTGCACAACACTATATAATTAAATAAGATTTACACTGCAAACTGTCAAATTCTGTGAGGCACATTGCGATATCCTGCAATGATAAGTTACGCAAGGGAAAATATAATAATTTATTTACTTTAAAATATTGAATACACGTTAATTGGCCACTATTGACATATTAATGCACCTCGTTATATTCATAATGCTGGTTTTCATTGCATAATTTGGTACATCTTACGAGTAATCTTACACCTCTGTAAGCCATGCAGTAAATTTTGTTTAGCAGTAATCAAACTAGCTAGTCTAAATTTAAAATACATCAAAAGTCATATTTACGAATCTTGATCTATATCTCACATACATAATACTTTAATAGAAGGTTCTCAATATTTAAGCAGTAAAAAAATAACACCAACCGCAACCTTTACAAGGTAAATGTTTAAGAGTTGCTCCGGTAAATTTAAGTGTCCCCGAATTGAAAGAGGTTAGTATCATTAGTCTAAAAGGGTTTTATGTAATTTTTAAAGTAGCAGACAGAAGGGTTGTGGAAAATATCCTATTTTGAAAGCAAAGGAAAGAAAAGTTTTGAGATTTCTCTTAGCCGCAGTTAAATGAAATATAAGTCTGTCATGATCTGCAGTCCTTGTATGCCATACACAGCGAGCAAATCTATTTCTGTTCAAAGTTGCAGTAAGAGTGTTGTCATCAAAACTAAATACAATGATTTTCAACAACCTACTAAGCCGGAAGCCAGAGGTAAAAGGGCTTTACGCTTGGTTTTGGTACTCATTCTTAGATTAATTTCTGGGATCTCTAAGATTTAAGAAATATCATGTTGCTTTGAAAATAAAAACCTAAATTTGGAATTAACGGAATGAAAAGGGCTGACAATGTTTTGCTGTGTAAATAATTGGCGTTTCCACAATGTAATAAGACAAATTATCGCAGAATTATTGCTCAGTGGTCAATTTCTTATATAGTCAATAGTGTATATATAGTGTATTCTTTTATACTAGTACTTCGTTTAGTACTCACCGTCTGCACTTGTTCCAGTTATATTACTATTACGAACGTACTTACTTTCTATTTCAGTTATATAAAAGCTATTAAGGAATTTAATTTATTATTTACAGGTATTGGCCATGTAAGTTAACGCAAACTGATAGTTGCCCCTAGTATATTGTAACAATACAGCATTTAAGTACTGAGTATATTCCAGGTAAGTTGCTTGTGTTACTTAAGCATGAATATGAAAATACAACATGACAATATGTAACTATACTTAAAATACATACATCCCTGAAACGCAAAATTGTACTATTGATTTCAATGGTACTTAACATTTACGTAAAGCATTATTTTAACTCTCTAAGTCTTAAGTCTTTTAAACTCTTTTATTAACATCTTTAATTATGGAACTTCTTTATGTATAAAATGCTTTAAAGACCACAACTTTTGATGTGGTTTTCGCTATTGTTCGTTTATGTATTTCATAAAATTATTAATAATAATATTATGCCTGCTAAAGTTACTAAAGCCCTATTTTAATTAAATGTTGTACTAAAATTAGTTGTACTAAAATTAGTTGTACTAAGATCTCAAACTGTTACAAATAGCAAAAACCTTTTTTTCCAGTTGTCCATACTTCTCCCATGACAAAATGAAATCAAATTATCGCAAATTTTTACTAATGCCTTGCAATTTATTTAACAAGTACTCTATCCGCAAAGACCTAAATCGCAATAGTACACAACAGTTATAGAGTATTAAATGGTATGGCTAGGTTTTATTGGCAATGTGTTTAGGAGTTCCATTTAAAGCATCACTTTATCATTCTAATCTATATATTATCCGTAAATGACAGTATTTAATTTAACTATTCTTATGTGTTGGTTTAGAGCAAGCTATTTAATTGTTAATAACAGGGTTATAGTATTGTTAGCTATGTAAAGCAATACCTTTAATAGTGTGTTTCTTTTAAAAACAACATAGGTATATAGGCCGTAGCTCTGATACTGTAAGGATCTTAACTCTTTAGCTTGTAATTGGTAAGAAATAGAACGCCAAATTTGGACAAAGTTAACAGAATCTTTATACATGGCTACTGTCAAAGGCATTAAAACTACCATTGTGATTGGTATTATTATTGCAATAGCAGGCAGAACAATGTATAACGGCATTGTAATAACACCATAATATCTTATGGCTCCAAAATTACAAATAATAGCGTAGATGACAAGAAGAGCAAAAAACGGTGGAAACGAATATTTTAGCACGCTGTATCCGAGTTTATTAATGTACAGCTGTTGATTGTAGATCTTCTTTGCTTTAATAAATTGCTTTCGAAGCAATGGTTGGGTAGATCTGGATCTCCAAAAGTATTCTATCTGGGATTTGCTTGGAGTGATTATTTGAAACCATCTGAGGGATGTGTAGAGATATATAATTTGGATGTAAGCATACAAAACAATAGAATGACCTAAGTGAACACCAACACCATATGGAATGTATATCAAAAACAGCAAAATATGTAATATAATTCCTAAAGAGTAGTCATGGTTAGGTGCGATTATACTAGAGATAATAGGATTCAATGGATGCAATTTGAAATAAATTTCTAGATTAACCCCAAATAGAGACATAGTGTAAATAAAGGGAACTAAACTATTACAAACAAGGCTTAACAATGTAGTCAGTCGAGTGTCGGTTCTGCCTTCCTTTGTACCTGAAAATACATAATATTATAAATTACTTTTGCAAGAATTTCTTATTTTTTGATAAGTAAAAAATTAAAATATTTGCAAATATTTACTTCTGAGGACCCAGTTGCTGTGAAAAACCGCATTGATATACTGCACTGAATCGTTTTCTTGAAGTAGCCAAGACAGGGAACACGAAATTCCCAAGGAGTGCGTGATTGCAGAGAAAATAGTGAGCGTAATCTCTTCAATTGTCATGGACATTTCTTTCAAAAATATTTGCATTAGCAATATTAAAAAATAATAAAAATTAAATATGAATAACATTGCAACTCCGGCAAACCAAACAGAACGATCGAATTTACTTTTGTTCAGACTTGCTTTGAATGCGAAATTCTGATGGTCGAATTTGAAAGGACAATATTTTAAAAATTTACACAGGTTAAATATTCTTTGACCTGCTTTTAGCATACTAATAGTGCTCATTTTTCAATATTTTTACTCAGAATACCTATATACTGTAGCTCAAAATAAATCAGTTCCTTCTGCTGCACCAAAATAGTAAAATAAAGTGAAAACATTTCACAACTTTATATAAACTACGCATTTATATAAATTAATTTAGTCGCCAATAAATAAATGTCTATGTCTGGATATGTTTACTACATTGATTTCTATAAACTTATCACTAGCGATATTTAGATACGTATTGCTAATTTCATTCCATATCAGTGTTTCCAAGAGAGTATTTAAATCCATGAAGAGAGTATTAAAGGAGATACATATATTTAAATTTAACATCCATGTTTAAAAACACCTACGATTATTCCACAGATATAAAAACTAACAACAAGCCGTATCAGAAGCGAGACAGAGTATATTAGCTGTCTAAGTTATAATCTGATAATCTTAAATTAAATAATATTTGTCAGAGAAATGCAATTTTAAAAAAAATTTCATGGAAACACGAAGATAATTAACATTATATTAGAGCTTTTCAAAGTATATTAGTGCATTCCATAATATATTTGTGAAGGTCAATAAAATTATTTGCTCATTTCATTAATTTATTTGTGCTGCTAAATATTACCCTATGAAATATGATCGTTCTGAGAAGTTCAGAATGCCAAAACCCTGCCGCCACTTCTTTAGTATACTATTAAAAATTTTTGTATGTTTATTAAGATTTCCTTAAGATTACATGCCCAATATGTTGTGTAAAATAATATGTTCTATCAGGGAATGACTGCTCGAGAACATTGGCGACACCAGCAAAGACAGTTTTAAAATGACGAAATGAGTGATAATTCAACATACGACTGAAATGCCAGTTTCAAGTTCTGTAAGCTCAATATCTATATACAATACCTACAACTACAATACCTAGGTATGTCCTATAAACGAAATAGCAAGAATATTTATTCATGTATATCAATTTCACTAGGAATTTAGCGATAAATACGTAGCTGTATAACCAAAGTGCATTGCCTCGTTCAACCCAATAAAGACGCAGATCGATACTTCTAGTCATGTCATAAAACATTAGGTGTATTCAATCTCGTTATTTCTTTTTTTATTTATGCCAACTTCCTACAAAGCCAAAAAAAACTACTACTTCACCTCTTGTATTAATTGGTCGCATTTGTATACACAAATCATATTATAAGAGTATAACTTTCTAAACCCGGAATGAGAAAAACTATTTTTGCCATTTCGGGGCTTTTAAGTCGTTTTGCCATTCAATTCTTGATTTGCTGAAGTAATAAAGTATCTATTTAATTGCAATTTGTTTGATAAATACACAATGTAACATGTTAGCATAAATTTTCCAGAGATCAAAATCATCATCTGCTTAAATGCATACAATAATAAATGAATTTAATGCTATGTACCCTAATTGGTACTAGGTTTACTGTAATATAAAATGATAGTTATGCAAAAATACAGTGCTACCAAATATGTACTACCATAATTTACCACAGTTGAGCATACAATAAATGAAATGGAGAAAGTATATAAGCTTACTATTATGTTCATTTATTTGTTTATTGGCAATTACAGAGTTATACTATTGCAGACTATGTATACAAAAATTTGTTTCGTGTTTAAAATAAAGAAACATATGCAAATTTGCATAATGGGTGATACACTATGAAGACTCTTTCTGATTGTACAGACGGCTTGCAGCGCACAGCATAAATGCAGCAACATCATTGCAATGCAAGAAAATTTAAGGTCTAAGAATTATCGAAATAAGGAGGCAAATAATAATATTGTATGAATGTTTTCACAAAACATCAATTTTTCCATATCAATTAAAGGCCAGCTAAATTGTTCTGAAATAAAAGTATTGCTTTATTTGACAAGCTAAAATGTTTTTACTAAATATTAAGAGACATTAGTAAACTTATAGTATTGTAAGCCACATATGCAAGAATCTGTAGAATTGTAATCCTCTTAAAAACAAAAAAGTTGTACAACCCTATTTGTTGGTATCTCAAGGCTTTTAATTCTCGCCTTTGCACATCATCGCAAACTGGGGACCAGTTTCGCTTAAAATTAACAGAATTGTCAAACACATTGGAAGCCATGGGTATTATAATTAACAGTACAAGAGGAAATGAAACAGAAATTGAGGGCATTATAAGGTAAAATGGCATTTTAATTACACCGAAATACTTGATGGTCCCAAAATTACATATTATGATAAAAATAATCACCAGTGAGAAAAGAAGGGGAACAGATGCTTTGCATGCATCTGTGGCACTAACAGTCATTTGCAGTTGCTTAATGTAGATCTCTCTTGCTCTGCCAAATTGGTCTCTAAGCTTTAAGAAATCGTCACTTGATTTCCAAATGTTTTCGCAAACTTGTCTACTTGGAGTGATTACAGGAAACCACAGGAGAGTAGTATGCATGTACAAAATGAATACATAACCGTATAATGTAAGAATAACTGACATTTGTGCAAACATGGGTACAGTGATAAGGAAAGTTAGAATATCCACCACTAAAGAATCCTTGTATTGTGGAGCTAACCAAGCTACAAAAGAGAGCAAAGGGTGAAGATTGATATGAATTAATAGACAAATAGCAATACAACAAAAAATAAAAACACAAGGACATCCGATTCGAAAAATGAAGCTTAAAAATAAAGTTGACAGACCACGTCGCTTGCCTCTTAATGAATCTGCACATAATTTTTATATTAAAATCACCAAATTTTGTATAACGCGTGCTTCTTAAACTTTAAAACAGAATTTTACTTACTTCTGAGGTCTCGATCTCTTTGAAAGACTAAATTCATGAATTCTACTGTAGCCTGCAGATGAAATAGCCAAGAAATTTCACATGATATAACCATTGAGAAGGCGAGGGTAAAAAAGACTACAAATATTATCTCTTCTACAGTCAATGTTACGTCTTTCATAAAGATTTCTCTTAACAGAAGAAAAATGTAATACAAATTTGTCGTGATTTGTAGTACAGCACAAATATACCAAGCACAACGATCAAGTACATTTTTATTTGAATTAACAGTAAGGGTGCTTGTATCGAAATTAAATGGACTACTCTTGAGCAAAATACAAAACCGAAAACAGGAGATTATTGAGTTACGCATACTTTTAGTACTCATTTTTAAATTACATATAGTTAGCACTACCTAAAATTTAAAAATATTTTCAATTGTTTTCACAATATAGTATATGTACAAAAAGTAATAAGCTAGCTCTTTTTTAAGAGTTTGAACTTTTATAATATTATACAAACTTGGGAACTGGTAGACGATTAGTTCAATAGTCAACTCCTTAGCCAGTATGAGTACCTATATAACTACAATTTAAACAACCATCAAGTGTTATTACTGTTTCTGTAAACCATACCGCAAATGGATAAATTTCAGAAGCGTAACTCAAGGAAGAACTTAAATGTAATTGTACTAATTGCAAAATTGTGTACATAATTTCCGGGCACACCAATGTTTTTAAACAATACAAATGTATGTATTTTATAGGAGCAAAATCTATTTAAAATGAAAGGTCTGAAAAATTAGTGGTACCATTGGTAGATATTCCATTTTTATAGAGTAAAATAGAATTTGTAGCAACATTACTTTACAGACGAGATTCGAAACCCTGAGTTTCTATAACAAATATTTCTTACTATATTTCTGTATTGTAAACTGTATAATAAAGCAAATATTTGTGGTATTGTATTTCTTTTTAGAAATAAAGTATATATAGCCCAATGGGAACGATACTTTGAAATTATGTTAAGCAGACTTAAAATTCCGACGGCTGCGTTGACGAATTACATTGGTGAACACTGAACACGTTCATAATGGTTAAGATGACGATGGTATAACGAAAATTTCACGACTCCGGACTAAGTTTTACGGAAAGTATCACCCTATGGAGGAATCGCTTATTACAACCCCTGTCTTCAGACGCACGAACAGCCTATGGATTGCTTAACATCAACTACAAAAACGTTATTGCAGTGGTAGAAAATTTAAGAGAAATGTCGAAATTCGAAACCCTGGGTTACGTTAGTATACTTTAATATTACTTTATTATTTATCTACGTATGTATCTCTAATGTAAATAATACTAGTCTTTTTAACCCGTTCTACGAACGGGAGGATAACTCACATTTTGGCAATCAGAAAATGTTGAAATAGCAGCACAGTTGAATTTAGAAGGCAAGGCATATACAGTAAGATGGAATAAATGAAGTGAAATTTATTTGGAGTTATTGAGCAATTTAAATGCAATTAAATGTTAAGTTGAATACATTGGTTCATTCATTACACATTGCATTTCTTCTCATGTTTCTCAGCGTTTTCTTTGCTAGTATACGTTTTATGACAAATTGAACAACTAAAGGAAATCGTTTTTTCATGCACAGTCTTAATATGGCGGCTTAAATTACAGCGCTGAGAAAAAACCAGATCACAAATGCTGCATGAAAAGCTTTTTGATGGCTTGTCAACATTGTTCTTTTTTTCCAGTCGCTTTCCTTCTGTGACAATTGATTTTCTCTCTTAATCAATTTGTCTTCCTTCAACACAATTGCCTTTTCCCGTTTAGCAAAACACGAACACGCATCACATTTTCTTAGAACGACAGCTACCGTTGATTTGCTTAACTGAGCATTGGTCTTTTTGAATTGACATGCAAATCTTTCTGGTCCAATATCTTTATTTTCTTCCTGAAGTTTTTTTGCACTTTTCTTCGAAAACTTTAACCAGTCAGGTTCTTCTACAGTGGTCTTAGCTAACTTCAGTATTTTGGACAAATGAGCTATTCTTGGAAGTGTCGGGTATAGTTCAGGACCCTTGCCGATTGAACGATTTTTTTCGTCAGCCCTGCGTGTTTTACAAAAACGATTGTTATCACCCGAACGAACATCCGACAGATTATTGACGTCCGAGCAATCGTTTCCAATCCACCGGCTGTTTCCCTCCGACCGACTTTCCCAATCAGAGCGACTGTTTCCATTAGACCAAGTGTGTCCATCCGATCGCCTGTTTCCACCCAACCGACTTTTCCCATCAGAGCGACTGTTTCCATTAGACCGACTGTGTCCATCCGATTGACTTTTCCCATCTGAGCGAATGTGTCCATCCGATTGACTGTTTCCCTCTGACCGACTTTTCCCATCTGAGCGACTGTTTCCATTACACCGACTGCGTCCATCCGATTGGCTGTTTCCCTCCGACCGACTTGTTCCATCAGAACGACTGTTTCCATTACACCGACTGCGTCCATCCGATTCCTGTTTCCTTCCGACCGACTTGTTCCATCAGAACGACTGTTTCCTTTACACCGACTGCGTCCATCCGATTGCCTGTTTCCATCCGACCACATTTCACATCCGACCGACTTTTCCCATCAGGCAGACTGCTTCCATCCGACATACTCTTGCCCGCAGGGTTTGCAGCCAACAACGCCATACATCTTTGGAGATGCAATGTAAACTCCATCGAATTCTATAAATATATTATTTACATGTGCATTATAATTATTTTCTTAAAATTGACTATTTTTGCCATATTTTGTTGCTAATAGTAAACAAAAGAAAATACTAATATTTCCCGTCGTTTTCCATTACCAACAAAATATGCCGAGAATAAATGTGATTTCAATGATGGGTAATAAAAAATGAAAGAAAATAGTAATATTTTCTTTTATTTTCCGTTACTAATGATTGAAAATAAATTAAAAACTTACCAATGCTGTAGTGATAATCCTGTCCAGTAGAGATTGAGAGAAACCGGGTGATGAGAACAATGCGGGGATTTCTGGAAATGAAAATGCAAAATTTCAATGGTTGGTAATGGAAAACGATGGAAAATAGTTGTATTGTCCTTCCGTTTTCATTACCAAACATTGAAATTAATGTTTATTATGTAATTTTAATTGTTGGTAATGGTAAACGAAGGAAAATACTAATACTTCCCTTCGTTTTCCGTTACCAACAAAATATAGCGAGAGTAAATGCGATTTCAATGATGGGTATTAGAAAATGGAGAAAAATACTAAATATTTTTCTCCATTTTCTAATACCCATCATTGAAACTAATGTGTAGTGTTCATTTCCAATCATTAGTAATGGAAAATGAAAGAAAATATTACTATTTTTTTTCATTTTCAATTACCAATGATTGAAAATAAATTAAATACTTACCAATTCTGTTAGTGATGATCCTGTCCAGTGGACAGTTAGAGAATCCGATGATGACAGCAATGCGGAGATCACTGGAACTGGAAATAAAAATACTAAATTTCAAAGACTTGTAACGCAAAACCAAGGAAAATATTTGTATTTCTCTTCGTTTTCCATTACCGGCCATTGAAATTAATGTTTATTATTAACTTTCAATTGTTGGTAATGGTAAACGAAGGGAAATACTAATATTTCCCTTCATTTTCCATTACCTACAAAATATGTCAAGAGTAAATGTGATTTTAATGATGGGCATTAGAAAATGGAGGAAAATATTTAGTATTTTCCTTTATTTTTTAATACCTATCATTGAAAATAATGTCTAATGTTTATTTTCAATCATTGATAATGGAAAATGAAAGAAAATATTGCTATTTTCTTTCATTTCCCATTATCAATGACTGTAAATAAATTAAATACTTACCAATGGTGCTAGTGATGATCCTGTCCTGTGGGGAATTAGAGAAACCGGTGATGAGCGGAGATCACTGGAAATGAAAATACAAAATTTCAATGGCTGGTAATGCAAAACGAAGGAAAATATTTGTATTTTCCTTCGTTTTCCATTACCAGCCATTGAAATTAATGTTTATTCATAACTTTCAATTGTTGGTAATGGAAAACGAAGAAAAATACTAATATTCCCCTTCGTTTTCCATTACCAACAGAATATGGCGAGTGTAAATGTGAATTCAATGATGAGTATTAGAAAATTAAGGAGAATATTTAGTATTTTCCTCAATTTTCTAATACCCATCATTGAAAATAATGTGCAATGTTCATTTTCAATCATTGGTAATAGAAAATAAATTAAATACTTACCAATTCCTGTTAGTGATGATCCTGTCCAGTGGATAGTGAGAGCAATCTGTGATACGGTCTACACGTAGTCACACGCAAAGGCTAAATGAGAGCGCTTGAGGTGAGCAGCTTGTCCGTTGGTGCAAGGCGAGGAGAAAAATTGCAGACTCCTACACTTGTGTCTGCGCAGGCTGGCAGGAGAGAAGTAGAGAGAAATGGGAAGGGAAGACTGGATAGTATTACAATATCCAAGGCAACTCAACTCTCATTTTAGTCAATTGTTGCTGAAGAGTTGAATGCATGGCAACAATATGGGAGGAGTTAGTAACACATGACGGAATCTAGCCAATTAAACTAAAAATAAAAGCTTCATGGGCGTTTTAGAATGTAGCTTAATGTATAGAGATAATATAATAAAATATCTGCTCTAAACACTGGCAGAAATGTTCTGCAGACATAAAAACAATTTAGGTAATTATAGTTTACAGTTCCCATGGAATAAATAGTTCTTATACAAAGCATTTATAACCTTTATCTAAAGACAGCTATTATTTTCACTAAGAAACGAGCTTATACTGCCAAATTACACACAGCTTTTTAAAGACAAAGCGACTTGCTCCATTGATTTCTATACCCCGCTTGGTGTAGTCCTCCACCAATTGCATTGTAATTACTTTGTTTTGTCCATAGTTAATACTAGTCAATTTGTATCATGGATGACCGTTTAAACAAAGTTATATATTATAGAATAAAATAAGGTTTTAGCCTGCAAATTGTCAAGCGCTGTGAGACAATTTGTGATATCCTGCAAATAATACGTTATGCAAAAGAAATATAGATATTTTTTACGCACCTGTAATTGGTACTATTGATTTATACTACATCAAACTCATAATGTTGATTTTCATTGTCAAATTTGGTATATTTTACGCCACTGTAAGCCATGCATGTAGTAAATTTTGTTTAGCAAACTAGCTAGTCTAAATCTAACATAGATCAAAAGTAATATTTATGAGTCTTCATCTACGACTATCTTTTAATTAAGTAAAACTGGATTTAATGAATGCAGAATGCAAAAGAGTAACCAGAGTTTGTCCCAGTCATTGAAATCAAAATTAAAGAGAAAAACGGAAGATAAGGAGAACTATTTAAGTGTAACTGCAAATCCATATCTCTGATACGAAATACTTTCATAGAAAGTTCTCAGTGCTCATGCATTATAAAATAACACAAACCGCAACCTTTGCAAGGCTACGGTTGGTGCAAAGTCATTCAGATAAAAAAGCAATTATGTTCCCCCTTTTTTAAGCAAGCAATTATTCTTTATTCCTTTCCCTTTTGGTAAAACAGTAAAAAAAATTAGTTATTTTTACATTTTTGTAAAACAACATTACAGTTTTCTTCCTTGCACACTGCTTCGTAGTACATTAAAACTGATACACGGCAAGAATAGTACACAACAGTTTTAGAATGGTGTAGTTTGGTTTAATTGGCAATGTGCTTAACCGTTATATTTAAAGGTTTAGACTGTGCTATTTAATTGCTAATAACAGGGTTATAGTATTGTTAGCTATGTATAGCAATACCTTTAATATTGTGTTTCTTTTAAAAACAAAATAGTTATATAATCCGTAGCTCTGATACTGTAAGGATCGTAACTCTTTAGCTTGCAGTGGGTTAGAAATCGAATGCCAGCTTTGGGCAAAGTTAACAGAATTTTCATACATGGCAACTGTCAAAGGCATTAAAACTACCAATGCAATCGGTATTGCTGTTGCAATAGCAGGCAGAATAACGTATAACGGCATTTTAATAACACCGTAATATCTTATGGCTGCAAAATTACAAATAATAGCGTAGATAACAAGAAGGGCGAAAAACGGTGGAAGTGAAAATTTGAGTACGTTATATCCGAGTATGTTAATGTAAAGTTGTTGAATGTAGATCTTCTTTGCTTTAATAAATTGCTTTCGAAGCAAAGGTTGGGTAGAACTGAATCTCCAAAAGGACTCTATTTGCGATTTGCTTGGAGTAATTATTTGAAACCATCTAAGGGATGTGTAGAGATATATAATTTGGATATAAGCATACAAGATAACAGAATGGCCTAAGTGAACACCATATGGAAAGTATAACAGAAACAATAAAATATGTATTCCTAAAGAGTAGTCATGGTTAGGTGCGAATATAGAGATAATAGGATTCAATGGATGCAGTTTGAAATAAATTTCTAGATTAACCCCAACAACAGAGAGAGTGTAAATAAAGGGAACTAAACTATTACAAACAAGGCTTAACAATTTAGTTAGTAGAGTGTCGACTTTGCCTTCCTTTGTACCTGAAAATACATAATACTATAAAACACTGTTACTAAAATATTTTCTTTAAGAATAAGAAATATTTGCAAATAGTTACTTCGGAGAACCCAATCGCTGTGAAAAAACGCATTGATGTACTGCACTGAATCGTTTTCTTGAAGTAGCCAAGAAAGAGAACACGAAATTCCCAATGAGTGCGCGATTACAGAGAAAATAGTGATCGTAATCTCTTCAATTGTCATGGACATTTCTTTAAGAAAGATTTGCTTTAGCAATATTAAAAAATAATAAAAATTAAATGTGAATAACATTGCAACTCCGGCAAACCAAACATAACGATCGAATTTACTTTTGTTCACACTTGCTTTGAATACGAAATTCTGATGGTCGAATGTGAAAGGACCATATTTTAAAAATTTACACAGGCTAAATATTCTTTTACCTGCTTTTAGCATACTGGTAGTGCTCATTTTTCAATATTTTTACTCAAATTATACTGTAGCTCAAAATAAATCAGTTCCTTCTGCTGCAACAAAATAGTATAACAGTATAAGTCAAAACATTTCACAACATGACTTAAGCATTCCGTCGCCAATAAATAAATGTCTTTTTCCTTTGGACATGTATGTTTTCCATTTACCTAAACTTAGCACTAATGCTAATTGCATATAGGTATGTATGTCACCGCCTCTGGGAGCACATAGCCTACGGGGCCCGTAGGCTAGCCTACGGTAGCAAAAACCCATAGGCTAGTATACGAGCGCACGGCATCATTTAGCCTATGAAGTCACACATAATACTCGATGGTATTGAACATGTACCTATAAACGTTATTTATTAGTTATTATAATTATAATAGAAATAATAATTTCAATCAATTGATATACATACATATAAATGAAGGTACGTGACTGAAAGCGGTATAGTAATATCATTTATGTTATTTGTACAAATGCGTGCCCAATAGTGGAAAGATAAATACGTGAAATCAATGTAAGGACATGGTACTCGGTGGTACAGTACATGAAAATAGATACAACTTCTTGGCCCACTACAATGGTTAAATACATTACAGCGATACGTTCGGTTACATCTTACAGTTCAGCTTCTCTTTGCAAATTCAAGACTGGCTGCAAAACGAAGAAATGTATTTGTAAAAAAAATAATATACCTTGTGGGACAAAATGTCATGTAGGAATGACGTGCAATAACAGTGAACAATTAAATCAGCCAGAAAATTAAAAGTACTATATCCCCTGTTTTCAACTAAAATGTTCTTACTTTGTATTTCAACAGACACTTAATAATGCACTTATATTTGCATGTGCAGATTTGAAAAATATGTACCTTAATTTATTTGTATGTATATCTATTATATTTCTTATTTCTATTATTTCTATTATAATTATAATAACTAATAAATAACGTTTATAGGTACATGTTCAGTACCATCGAGTATTATGTGTGACTTCATAGGCTAAATGATGCCGTGCGCTCGTATACTAGCCTATGGGTTTTTGCTACCGTAGGCTAGCCTACGGGCCCCGTAGGCTATGTGCTCCCCAGAGGCGGTGACATGTATAGCATATTAAATTTAGAAAAATTTCATATCAGTGTTTTCAACCGAGTATTTTTCATCCATGCATTACTTTGGGGATCCAAATATTTAAATTTGATATCCATGTTTAAAAACATCTACGATAATTCCGCATTTCCGCAGATACTATCTTGTAATTATAAAAATTAACATCAAGCCGTAGCAGAAGCGAGCTGAAGCATAAAATTAGCTTTATAAATTGTAATCTGATATTCTTAAATTAAATAATATTTGCCAGAGAATTGCAAAATTTTCTAATTTTTCGTGAAAACACGAAAATATATAATTAAGGTTGTAACTATTAATATATCAGTGCATTCTATAATTTATTTGTGAAGGTCAATAAAATTATTAGGACCATATGAAACATAGAAAAAGTCAGTAAGAAGGAGAATGAGGAATAGATTTTTGTGTCCGATTTCTAGCGGCAGGTCTGTTTTGTTTGGACAGTGAAACGCGGCACGTCGTGTACGATTGGTTTTCAAAAAATGTGGGATGGCGTTCGCACACTTTATACATACGACGGGCGGACGACGGGCGGGCATACAAAACAGAGTACTTTTGCATAGACCTTTGTGTGTCTCTTAATAGCATTATTATTACATAGTCTCTGCATATGAAATAATGAAATATGATCGTTCTGAGAAGACTAGACTGCCAAAACCCTGCAGCCACTTCTTTAATATACTATTAACAGTTTTTGTATGTACCTTAACATTGGCTCCATTTTTGACTACATTTTGGTGACAGTTCTAAATGACGAAATACTTGATTTAACATGCGACAGAAGTACCAGTAAGTTCCAAGGTCAACATGTAAATACAATGTTTCCTTTAACGAAATAGCAAGAAAGCAAATAATATTTATAAACATGTGTATTAATACTCTACTAGGATTTGGTTAAAAATATAGCTATATAACTAAAGCATTGTGGCGTTCAACCAAATAAGTAAGCAGTTAGATACTTCAAGCCATAAAACCTTGGTACATAACCTACTTGAACTATGAATGTAAAGTAAAAAAAAGTCGCTTAAAGCAAAGGTATACTCAGTCACATTATTTGCTTTTTTATTTATGCCAACTTCATACAAAAGCCAAAAGAAAACTTTATTTCACTTATTATATTAATTGGTCGCATATACAATTAATAAAATGGAGAACGTAGACCTTAATTCATTATTATGTTCATTTATTTGTTTATTGACAGTAGCAGAGCTTTAGTATTACAAACTATGCAGGTATGCAAAAATTTGTTTAAAATTAAGAGTCCTGCAAATTTGCGTAATTGATGATACACTATGTAAGACTCTCTCTGACTGTACAGACTGTTTGCATTACCCAGCATAAGTACAACAACGTTATTGCAGTGCAACAAAATTTCAGGTCTAAGAATTATCGAAATTACGGTGCATAAAAATTTTGTCAAATATATTTGTATTAGTGTTTTCCCAAAAGGTCAATTTTACCATCTCAATTAAAGCCTGAATAAAACTTTTATACAATACTATATTTTTCAATGAGCTTAATGGCTTGTAGTATAAACCCCAAAAACAACTAATTTCTGGACTAAAATTAATGCTTTATTTGACAAGCCAAAATGTTTTTACTAAATATTAGAAACATTAGTAAGTTTATAGTATTGTAGGCTACATATGCCTGTAGCTGCAGAGTTGTATTCCCCTTGAAACCAAAAATGTTGTACAATCCTACTTGTTGGTCTCAAGGTTTTTAATTCTCACCTTTGCACATCATCACAAACTGGTGACCAGTTTCGCTTAAAATTAACAGAATTGTCAAACAAATAGGAAAAGCCATTGGTATTATAATTAAAAGTACAATAGGAAATGAAACAGAAATTCATGGCATTATAAGATAACTAGTGTGAAAAGAAGGGGAACCGATGCTTTGCATGCATCTGTGGCACTAACAGTTATTTGCAATTGCTTAATTTAGATCACTCTTCTTGCTCTGCCAACCTGGTCTCTGAGTTTTAAGAAATCAGCACTTGATTTTCAAATATAGAATGTAAGAATAATTGACATTTGTGCAAGCATGTTTCTAAATTACACATAGCTTTTTGAAAACAAAGCGACATATTCCATTGGTTTTTATACATATTCATCCTCAACCCCAATTGTGTGTAGTCCCCCACCAATTTCATAATAATTATTTTATTTTGCCCATAGCTTTTACTAGCCAATTTTGTGTCATGGATGACCGCATACTAAGTATATACCTGCATAACAATAGATAATAAAATAAGGTTTAGCCTGCAAGTTGTCAAATGCTGTGAGACAATTTTTAAATTCTGCAAATAATAACTAATGCAAGAGATCAAATACAATTATTATTTGCTTTCAAAATATTGAATACACCTGAATTACTATTATGCACTTCGTCACAACTATAATGTTAACTTTCATTGCCTTGGCACATCTTACGCCATTGCAAGCCTTATAGTAAATTTTGTTTAGCAGTAGCCAAACTAGATAGTCTAAATCTAAAATAGATCAAAAGTAATATTTATGAGTTTTATCTACGTTTACTTTTTTAATTAAGTAAAACTGAGTTTAAACATGGATGGCAAAATGCAATAGATTGGCCAAAGTTTGTTCCAGGCACTAAAAATCAAAATTAAAAAGAGTAAAATCGGAAGATAAGCGTACAGTTTTTAAGTGTAACGGCAAATGTATTTAATGTATATCTCACATACGAAATACATTCATAGTAGGTTCTCAATATTCATACAATATAAAAATAACACCAAACGCACCCTTTACCTTTGCAAGGTAAATGTTTTATTAGGGGATGCTCAGTCTGTAAATTCATGTGTCCGCGACTTGAAAGAGGTAATTAAGTATGATTAGTCTAAAAGGGTTTTATGTAAGTTATAAAGCACCAGACATAATGGTTGTGGAAAATATTCTATATCGAAAACAAAGGAAAGAAAAGTTTTGAGATTAGATCACATTACAGTTATACTTATATACTGACTTTAACATTCCAATAAAATAAGTATTTCGTATTGTACGGGTATTCCGGGTAAAACAAAAATGTCACATAAGTTGGTGGACCGATAATATGACATGCAAGGCTGTTTCGGATGACGCCTTTAATAATTAAGTATTTATGGACATCAACAGGGTTATTGTATTGTAGGCCACATAAGCAAGAATCTGTAGAGTAGTATTCCTTTTGAAAACAAAAAAGTTGTACAATGATACTTGCTGGTTTCTCAGAGCTTTCAAATCTCTGACTTGAACGCGACTGCAAATCGGGAACCAGTGTCGCTTAAAATTAACAGAATTGTCAAACACATTTGATGCCATAGGTATGATAATAAAAAGAATAATTGGGAATGAAACAGAAATTGATGGCATTATAAGGTAAAATGGCATTCTAATTACATCAACGTATTTTATGGTGGAAAAATTACATATTATAATAAAAATAATCACCAGTGTGAAAAGAACGGGATTCGATACTTTACTCGACTCTATCGCACTATCAGATAAATGCAATTGCTTAATGTAGATACTTTTTGCTTTACGAAATTGGTTTCTCCACAATAATCGAGTAGATTCAGATTTCCAAATATCTCCACAAACTTGTCTACTTGGAGTGATTAAAGGAAACCACAGGAGAGCAGTATGCATGTACAAAATGTATACAAAACCATACAACGTAAGAATATTTGACATTTGTGCAATCATGGGTACAGTGATCAGGAAAGTTAGAATATCCACCACTAAGGAATTCTTGTATTGGGGAGCTAACCAAGCTACAATAGGGAGCAGTGGGTGAATATCGATATAAATTAATAAACAAATAGCAAGAACACTAAAAATGAAAACACCAGGACATCCAATTCGATAAACAATGCTTAACAATAGAGTTGCCAGACCATGTCCTTTGCCTCGTCTTGAATCTGCAAATAATTTTGACATTAACATTAATAAGCTTATGTAATTTTATATTTCACTATTACAAAATATTGGAGTTGTCTTACTTCTCAGATCCCGATCCCTCTGAAAAACTAAATTAATCAACTCTACTGAATCCTTCGGTTGAAATATCCAAGCCAAATCACACGATATAACCATTGAGAAGGCGAGAGAAAAAAAGACTACAAATATTATTTCTTCCACAGTCAATGTTACATCTTTCACAAAGATTTCTCTTAACAGGAGGTAAATGAAATAAAGATTTGTCAAGATCTGCAGTCCTGCACTTGCATGCCATACACAGCGATCAAATGTATTTTTATTCAAAGTTGCAGTAAGAGTGTTTTTATCAAAACTAAATGGACTGCTTTTCAATAACGTACCAAGCCGGAATCCAAAGATAAGGGATTTACGCATAGTTTTGGTACTCATTCTTAGATTAATTTCTGGGATCTCTGAGATATTGTAAGGAATGTCCAATTGCTTTGGAAATATAAACCTATTTTTGGAATAAACAGAGTGAAAATTGCACAAAATTTTTGTTATGTAAATAATTGGTGTTTCCACAATGTAAGGCAAATTATTGCAGAATGATTGCTCAATCGTCAACTTCTTAGTAAATGTATCCTTTTATAATAGTACTTTTTTAGTACTCAGCGTCTGTACTTGTTCCAGTTGTATTACGAACGTACTTCCTTTATTTCAGTTATATAAAAGCTATTAAGGAATTAAATTTACTATTTACAGGTATTATTATTATTGGCCATGTATTAACGCAAACTGATAGTGCCCTAAATATATTGTAACAATACAGCGTTAAGTGTACATAATATATTCCAGGTACATTGCTTGTATTTCGCATAAATTTAATATGAAAATACAACATGACAATATGTAACTATGTTTAAAATATATATTTCCCTGAAAAGCAAAATTGAACTATTGATTTCAATGGTAACTAAACTCTAATGAATAATCCACTAAAACACAATGTATAAAATGCTTTAAAGCCCACAACTTTTGATGTGGTTTATTATGCTATTGTTATGTATTTCGTATAAGTATTTATAATATGCCTGTTGAATTTACTAAAGCCAGATTTCAAATTTTGTACTAAAAATTCGTTGTACCTTTGTACTAAGCGCAAAAACTGTTACAATTAGCAAAAACTGTTTCCCAGTCGCCCGTATTTGTCCTAAGGCAAAATTAAATAAAGCCTTTGCAAATTTTTACTAATGCTTTGCAATTATTTAGCAAGTGTTTTTATTCTATCCGCAACGACCTAAATAAATTGTTTTAAGCAAACTGTTCTGCATCGGTTGCGTTGATATATAGATTATAGATTACGTATACAGTTATACTATGAATATACAGTAACGTTGTTATTCCTCTACACAAAAGGAAAGCATACTTAATACCTTCAGTTGGAGTCTAGAACCTAATGTCCTAGTCTTGAGTTCGTCCTGTACCTAGGCATGTGAAGATGATTACGTTTGTATCAATATTTAATAATTCCATTTATTTAATAGTTCCAATAAAGGACAATGTTCCTAAAATGACGGATTTCATTGTATTATTGGTGAAATAATTTAATACAATGCAGGATTCTGCTTTTTAAACTTCCATATAGAGAGCTCTAAATTTTATAGTAGTAGGAAAAGACTACCAACCTTTGCACGGTAAATAGGCTGTATCCACTCATACAAATATCAACAAAATATTACATGTACACCAGTCATGACCAGTCAAGACAACCAGACTTTTAAACACATCATGCATAGTTCATCTCTATTCTTTTGACCTCTTGATTTGACTGAAATACTAGTTTACTACTATATTCCAACCAATGGCCCATTAGAACAGTTTCATTCGTTTATGTTTTGAATCTCATATCAGAATTAGACCATTGCATCAGAGTTTGAGTTGTACAATTGAAACGTATAATTTAGGAACTGTCTAACATGTGTACTTTGAATGCCCAATTTACACAGTCAAATCACTTTGTCCATCCTACTTTCCGAAGATACTTAATTATGATCAGTGTTGCACTGGTTTATCAATATTGTAGAAAGTTTTTTAGTTTATTATAATGTTAAATGGTATTTTGATTACACCTGATACTGATGAAATACCTGATGGTCGCAAAATACTTATTATAATGAAAATAATCACCAGTGAGAAAAGAAGAATGCTTTACATGCATTCCACAAAGAGTAGTTTGCAAACTGGAATATAACACCAGTGGGAGTATTTCTCAGAAAATAGAAATATCACATTTTGCACTAAGTGCTAAGTGCCTCAAAAAGGATATATCCCTATGCCTTTTTTAGGGTAGTTAATTCAAATGCTAGTACAATTAATTATTCTTTTGATTTACTGCATTGGGAGCGTTTGACTCCGGTTTCCTATGCTTCACAAAAATCAATACTTAACATTATTGCATATATTTATTCGAAGGTCTAATACGTACTCCTAACTCCTAGCTCACTTTTCTACATATTTTAGTGTAGGATTTTGAAGATTTTACAAAAATGGAAATCTAATTTACAATTTGCTATCTGTGCCAATCAAATGAATTTTGTTTCCATGTCCATATTACACTGCAAGAAATCGAAATTTGGGAGATTTCTACAGATATCTTTTGGTACCGCATTAAAATTAATTCATTGAGATACAAGGTTTTTCTGATTGCTAATTTCTCTAAGAATCTAGAAAAGGGTCTCAGGGTATTTACAGTATTCAGTACAGTTTACGTCATATAAACAAATGAAATAACATAAGTTTTACTACCAATTTAATTAATGCAAGAGATCAAATACAATTATTATTTGCTTTCAAAATATTGAATACACCTGAATTACTATTATGCACTTCGTCACAACTATAATGTTAACTTTCATTGCCTTGGCACATCTTACGCCATTGCAAGCCTTATAGTAAATTTTGTTTAGCAGTAGCCAAACTAGATAGTCTAAATCTAAAATAGATCAAAAGTAATATTTATGAGTTTTATCTACGTTTACTTTTTTAATTAAGTAAAACTGAGTTTAAACATGGATGGCAAAATGCAATAGATTGGCCAAAGTTTGTTCCAGGCACTAAAAATCAAAGTTAAAGAGTAAAATCGGAAGATAAGCGTAAAGTTTTTAAGTGTAACGGCAAATGTATTTAATGTATATCTCACATACGAAATACATTCATAGTAGGTTCTCAATATTCATACAATATAAAAATAACACCAAACGCACCCTTTACCTTTGCAAGGTAAATGTTTTATTAGGGGATGCTCAGTCTGTAAATTCATGTGTCCGCGACTTGAAAGAGGTAATTAAGTATGATTAGTCTAAAAGGGTTTTATGTAAGTTATAAAGCACCAGACATAATGGTTGTGGAAAATATTCTATATCGAAAACAAAGGAAAGAAAAGTTTTGAGATTAGATCACATTACAGTTATACTTATATACTGACTTTAACATTCCAATAAAATAAGTATTTCGTATTGTACGGGTATTCCGGGTAAAACAAAAATGTCACATAAGTTGGTGGACCGATAATATGACATGCAAGGCTGTTTCGGATGACGCCTTTAATAATTAAGTATTTATGGACATCAACAGGGTTATTGTATTGTAGGCCACATAAGCAAGAATCTGTAGAGTAGTATTCCTTTTGAAAACAAAAAAGTTGTACAATGATACTTGCTGGTTTCTCAGAGCTTTCAAATCTCTGACTTGAACGCGACTGCAAATCGGGAACCAGTGTCGCTTAAAATTAACAGAATTGTCAAACACATTTGATGCCATAGGTATGATAATAAAAAGAATAATTGGGAATGAAACAGAAATTGATGGCATTATAAGGTAAAATGGCATTCTAATTACATCAACGTATTTTATGGTGGAAAAATTACATATTATAATAAAAATAATCACCAGTGTGAAAAGAACGGGATTCGATACTTTACTCGACTCTATCGCACTATCAGATAAATGCAATTGCTTAATGTAGATACTTTTTGCTTTACGAAATTGGTTTCTCCACAATAATCGAGTAGATTCAGATTTCCAAATATCTCCACAAACTTGTCTACTTGGAGTGATTAAAGGAAACCACAGGAGAGCAGTATGCATGTACAAAATGTATACAAAACCATACAACGTAAGAATATTTGACATTTGTGCAATCATGGGTACAGTGATCAGGAAAGTTAGAATATCCACCACTAAGGAATTCTTGTATTGGGGAGCTAACCAAGCTACAATAGGGAGCAGTGGGTGAATATCGATATAAATTAATAAACAAATAGCAAGAACACTAAAAATGAAAACACCAGGACATCCAATTCGATAAACAATGCTTAACAATAGAGTTGCCAGACCATGTCCTTTGCCTCGTCTTGAATCTGCAAATAATTTTGACATTAACATTAATAAGCTTATGTAATTTTATATTTCACTATTACAAAATATTGGAGTTGTCTTACTTCTCAGATCCCGATCCCTCTGAAAAACTAAATTAATCAACTCTACTGAATCCTTCGGTTGAAATATCCAAGCCAAATCACACGATATAACCATTGAGAAGGCGAGAGAAAAAAAGACTACAAATATTATTTCTTCCACAGTCAATGTTACATCTTTCACAAAGATTTCTCTTAACAGGAGGTAAATGAAATAAAGATTTGTCAAGATCTGCAGTCCTGCACTTGCATGCCATACACAGCGATCAAATGTACTTTTATTCAAAGTTGCAGTAAGAGTGTTTTTATCAAAACTAAATGGACTGCTTTTCAATAACGTACCAAGCCGGAATCCAAAGATAAGGGATTTACGCATAGTTTTGGTACTCATTCTTAGATTAATTTCTGGGATCTCTGAGATATTGTAAGGAATGTCCAATTGCTTTGGAAATATAAACCTATTTTTGGAATAAACAGAGTGAAAATTGCACAAAATTTTTGTTATGTAAATAATTGGTGTTTCCACAATGTAAGGCAAATTATTGCAGAATGATTGCTCAATCGTCAACTTCTTAGTAAATGTATCCTTTTATAATAGTACTTTTTTAGTACTCAGCGTCTGTACTTGTTCCAGTTGTATTACGAACGTACTTCCTTTATTTCAGTTATATAAAAGCTATTAAGGAATTAAATTTACTATTTACAGGTATTATTATTATTGGCCATGTATTAACGCAAACTGATAGTGCCCTAAATATATTGTAACAATACAGCGTTAAGTGTACATAATATATTCCAGGTACATTGCTTGTATTTCGCATAAATTTAATATGAAAATACAACATGACAATATGTAACTATGTTTAAAATATATATTTCCCTGAAAAGCAAAATTGAACTATTGATTTCAATGGTAACTAAACTCTAATGAATAATCCACTAAAACACAATGTATAAAATGCTTTAAAGCCCACAACTTTTGATGTGGTTTATTATGCTATTGTTATGTATTTCGTATAAGTATTTATAATATGCCTGTTGAATTTACTAAAGCCAGATTTCAAATTTTGTACTAAAAATTCGTTGTACCTTTGTACTAAGCGCAAAAACTGTTACAATTAGCAAAAACTGTTTCCCAGTCGCCCGTATTTGTCCTAAGGCAAAATTAAATAAAGCCTTTGCAAATTTTTACTAATGCTTTGCAATTATTTAGCAAGTGTTTTTATTCTATCCGCAACGACCTAAATAAATTGTTTTAAGCAAACTGTTCTGCATCGGTTGCGTTGATATATAGATTATAGATTACGTATACAGTTATACTATGAATATACAGTAACGTTGTTATTCCTCTACACAAAAGGAAAGCATACTTAATACCTTCAGTTGGAGTCTAGAACCTAATGTCCTAGTCTTGAGTTCGTCCTGTACCTAGGCATGTGAAGATGATTACGTTTGTATCAATATTTAATAATTCCATTTATTTAATAGTTCCAATAAAGGACAATGTTCCTAAAATGACGGATTTCATTGTATTATTGGTGAAATAATTTAATACAATGCAGGATTCTGCTTTTTAAACTTCCATATAGAGAGCTCTAAATTTTATAGTAGTAGGAAAAGACTACCAACCTTTGCACGGTAAATAGGCTGTATCCACTCATACAAATATCAACGAAATATTACATGTACACCAGTCATGACCAGTCAAGACAACCAGACTTTTAAACACATCATGCATAGTTCATCTCTATTCTTTTGACCTCTTGATTTGACTGAAATACTAGTTTACTACTATATTCCAACCAATGGCCCATTAGAACAGTTTCATTCGTTTATGTTTTGAATCTCATATCAGAATTAGACCATTTCATCAGAGTTTGAGTTCTACAATTGAAACGCGTCATTTAGGAACTGTCTAACATGTGTACCTTGAATGCCCAATTTACACAGTCAAATCACTTTGTCCATCCTACTTTCCGAAGATACTTAATTATGATCAGTGTTGCACTGGTTTATCAATATTGTAGAAAGTATTTTAGTTTATTATAATGCTAAATGGTATTTTGATTACACCTGATACTGATGAAATACCTGATGGTCGCAAAATTACTTATTATAATGAAAATAATCACCAGTGAGAAAAGAAGAATGCTTTACATGCATTCCACAAAGAGTCGTTTGCAAACTGGAATATAACACCAGTGGGAGTATTTCTCAGAAAATAGAAATATCTTATTTTGCACTAAGTGCCTCAAAAAGGATATATCCCTATGCCTTTTTTAGG
Organism: Yoshiicerus persimilis; assembly: GCA_020352615.2. Lineage (NCBI taxonomy): Eukaryota > Metazoa > Arthropoda > Collembola > Entomobryomorpha > Tomoceridae > Yoshiicerus > Yoshiicerus persimilis. Next base: position 60,170,777 of record CM036940.2, read on the forward strand.
GTAGTTAATTCAAATGCTAGTACAATTAATTATTCTTTTGATTTACTGCATTGGGAGCGTTTGACTCCGGTTTCCTATGCTTCACAAAAATCAATACTTAACATTATTGCATATATTTATTCGAAGGTCTAATACGTACTCCTAACTCCTAGCTCACTTTTCTACATATTTTAGTGTAGGATTTTGAAGATTTTACAAAAATGGAAATCTAATTTACAATTTGCTATCTGTGTCAATCAAATGAATTTTGTTTCCATGTCCATATTACACTGCAAGAAATCGAAATTTGGGAGATTTCTACAGATATCTTTTGGTACCGCATTAAAATTAATTCATTGAGATACAAGGTTTTTCTGATTGCTAATTTCTCTAAGAATCTAGAAAAGGGTCTCACGGTATTTACAGTATTCAGTACAGTTTACGTCATATAAACAAATGAAATAACATAAGTTTTACTACCAATTTAATACCATTAAATCGTTAAATGAGAACATACTAAAAGTCGATTCATGATTTCTTACTATGTATTTTAGGTTCCTACTGTAAACATACTGTAATTGAATAAAGTCTTTGATGTATGGAGAAATTGTAAAGGTGACAAAACCTGTGGTAGAGGGTATACTGTAGGTAACACTATTTTATTTTATTTCTCATCATGTTGGTGTTCTGTGAAATGAATTCTACATAAATACATTTTATACATAAACCATTAGTCGTATTGAGAAAAGTGTTGGGTGTAAGGAACATATTCCAGCATTAAATATTGAAGACAGCACCAAATTACTTAATTACAACACACAATGCTCTACTTATTACAAATTTCAAGCGAGTATTAAATAGTTAATACATACACCTATTAAATAGTAAATAATTATACCACAGATGTTTGCTTTTCAATTTTCACCACGGCAATTCAGAACCGTTGTAGCGTAGGAACTTTCCATTCTGAGATTTCTCGAGCTGTGAAATGACTTGAATCATTCCACGAACTGAATCTTCTATTGACATGGTAGCATGGGGGCCACCCATATCTGTCTGAACCCAGCCGGGATGAAGAACAACCGATAAAATGTTCTTGCGAATGACATCAATGCTCAGGGATTTCGTTACCATGTTCAACGCGGCCTGCAATTTGAAAGTTATATATCTAACTCATATTTCTCTTACATTTGTGGTGTTATTTTTTAATAATTGAGGATCGATCGGATTCATTATTGTATTATTATTATTCATTGTAAAAAAGCTGTGAGATTTATATAAATAACGATTTTATATTTAAGTTTACATTCCGATGACAGAATGAAGGAAATGGAAAAATTTACTTTGCTTGAGCGATACGCGTATTCCCCACCAGATCCGTTATCCTCAAGAGATCCCATCAATGATGACATATTAGCTATTACAGCTCGCTGAACTCCCAGCGGGCCAGAGTGACTACTAGCAGCAGTTTCTAAAAGAGGCATAAGTGCCTAGGAAATACACAAAATTCGTCTTGTAATTTAAATCCAGGAATAAACTTATGTGAGTTACATATAATATAAGATTAATAGCTTTGAAATCCATAAAGCAAAACAGGAAATTCAATCAGTCAATCACCTTCACTAGAAGCAGGGGTGCAATAGTATTGACTTCAAAATGAAGTAGTAAATTCTCTTTGGTCAATGATTCCAGTGTTTGTGGACGTTTAGCGTAAATGCCTGCATTATTGATGAGTAGATTGAGACCCTTGTCTTTGGTAGCTTCAGCTATGGTTTTTACAACCTCTGGATATTTTGACTCATCTCGGATATCTGTTTATATTTAACAGGCATAAAGCAAATTATTTTAGATATATATTTTAGATTACTGAAATAACCCAATAAAAGTTTATGAAAACTAATATGGCTTCTAGAATTTTTTTACATAGTGGAAAATGGAAATGATTACAAAATTAAACTGTGGATTATAATATATCCTAATAACTAAAATTAACTTATTACAGAAAATGAGCTTGTTTTGTATGTATGATTTGTAAATGTGGTTCTGTTCCGCTCCATGGGCGAAAGCTCAAAAGGAGTGTGTAAATAAATTTCATGTCATATTACAGAAAATGATTGGCAATCCCACTAGGTTTTTCGTGTCATCTATTCCTGATATGACAAAAGCAATGAAACTTCAAGATGGTAACAAAAGAAGAGATATACCCAGTTGAATAGCCCGAATTTTCTCATTGTTAGCTGCCAATTCCAAAAGTTCCTGAAATAAAAAAATATGTCAATTTGTCTTAGCTTAGACAAGTTCTGAAAGTTGCTTTGTCGCATCACATTTGTGTAAACCGAAAATCAAAACACTTTACTTCTTTTATTGTATACAGGTAAGAAGTATTGTCACATAGGAAACTTAAAATGAGGTAAGTTGGAGATAATATGTTTTTGAAATACATACCTTTGATTGATCCTCACTTCGGTAAGTGGCAAAAACAATCCAGGTATTTAACTCTGATACAATATCTTTGACTAGTTGCAAACCCAGACCACGGTTAGCTCCAACGACTAATGCAGAGATTGGACTAGCCATTTCAGTCTAAGAGTAATCACGGTAATAATGCTATTAAAATTGAAGTTTACCTTTTTAATTAGCCTAATCGAAAAGTGCCTTTACTAGCTTCAGACTTTTCGTATTTTTCGGTGTTTTTCTATTTTTTTTACTTATTCAGGAGCAGTAAAGTTCTGTCCTTCAGTTCTCGCGGTTGAATGTAGTACAATCAAACCCAAGAGTTAGTTCAATTTCGTTCTTCAATTATTCAGCAACGGAAAAGCCACTGTATATTAATTCAATGTCTATCTGTCTGTTTCTCTGTGAGTTCACAGATAATTCAAGAACGCATTGAAATTTATCATTCAGTAGATCATAGGAACATGCTACTACTACTGTACTCCTAATCTACTAATCAATACTAATCTGTCTATCTGTCTATCTACTACTAATTACTAATCAATACTAATCAATTCTAATCTATCCTTCTATCTATCTACCTATACTACTAATTAATACTAATCTGTCCATCTATCTATCTACTACTAATTACTAATCGATACTAATCTATCTATCTAGCTAGCTAATCTATCTACTAATCAATGCTAATCTACTAATCAACACTAATCTATCTAGCTGTCTAATTTATCTACACTAATCTACTCCTAATCTACTAATCAATAAATCAAAGCTACTAATAATTAATATAGCTTTTCATTATAGCTTTTTGCTTTTTTCTAAAAAAGATATTGCTTTTTTGTTTTCTGTAAATGACATAAATTGACAAGTTTATTGAACTTGCCAATTACTCTAACTATAATTACTATGTTTTTCCTGGTACACGTGCATGATTACGTTTCATACAATTAGTCCGTTCGAGTTCTGATTTCAAATTACTTGCACTAACAGGGGCATAACTATTCAGTGGTTATCTTCTTTATTTGCAAGGAATGTGATTCAGTTTTAAATTCAAATTTTCTGATGTGCCAAAAATAGTTTTGTTTTGCATTACAACATTCGCATAGTAGATTTATTCTTATTGCACACAATCTTTCATGCTTTACTCATTACGCTTCCCTCTCCGTCGACATAAAATTTATTCATAAGTCTCTAAACTAAAATTTAGTTTACATACGTTTGATTTAGTGAATGAAAACGTTTGATGGTTATGTACAAAATCTCAAATGGAGAAATGTCAATATTTAATCAACCTTACACTTTTGATTAATATTTCCAAAATGCTATTATGAATATTATCACATTTCCATTTTCTATAGCATTTTTGCTAAAGAAATAAAGCCACCACCCAAGCCTCTATGCAAAAAACAGTCATAAAAGGAAGCTCTTTTATTACAAATACCTATTAATTCAATATTCGCTCTCTAAGATTTACTTTATTGGCTTTTACTCTAAAAATACTAGTATACAGTTTTACATGAAAATACAATTAACACATTATGCTACTTTTTTAGACGTAGATTCTTTTCCCAATACCGCACTACTTTTTCCTTCTTTAACTTCCTTTGATGATTTAACCTTAATATTAGTGCTCGCTTCGCCAGAATGTTCCATTAGTCTATTTAATAAACTTCTCCAATCACTTGGTGATCCAGAATCCCGTTTCCTGAAGCCAGTAGCATATGTTGGCCTGCCACCGATTCCACTGTACCCTTGATGTCCAACATAATTTCCATGTCCAACAAGCCCGTTATGTGTCCCAACAAGATGCCCATGATGTGTTCCAAAAATTCCCAGTCCATTATACCCATGATGTGATCCTACATTTCCAAGCGTACTTTGCAAGTGGCCATGATGGGACGTTAATACATTTCCGATTCCGTTCAATCCATGATGAACTCCCGTAAGTCCCGTATTCCCCTGTTGTACCCCCGAATTTCCATGACTGCTGTAAACCAGATGGGACCCAGGGTTTCCAGCATTTTCAATTCCGTGCAATATTCCGGTATTGTCAATTCCATTCAAGGCACCACAGTCGCACTGAGCTTTTTTAGCAGTACCCCTGTTTCTTGTTTTCTTTTGCCTAGTTCTTGTGGGAGGAGGGGGATCGTGGTCGTGATCGTGGTCTTCTTCCTTTGGTGTCTTATTAGAATTACCTCGCCCTCTTCCTCTATTCCGACCAAATAATCCAGAAAGTCCACCTCCGTCTTCACCATGGTGCAAAATACTCATTAAACTTTCAAGATGGTCTCCAAATAGACCGTCTACTGGATTATGACTTACATTGGCAAGAATGAAGAATACTACAACAGAATACGTTTTGAAATTGGATACCTGAAAGACAAATATACAATAAATTTATAATCAAATGTAACATCCAGGTAAACTAACATGCTTAAGTGATGTATTAAAAGACTTTAAGAAAATAATTACCATTGTGTTTGAATTTTTTGCTGTTTATTTGAAAAACACTGTTATGACATTGTGAACTGAGTGCTTTTCACGTGAACGCTAATAAATAAATAAATTGGGTCTTTATGATTTTTAACCCATTTGTTTTAGGAAACTGAATATTTAAATTAAATATTGAACTCTTTTATGTTTTTCAAAGGAAATAGCTCTTCAATTGATACCAATACGGCAGGATTTTGATTAATTTTGTGGCTCAGTACAAACAATTGGGAAAGTTTTAACTTTAACTGATAGTAGTTGCTTTCCTGATGTGGTCGTAATATATTTTCTTACTCATTTAAAAAATGCATTGAATAGTATAATGTGGCAGCTGTTTGTGCTGCCCAAACGGAAGAACATCTAACAGAACACTAGTAAGTTTCTCCTGAAGACTTTTATATTTAGCTACGTAAAGTATACGAAACTGTTATTCAGTAATTGTAGATAAGGAAACAAAATAATGTAATTCTATGCATGAGTTTCTATACCTAATAATATCTTTCTAAAATAGTGCAACTGCAAGTCTAACTGGTGAGTTATTTATGCTTTGGAATACAAATAGTTACCTTATCATTTACATTTTATACCTACATTGCAATTGCAATTTAATATACTTTTGTAGCGTGAACTTCCATGTGTAATTTAGGCCCTAGCAAATCTAATGGTAAGAAAACCAAGCCATTACATGTAAACCAATGGACATAAGAAAGTAGCGAAAGAGACACACTGCCAACATCTACGTTTTTAATTATTTTGAAAAGTTTAGATGTATTCCAAACAGGATGTTCGAAATAGCTTGAATGTTTTCGGAAAAGTTTGAAAATGTTTGAAAAGTTTTTAGTTGTTTGAATTTTTTTTAGAAAAGTTTATCCTTTTCGAAAAAGTGCCCTTTGAATTTTTGTAAAATTTGTGACAATTTGAATTTTTGTAAAACCAACTGTAGAATTTGTTCGAAAAGTGTGAATTTACTTGGGAAAGTTTGCCGATTTTAGTTTGGTAGATCCGGTACTTCAGTACACATAATACCAGCATTTATTTGCTTTATATTTACTTTAATACATTACTAGTCATACTAGTTCTAATATTGTGTAGACGTTGTTATTCGATTATCAAATTTTTAAGTAAAAACGATTTTAACTTCAAATTCACAATTGACTTTCCGTTAAACGCCACCAACACAAAAATTTTGAGCAAATAACCTCAATCCGACTTGAAATCATTTATATCAGGAGACGAACGGACAGACTGTACAGGGCATTCGTATGAAGTACACTTTTGCTACATAATAATTTATTTTTATCTTTCTTCAATCACATTTGGTAAAAGTTTATCACCTGTCTATAATTATTAAAGTAAATAAAAGTAAAACTGCGTAAGCCGACGAGCTTATATTATCCGAATTATTAAACGCTAACTATTGCTTTGCTACAATGTGACACAGAGTACAGACTATTATGACTTATGACACAGTTACGAATAAAGTAAACCTTTAATATTGTTAAATGTTTACTTAAAGTTAAGATATCAATACAAGCGTTATGCAACTCAAAAAACATAAAGACATCTTTTGACGAGCCATATAGGGAAAACCTTACATGCATTTTAATTCTACGTTTTGAATCGCTGTTGCAGGAAACCAGCTAAGATCGTTTAACGTGTTAACGCTGTAGCACGTATATATTATTATGCAATTTTGCCCTATTTCTCAAAATATGATGCAAATGTCTAATTTTCAATCACAGATATGTTTTTATCTATAGTCCTTATTAATAATCACTCTCAATCATGCAGTAATTATTTGGAATAATACGTTTTATGTCCATTGGGAGAGAGCAAGAAGATTATGTGTGCTAATCCATATGCCAATAAATGAATTTCATCTTTGTTCCTGGATTTCTGGAAAAGTATGTGGAATTATGTTAATGATTGCTTATTTATTGCTAAACGAGAACTATATACCAAATACGAAATACCTTAGAACAGCTTACAACTTTTGAACCCATTCATTCGGTCACTCTTTTCAGCAGCAACTCTTACCTTACAGGAAATTCTGGTGCATTTCTTTAGGATTAATTTCATTCATTAGGCATGAGAATTTTAATTTTCAAGCAGAAAATGTTTTCAAATAGTCCGTACTGTTTTAGGTTGATATTACGCATATCTTATTAATTGCTTCAATAACAAGATTTTAGAAATGTAAATTTTATGCAAATTTAATGAGACCTAGTATACTTTTCCCGTAGACTCTTTTACTGCGTAATTTTTCTGATGTGGGTGCCCACTGTTTCCTACTATTTCTGTGGTAATCATCAAGAATCGATCATCATAATAGCCCTATGGGCAGCAGTATAAATGGGAAAAATTCAAAAAGAGATTATATGCTTTTGCAAACTTAGGTGCAGTATTTTGCAAGGAATTCAATCTTCAATGAGCCTCTTGAGGTTAGCTATTGTTAAATAAGAAATGGCAAAAGTAAAGCATAAATTAAAAAAATTGTTCAAACTGAGAATGAGAAAGTTCGGTTGTGTAAGAGCTGTGACTCCTCCCAAAGCCAATCACCGGTACTAATGATATGCACACAAAAAAGATGATTTTATCAAAAATCAAATAAAAATATTTTCATGATCATAGGTGAACTGGTCCAAACGTCCAAAGGTTATAAGATGTGGTAAAGTGTTTCATTGTCCACTCGGTATTTATGCGTATATAAATAAATATATTACCAAGTTATATGATACTAATACTGATTAGTTGTACCAAATAGACTATTCTGAGATTTCCATCAACTGATGGTTTTCAATTTAAGTTTAAAATTGATACACTTCACAATTTTCCTGGAAAACGCTTTCCACGTTTCCACATCATTGTAAAACCCATAGATAATTTTCGTAGCTTATTTACTGTTTAATAAATATTTACAATGTGTAATCCTTGGGTTTCAGATGCATTTTTTAGCAATTTTGTAATAATAATATCCTATCCTATTACAATTACATAGTAGCTTGACTACTACTATTTCCTGTTGGTCGTAGGTCGTCAACTAAAAGAATACCTACATACCCACCTATTGGTAAATATGGTGTTATGCTCTGGTGCATTTTATTTTCAATTTTGTTGGCCGTACATTCCATCTTACCATTGTGAGTGTAGTAGAAAAGACGAAAAGAATATGCCTGCACCGACGATCATTGCCGACATACCTACCATACCTTAACATTTTAACATTACTAATAACTACACATCTAGGTGAGAGGCAGCCAGTAGCCATGAATGAAGTCAAATTGTCTCTCTAGCAGAATAACCACAGTGAAACTAATCATAAGTTTGACAAATGACAAATCCCTGCCTGTTTCACTTAAATATTGTTTTAGACAATATAATAATGTTGCTAGCAGTAAAACCTAGTAAATCTACACTTATTATAACAATACAAACTATTAATTCACACTCACTGCATGTCACGCAACTACACGTAATTCCTTTTATGTCAAAATAACTAATAATATACTATTATAGCACTAGTATTTAAGTAACAGTTTAATACTTAAAACACACTTGATTTTAGTATGTCGAATATTTCATCCCAACAAATAAATAATAATCATAACTTAAATAAAAATTATCACAACTTCCATAAATAATGTTTATTTTACTAACGAAAGTCAAAAAAGGAAAAAAGGACAATGAAAACCTCCAAATATGAAAAATGCCCATCTTATAAATTTCATATACTGTTTACTTGGTGAAAAAAATTAGCTAAAGAAATGATACATTGTATTTGTATATCTATTTACAGTAACTGTTTTCTTTGCAAATCTAACTTATAATACTATTTCATGCATCTAATTCTCATAGTTATCGTATACAGAGCACTGACATACTTGGATAATAAAACAAAAGGGTGAAAAATTCTGTGATATACACGACAATTACGGTAGATCAGATTTAAATATTTGTCACAGCTTCAAATGTAGTATATTCCGGATTTCAAGACAACAAATATAAAATCCAGTTAGATATTAAGGTCAAGGTATAAAAAATAAGGTCTCCCTTGTCCCTTTGATACTCCTTAGTTGTACCACTGCCATATAAGATGGATTGTGTGCATGGATAACAAAGAATGGAAAAGTTTCACCTTCGCCAAAGTTCAAGGAAATACTCCACATTTTGGACTGGAATATAATACACAGATTGTAAGTGTAACAAGTATACATACCTGCAGTGCAGGACTACATTAATATACCTGGTACAGATATAAAAGAAATAATATTTTATGGTCGTAACAAGAAAACTTTCCATACACCAATTATTCTGTATGTAGGATAGAACCTCCCCATTCAGTTACTACAGAAGATCAATCCTGTGAAGGATTACAACTCCACTACATACCTGCTTGTCGGAGCACTGTTACTTTGAAACGGATTTTTCAAAAACAGTTTTGATATCGAGCTTGGTAATATTTATTTAATCAAAATATATTTATATTTACGTTTGTATGATATATCAGTAAAGTAAATAGGTTTCGTGTATATGTTATTGCTTCACTTGTGTGTATTTACAGTTCACTGTTGCAAAAAGCATGGCATTGCATTGCATGTTTTGATATATTTTAGATATGTCCCTTAAGCGAGAACTTTGCAACGCAACGATAAAAGCATTTTTAGCTAATCGTATTGATTCAATAACGAAAATCTCGATCATTAAATATCCAGGCAAATTAAGACAATTAAGAATTCTACAATTGCTTTAGTTGCAGTAAAGTGTTGTGTTATGTATAACAAACATATTTCTTTTGATTACGTTATGGTACTTTTGTATGCCTGCGTAAATAACAATAGCAAACAAACTAATTTTATATTTCTTCACTATTATATTATATATATTATATTAGTAAACCATTCCAGAATAAATGTTTGAATGTAGGTTTTGGAACACAATATCCACGTTATGTAATACTCAGAATATAAGATCATGTATTAATTGTATTGGTAAATATGAGTTGTTATGTTGGATAGATTTTTGACAACATGATAAGACACGAATGCATTAATATTAATTACAGTACTCTACTGCGTTTGCATTGGATTGTACATATTGTATAGAATTTCCTTTTGCAAGCTGTCAGGTCCGCAAAATATGATTTTCGTGATTCCTGAATCCTGAGCAGCTATAAATAGAAGTTTTATCTTTTATTTTAAGTCAACAGATCAGAATATGCGAGCGATTCTACTGTTACTTTTTCTTGGAGCGTTTTTCGCCATTGGAACTACATCATCGTTAAATATAAGAAGATTAAATGACAGCAAATCCAATTTGTCTCACGCAGGTAAACCATGCCTTGTATTTACGGAAATTGGCAATAAGTTACAATTACAATTGCCATTGCGTTCTTTACTGTTTAATAATATAACTGCCGATACTTTGTACATTTTATCAACATATTTTATAATACACTGTACACCTTGAAGTCATACACATCGCAGCTAGTTTAATAAATATAAATATTGCTATAGAAAGACAAATTATTTAAGATGAAATTTAAAATGGATTAGATAACTGTAAATATCCCTGTTTATTTAGAAGTTCAAGGAACACATAAAAATGAGAAAAATAAAGGACCTGTAGATACAGATTACTTTCAGAGACTTAAAGAAAACAAGGACAAGAGTACTGGTTACGTTTCCAGATTTTCGCTCTGGAATTTACGTATGCTATACAAAATTTTAGAAATAATCAAAATGTTTTACAATTGTAAATCTAAGTTATTTGTTATAGTAAATTTTTTTGGTAAAAACCGCCAAAATACAACGGAACACAAAAATTCATCTAGTGGAAATTCTGGTGATGAAAATGTTAAGGTTAGCACCCAAGTATTTCAACAGGACGAAAGTGCTGGTATTAAGGATGACCATGATGGATTGACAAAAGTTGTAAATTCAGAAAAAGAACCAGAAAATGCAGAAACTACAGATAGTTTTGAAAAACAAAATAATATGGACGGAAATTCAGAAATAAAGAATAACTCAACCGAAGTTGAAAAGGAGATTAAAAATGATGGAAATTCAGAAAAGCGAAATGTAAACGAAAATCAAGACGAGTCAATGGTCGATGATAAAAGTGAAGATGAGAAAAGTTTAGATGAAGGTGGAATTCCAAATAAAAGCCCTCCCTTTGGTAAAAGTCAGGAACTTTGGAGATTTAATAACAAAACCTCAGAACAAGAAAACCTTGAAGGCAAAATTCGTAATGAAACACAATTAGGTGATACAGCAGAAGGGGTTTCAGATAAAAAGGGTACGACTGAAAGTGATTCTCAAAAAGAAAAGCCAGATGTAACTGAAAATATTAAAGATGGAAACGATCCTAACCAAGATAATCCGGATGAAACTGATAATGCTGTCATTATTACAAATGAAGAAACTTTTAATCAAAACGTAAAAGATTCTCTTTTAGAAAATTCAAACGCCTCTCAGACCATTACATCGGATACCGAAACTAAGGTTGGAATCAGTTGTGGCGAAACCATAACCAAATTTATCATACCGGACTCAACAAAATACGATGAAACAGTATGCAATTTTTAAAAACTTATAATTACTTTTAAATACAACGTTTTATCTTAATATTTAATTAAATATACAGGCCCGAAATCTAAGTTTTAATCACAAACATCTTTTGATAATGGTCATAAATATTTGGAAACGATTTCTAACTTAATGCCATCAATGAAATATAGATTACTCCTGGGAAGAGAAAATATAATTTATCGGTTTTTTACATTAATAAAAAATAAAAGTGTGACGTAACATTAGATATTTACCAGTACTCCGTGTAACTATTAATAGTTTATGCATGGGTGGTGGTTGTTAAATTAATGTCCGAACATGACATGTATGTATTATAAAAGAAATTTAATTTTACACAGGCCGAAAAACAATGCCGCGATTACTGTCCAAGCCTTGCAGTCACAATACCTGAATTTGAATGCCTCTACGTAAATACAAAATCTTGGATTTCCACTTCATTTTCTGGCAGTGATTACAAATGCAAATTGGTGGAAATGGGAACTGATAAAGATTACACCCCGGTAATTTTAATGTTTTTACAAACGTATCCAGGATTTATTTCTTCGCAACTGATTTAACCGAATGTATTTTTTCAGAATACTGATTGTGCCTCCTTTTGCAAAAGCGTTAAGCAAACATCTGCATTTGGAAACTTTACATGTGGAACTCTGGAAAAAGCCTGCAGTACTGGATTTTCCTTTTCAACTACATCTTGCAACCATTGTGTATTTACTGAAGTAGCCATTTTTATGCAGAATAATAGGACGTGCTTAAATTAGTACAAATTATTTCGAACTAACATGGTTTGTTCTACAGCATATAAATTACGTCCAACCTCTGAGGATAGTTTGATTGATTGATTGACTGATTTTATTCAAGTTATATTATTTTATAGAGTTTAGACAATACAGCTAACACATACATCTTTTTGAAATTTGTTTAGCCATAACCTTTCCAGAAAATTTTATTGTGGAACAAACTTAGTAATTTTAGAAATCAAGTAGTTGTAACAATATATTATCGGGCATGAATGATAGTTTAAATTTAAAAAGACTAAAATTTAATCCTTCCATGCAAATGAATGATATCCGCAGGAAAGAGAAAGTCTGCGGACTAATGAAAGTCGCAGGCGGCCAATATATATGCAAATGAAAGTCGCAGGCGGTTAAAATATGTGCAAATGAAAGTCGCAGGCTGGCAATATTTGGGCAAATTAAAGTAGCAGGAAATGATTTAAATTAGCATGAATTTTGCAATGCATATATTTAATCAGAAATTGTCGTTGAATTTTCGGCAGCAGCAATAATTGTAGAAGCCTGGTAATACTTGAATTAAAATATGAATACGAACTTATTTACTTCATGATATTACCATGTTGCTGACACTTACAAGACCTGACTTACTGGAAAACAGTAAAGCTCACTATTTGCAATACACTGCCACATTACCCGACATTAGATATACATGTCTGTATTATACTGTTAACATTAAACATTAACATTTTCCATACATATGCATTGTATAGGAAACCGTTATTACAAAAGGAATATAAAGACAGTTGAGAGAGTGGGAGAAAAATATTTCTTGTTAAACAATCGAACTAACTACATTGTTTTCAGTCTACAGTTGCACTTCATGCTAATTTAAATCATTTCCTGCTACTTTAATTTGCCCAAATATTGCCAGCCTGCGACTTTCATTTGCACATATATTAGCCGCCTGCGACTTTCATTTGCATATATAGTGGCCACCTGCGACTTTCATTAGTCCGCAGACTTTCTCTTTCCTGCGGATATCATTCATTTGCATGGAAGGATTAAATCACGGCCATTTAAAAATGTTGGTAATAGTAATACTTCTATATATTATAGTATGTACATACATTTTTATTACTTATTACCTAAATCACAAAATAAATGTACGAGATTCTGTATTTAAATTTAAATTGAGACATTTAAAAAGAATATTTGGCTGATAATAAATCTTAATCACTTAATTGAAATATGATGATGTCTTAAAACTTGTGAGCATTATTTATTCACTTATGCTTGGAGAATTTATTGATAATGATGGATGACCTATGTCATACGAGACGTATAACCTGTGACTTGTTCAACTACGTTAGTATACAAATTTTTTAAGTGTGCTTAAATAGCGAGTTTAGTGTGCTCACTATTAATATGAATGACCGTATTTACAATTAGTAAGATAATTCACTTTTTAATTTTATAGTATAGATATATAGCTGGGATTTCCTACGATATATTAAATCATCATCTTGGATTACATTAATTACTTCTTACACTATTACAACAAATAAACGCAACTTTTACATTTTGGAAACCGAAGAGTGTTGTTTTAGCAGTGCATTCAGTATAATTATAGCATTGGTAAAATTGGGCGATTGAAAAGTCGTTGCTGTATTAATGATTACATAAAACTCATCCACTTGAAGAAATACCATCCATAAAATCTCGGTTTTTATAGTTTAATTACCTTAGAATTACTGTTTTAAAAGAGATGATCAATCATGAGAGATTGTAATTTTATTGCAGTACAGTTAGGTACATATGGATACCGTATTACAAGTTTGTTGTTTGGATACAAATATCTCAAAAACCAAATTAGATGCATACTTGTGATTTACACCACTGAAAAGAGGAGTTCTCAACTTAAATATATAATAGGTATTGATGTATATTTGGACCGTGGTTGGGGTTTACACATTAATATTTACTGCCTACAGTAATAAAAAGCAAAATATGACATGTTTATTACACTTTACATACTGACGATACTGACAATAAGTGCACAAGTATTATAATTATTATTGACTCTTGCGACTACGACAAAAGTTTTACATTATTATTTCTATATTTTCTCTCATGCAACTAATCTTGAGAAATATTCATACATAAATCTAAAAGTTAGAACATTGTATTCATAGTTCGGTTGTAACGAAGTTTAATATGCCACAGAAAAGCTGAAAAGTAGCCTATTATACCCTTCCAAGGCAAGAATTTTTTCATATTAAATTTATGAAGATCAATAAGACAATTGCTAATTAATTTTGGAAATTAATGTTCTTTAAATTTGCTCTTACAAATAAATATTACTTAAGTATACTGATTTATGACCATGTAGATATTTTTCCATTATCACATTACCTTGTCAAAGCAGGAAAGATTTATTATAACATAATTTTATTACACAAATTGCTTTTGTGGTTCACATAAATTAAAACATTAAGCCTAATTTTTGAAACTAATCGAAACTTTAAAACCTTTATGTCAACCAAGTTACTGTAATTCATTTGTTCCGTATGTACATTTTATAACTGTCTATAGATATCGGTTTGTTTCGTGCAATAAATGTGACAAATCTTTTGGATTACCATGATGAATTTACGATGGCCTGGTGTATTTAAATGGATTTTATGTAATGATATGCCAGATCTCATCTTGAAATAACAGTGCACCTGATGTGTTGAAATAATGTAAAACTAATTACTGTAACTGGAGTTTCGAACTCCAGTTTTGGCCAATTTTGACCTCCACTTTCGATGGAATACTATTTCTTTAGTCTATGTGGTATGATTATACTTTGGATAATTACAGCAAGGAAAAATGAAAATAAATATACTAATATAAATAATTGTGTGGCCTCAAACTACTTTTATAAATAAATGCTACTCTGCTCTATGGTGTACACTAACTATTCACATAGTATGATAGTGATATCGTAGCACAAAGAATAATTATGAATTATTACGGTTTCAGAGTTTCACAATCCTGCAATTCATAAGTGAACATTTACCTACTTTATGATTGCCTTTTGTAATGTAAAAGTAACAATGCTACAAAGTCTAAAAATTGGATTAGAAAAGAAAGTGTCTGTATAGAAATTTTTGGTAAACCAACTTTTGTTCAAATATATTCGCAATCTGTTACGATTCTGCTTTGATTTAATTTTTGATTGTATTGTTAACATTATACACCAAATAATTTCTGTCATGGGAATCGGATGAAATAAAAATCTACCACTTTTCCTTATACAGAAATGTTTTCTACCCATCTTCATTATTTTATGAGAGACTTTTTAATGTTAGACTTGTTAGAACCGGTGAACCGACGTATTTTTTGGACTTTCGCAGAATGTAAAATTTATTTGTGAGATTGGGGCATATATCATATGTAAAAATTGCCATTAAAGCTACCCTTTTACGTGTGGTCAGCGAAGTTTAAGCCAATTTGTCCCGTGTGCTTTAAAAGGATTTATGTCTTCATTCCAAACTCGCTTATATAAAAGCTGGATTCCAGTAAGCATTTTGTGTTGTCCATTCCGGAGAAAGACAAAAATACTATGGGAATCTTAAGCGTTCTTGCAGTCACCTTGTTCTTGGGAGCCACATTTGGCAAACCTCTAGGACCCGCAACACCAAGGTGGAACGTTCGAGGACAAGTTGGTATGATTTTTTTATGCGTATATACATCGTAGTTAATAGGAAAATATTTCATAGGAGATTATATAAAGTTTACAGTTACGCTTATAAAAACAATTTGAACTTTAATTGAACAGATTTTTTGTATTTAGGCTACAGATTACAATTATAATAATGTATGGCTAATTACTCATATGATCATACTGCAGCTAATTACAAATTATTGTGCAATTACTTTAGTATTTCTGGGTGATTCAATCACGGACTGGTGGAAAAATGACGGTATAGAGACATGGAATCAATTTTATGAACCCCTTGGGGCCGTAAACACTGGAGTAGCAGGAGATAGAACAACAACAATTATCGACCGCATCAATAACCAAGGAATAGTTGATAACCTGAACGCATACCTTGCTGTCTTGAAAATCGGAACAAATGACTTATCTGGAAATGTTCCTGAGCAAACCATAGCTGACAATATTAAAACAATTATTGATTTAGTCAAAGCTAAAAATCCAGGAATTAAAGTTCTTCTTTTGGGTATACTTCCACGCGGTGGCTCAGAGATTCACCAAAGAATTCGAAACGTCAATTCTCTCATTGCAAGTTACACAGACAACCAAAGCATTTTCTTTTTCAATATGGAATACCAATTTTCCACTGGGTTGGGTCAAGTTATTCCAGAACTTTACTGGGATGACCAGCTTCACCTTTCATCTCAGGGATATGTCGTTTGGGCTCAAACTATGAATCCACTTTTCGATTTCATTCTCAATATGCCCTTCCATGCCAAAGCTGGTAAATTAATTTACTTTACGTACTTTATTATTAGTCCTGCACTTCTGCAAATAATTTGTAAGGAATTAACTTTATTGAATTTCGTTTGTAAATGTGAATATTTCAATTTATGTGTATTACAGTATGGCTTGGAGATTCTTTAACTGACTGGTGGCAAAGAGAAGGATCCCCAATTTGGACAGAAACTTATCTTCCAATTCAATCCCTGAATGTGGCAAGAGCTGCTCATAGAACTACCCACACACTTGACAGAATCGAACGCGAAGGAGTATTAGATGGCTTGAATTCTAAAGTTGCTACCCTGCTGGTTGGGGGAAATGATTTGGTCGATGGAACTCAAGCAACTCAAGTTGTTGCAAATATTCAAAGAATAATAGCCCTGATCAAAGAGAAACTTCCCCATGTCCGCATATTTTTGTTTGGTCTTCTGCCAGCGGGAGGAAAACCACCTTCAGTCATTGAGCAGGGGAAATTAGTCAACGACGCTTTGTCCGCTTTGCATAACGGGGATGATATTCACTATTTGGACATGCGAAACGAATTCGCAGACGCTGATGAGAATATCTACCCCAATTTATATTTACCCGACCAAACACATCTTTCTTTAGAAGGATACGGAGTTTGGCAGCGAACGATGGACCAAACTTTAAGACAATTGCTTCAGTTTAAATAAGCTACAAACACTGCGTTAAATACTATAACCTATTTATTTTATTCAAAAAAGAGAAAACTGAATTAAATTAAAAGCAATTTTTACAAATCATATTCTTTTATATGCCTACTTTGTAATTTTTACGTACCCATACTATGCAAATTCAATTTTAGATTAATAGTACTTATATAATTAGTAAAGCACTACAAAATAATATTTTATATTTTGCTGCACCTTAAAGGCTATTTCAATCGAAATATATAATTGACTGGTAAAATGTACCAATTACCTACATAACATGATAATTGAAAGAATGCCATTTTCTCTGACCATCCAAAGCACGACACATATACAGCAAGAAGTTAACATTAGAGTTCTTAAGCACGGACAAATGGTTGTTGTGCATATTATTGTCTCCCAGTCTCCCATTATACTTATCTAAGCAAAGCTCTTAGAACATATTATCAGGTTAACTTTAAATTGAACGAATTGAACGAATAGAAAGAATTTTTCATTTACCTTTTTAAGTGAGACCTAATATTCTAACGTTTTCTCTATTCTAGCATGTGGTTTTCAATAATCTACTGGAAAGTTCCACACAATCCGCATTTTAAATGTTTTACTTTATAATCCGAGGTTAACGATTGCGATAACAATGTGCAAAATGTACTTTTACAAGCAAACTTTTGGATTTGTGTTTCACAATGAAATAATTTAAGCTGAGTACAAACAAGCGTTAATTAGTAGATAAGGATTATGTCTCATGAGAACCTTTATTACAATTACATCGGGAATGTAATAAAATCAACACACAAAATTTACCAATCAACATGCAATCTTCCAAGTTATCGAATTATATAATCAGTATATGGATCGAGAAGCTGACCCAATATAAATTATAAACCTGTAGTTTCTGAGGTTGCTGTAGGTGCATTTCATGGAGCGGGACAAAGACCTGTATTTTATTATTAGTCAGACTTGGGATATTCCGCAATCCTTTTTGTAAATACATATCATTTATAATAATTAATTAGTCACCAACAATGAGGTGGCTAATTTTATGAGTTCTACATTTTGAGTCAGAATTGCGTAGCTTAAATATGATAGCTAGCATCAAATTGCGATGACACAGAATTATTAAGAATAGTCAGATACTTTTAGGGAATGACCTAGCCGTCTGTCTGTCCGTCTATCTGATCGATAACGGAATTAAACGGATTGACCGAATGACTTCAAACTTAGAACATCTAGCTTATAGGTCCAGTATGATGTCAAGTTCGAAGATGGGTTCAATCGGTCAACCGGTTCCAGAAATAAAATCGTAAACGTAAAGCCTGCAGTTCCATGTATTAATATACGTGTTGTGTATGCAGATTTCGAAACTGCATACAATATACAACGTGCATGCTTCAGAACTCAGTTACAACATCTTCCCAATATATATTACAAAACTAATAGTCAAAGCAACTAAGTTACAATAGCTCCTATCTAAATTTTGACCTCTTGTTTTCACTGAAATTACTATTACTTTGATAATATATTTTAACTCACTGGCTGGAACAGTTTCCTTCGATAATTTTGCTGTGTATATATTTTCAACCCGGAAAACAATAACGGATCTCATAACCATTGTTTGATTTCCCATTTCTTCAATTAATGTCCACTGGGTCCACTGTTTTCACTGTCCAATATCACTATTTCCATTTGAAGCTGCTTGGTTACCCTTGTGTTAACTGGTTTTATTCATGGTTAACAATAATGTTCTCGACGAGTGAAGGGTAATAAATTAAATGTACCTAGGCAATTAACTATTGTGCGTCAAATGAAAATGAAACATTAGTGGCTTAAGAGAAGATATAGGAAGGACACCCTGGAGTAATGTTGCTACGAAGCCAGGCTGCAGACTAGTATGATCAACGGAGATTATGATATAATCAGTACATTCAAAGAAATATGTGTTTGACAAAGAAAATAAGCACCAAACAATTGCACCGCTTTGTAATCGCCTCTAAACGGATATTACGTAACATTGAGTATTTGCAGGTGATAAAATAAAGCAATAAAATAGATACGTATAATTGCAACCTGGAAGGTCATGCAGATTGTGCTTTGTGCTCAATGAAATATATACTCTCCAAAATATATATAAAAGTCAGTTCGGTTAGGCAACAGTTCTATTACCTATTTATGATCAACTATTGGGGTTAACTTTTTTATTTCCATTTTTATACTAAAACACACAAATAAATTTTTTCCCAGTAATTATATTCTTCCAAAATGTGTAAATATATTATTATAGCCTTACTATTTATTGGTTCCTTAGTACTTGCGTTATGCAATGGTAAGTTAAAATCTTAAAAATATTTCTTACGAAATGGACACAAATATCATTGTGAAAAATTAAACCTATAAAATGCTTTTAGGGCAAACAAGTGAAGATCACAGAATTATAAATGGTAAGGATGCTGTGAGAAGTGAATTTCCATGGATAGTCAATATGGTAAACAGAGGTGGAAATAATCACAGATGCGGTGGTGTCATCCTCAACGCAGACTGGGTTCTCACCGCTGGACATTGTGTTAAAGATGACCCAGCAATTGACCTGGTTGCGGGCGATCACAATCGAAATGAGCAAGATAGCACCAAGCAAAGAAGAACCGTCAGTGAAATAATTAGACACCCTAGCTATCAACCGACTAGCGAGACGTAAGTAAATAGTAATAATTGAATTTAACCATTAATACCGCTGGGGATTGTGCGGATACTGAATTAAAGACTTGACATAAATATTTATACTGCATTAGAGTAATGATGGTTTTAAGCATATATTTTTTATTTAATAGGAATTTGGGTTATGATTTCGCACTTCTTAAAGTGTCATCTCCGTTCGTGCTTTCAGACTCCGTGAAAAGCGTAATTCTTCCAAGACCATCTTCTAGCGTTACAGGTAGATAAAAACTTTAATGCTACATTAAGAAAGAAATAATTTAAAAGAGTTTCCAATGCTCAATTGATGTAACATTAAATTATGTTTATAAACAATATATTTCTTAAATAGTCATGTTTCATGTTTTCATCGTTCAGAAATGACTGATTTCAGATGAAAGCTTTTAGGTTTTGGAATATAATTTGAGCATTTAAATAGAGTAGTGTGTAAAGTGCTATTTTCCTCGAGTCTCAGAAGGAGTTTTAATTTAAATAAACCCCTAGACTGAAAAACTAGAGATAATTACACGAAATATATAATTCTTACAAGGTTTTGGTTTAGGTTTTGCTTTTGATCATTCAAAACAAATTCGTATTGCAATTTGCAAATATCTTTTAGTGCACTAAATCCTAAAGTTGGACGTAATCGGCTTACCTAAATACTTATTTGGTATTGCAATGAGAAATTTTTATTTACGATTTTACTGCAAACTATATATTTTTGATTATATCGTAATTACAAGTCGACACTTTCTTGTTTCTTTCTTATCAGGTGTTGTGACAATAGCTGGTTGGGGTCTGATCAACGTTCCACAGCAGATAATTCCTAATACCTTACAAAAGGTTAATTTGACAGTAGTTCCTTTTGAGACATGTAAAGCACAGTTTGCCGGCAGTGTAGAAATTACAGGAACAATGATGTGCGCTCAAGATGCAAGATCAAGTCCATGCAATGGTGACAGTGGATCGGGACTTGTTCAAATAAGAAACCTACCAACGGGCGACAGATGCAAAACACATGTTCTTTACGGTGTTGTCTCATTCGGTAAACAGGGGTGTGATGGCGGAACGACACGTCCATCTGTTTACGGGTTTGTATCTTCGGTACTTGAATGGATTCGGCAACTTACAGGAGTTGAAGGTCCTGTTAACCCTGCAACACCTACTACTTGTGGCATCGAGGATAATAATTCGGCTGCGTCACTGACATTCAGTTATGTACTATTTGTGGGGTTATGTCTATTTAAACATTTATTACTTGAATAAACAACTTTCTGTATTTTTTTCATATTCTATTTTGTATAAATCAAATATTGGAAAACGTAGTTTACAAATTGTTTACTGAAAATAAGTGATTTTCGAAGACTATTGTACAGTAACGATGTGACTTCTCTTTCTGTATTTAGAATGCAGGACAACTGCATGAAAAGGTTAAGAAAATTAAATATCATAACAATAGTTAGCCGTAAATTTTCCTAAATATTAAAGAGCAGCAAAGTAATATTATTGGGTAATGAACCATTAAGCAATAGAAGTCGTGATATTACTTTATTCGTAGATAGAATCCCATGAAATAGTATTTTTTTTGTGTTGCAGTTTCAAATTCTCAATTCTAGGTTCCACAAAGGTCATAAATATTAATGTCAAACATTATGCTATATATTTAAATTCCTAAACTATAATCGACTAAAAACCAACTTTAGATAACTGTATATTTACCAAATGCTACCACAACCGCCTTTCCTGAGTAAGGCTTGTCAGATCTTCCGTACTTCATGAAAGTACTCCTTTCACTACCCACACAACCAAATAAGTACTGTAAGACGTTTCTAGATAGTGAGCTACGTAGGATGTTTTAGTACGAATCTCGTCGAAAAGCCTAAAATAAGGTGGTCTAAACACGTACGAATGTCGCTCCACTGCACGTTTCCTTAACGTACGCACGGTGGTCCGAAAGTCGTCCCTATAGGGGTCTGAAGTCGTCAATACGGAAATACATTTATTTCGTCTGTAGGACGTATTCTAAACGCCCAGTGCTGAATTACGTATGAAACACGTCTTTTGGTGGACAAGAAAGTTAACGCAATATTTTATCAGCACATATAGATGACAGCAGAGAGACATATTACAAACAAATTGAAATGCTAATAATTTATCATCTATATTGTGAGAAAATATTGGAATGTGCGCTTTAAATTAGAACATGTAATATGTTTTAAGCAAAAGTAAATTATTAATTTACTTCTATTTTAACTAGTATAAATCAAACCTGCTTTCGATGTTGATGATTAAATGGAGAAATCCTAGATTAACTAATCTTTCTTCAGCAAAAGTAGTCACTTCACGATATTTAGTATTGAGATACTAGGTTTTTTTGACTATTTCAGATTAGTATTCAGTTTTCTATATTACACTATGCGACGATTTGGAAAACCAAATATCATTGCTTGCTCAACAATTCAAAATCCGCGCATACTGTATCTCGGCTTGTGTTATACGAAAAACGTATTTAAGACGGGAAAAAGGATGTTACCATATTTGTTATTTTCTAGGTTTACCGCATACTGACGCAGAACGTCTTTGCGTCGGTTGGCAAAACTTTGTCAGTTTTCCACCCAATGAAAGACGTATTGTGGCAGTATGCTGCGTACCAAATTGATTCGACGAGAATCCTACCAAATCGTCTGATCTAAAAACGTCTTTAACATAGCATGGTTGCTTGGGTAAGCTTCAGGATACAGTTGAATATATAACTGTATGATATTTCTCTCCGAATTTTGCAAAAGTTCCTCAAAACAAAAGTTGTTCAACAACAAACCAATTATTTCCTAATTTTGCTGACGTTGTTCAAGGCAGTACATGAGAAAGTAGATTTACAAAGTTTGTAGCATAAGTAGCATTCAATATCAGTTTCCTATTCAATAATATCGGTTGAACGAGACCTTAAAGTAAGACTGCTTTGTCGCACTGTTATTGGAAACTTTAGAAAGCATATCATTTCAATTATAAAAATGTTTTCCCAAACATTTGTCCAGATTTTGTCCATTAATATTAAGTGTGCATTTATTTTTGGTTTCATGCCTTATACATGGGATGACAAAAGAAATATTATAATTAGAGTACCATCAAAATTTCATTTACTGAGGTTCTACTGTTCTGTGTTAGTCGCTCCCATTCATACCGTCATAAGTGCGCTTCATCTTCTGTTCATTAAAGTAAATGAAGGCTCTCTTTCGCCACATATATTGAGCATCGCAATATTAGTGGTTAGTGTGTCTGCTTCCTTTGTGACACTCGTCATTTTATTCAAAATTCATCACATAATATATTTTGCCAACGTTATGATGCTCAACCTAAGGCACTTTGCCGGTACGGTTATTTTGAATTTCTTATTCAACATATTAAATGTTTTTCTAAAGTAGACCTTCTTTGTTACGCTATAGTGTTGGTCGTTGAATTTTAAATTCCTTCAAATATGCGGTCTACAATTTTAAAATTAACTATTTCCTCTATTAAATGGTTTTTCTTTTCTTAAAGATTTTAATTGACTATGCATGATTAGTAATGTATTTGAATTTTCAATAAGAATTATTATCTAGTATTTTTTACTGCTTCATTGTATGAATGTTAAATATTATTACTTGTCCTAATAGACATTTGTCAGAAATCCACTAAATAACGTTTATTACTTTATTTCAGATACCCACTACATAAATCCCAGTTTAAACACTTCACCAATGATGGATACGCTTATGAAGCTTGGGATGCTGTTATATGCAATGCCAGTATTTATAGTTTTATTTTATGTTGAAACACAACATTATGTTTTTTATCTTCCAAATATCATCCCAAAGGAATATTTTTATTTTTCTTTCCTCACAAAAGTGGGATATTCGTTCGGTTTATTGTTCTTTATGAACGGCTTTTTCGCAGCATTTGCATCGATTATGTTGTTTGGATGGGTACATTGTCATTATCGAATAATGATTCATAAGGAAATAACGTAAGTAATATTTGCATATATTTGTATTGTATCTGTATTATGTACTGCAGAGACTTCAACTAGTTTTGCAGTGCTAAAAAAATCGAATTTTACCCCTAGCTAGCATAGAGATGGAGTTAATATTCTGAATTTTATATATCTGTTAGCGGCAATAAGGAAAATTAGGCATTTTGGAAAATGCCTAGGCATTTTCGGAAATGCCTGAAGAAAGCCCGGCTATTTCTTCTTAGCCGAGGCATTTAGGAAAATGCCTAGGCATTTTCAAAAATGCCTAAACTTCACTCGGCATTAAGCGAAATGTTTTTCCTTATTGCCGAGTAATCATATTTACTTTGCTTAATGACTGAATTTTACCAGGCAGAAAGGAAAATGTCTCACATTTGTGCTATAACAGTGTGCTAAATAAGTAGCCAAGTTGAATACATCAATATTTGCTAAAAAAGTAATTTATTGTCAGCAAGATATAATGTTAACAAAAAATATATTTAAAATGAATGAATGATTTTTTCCCTAAGCGTAGCAATTGCGTCGTTAATTTTACTTGTGCTTATGGATTTCTGTTTAAGGTTCCTGATTATACGATTTAAATGAAGTCACTATTTTAATTTCACTACCTTATCTCTGTATTTTTAAAATGATAATAGGTTTTTAAAGTCGTGCCATACAGATACAAATAGCTTTCCGCCTAAGTACAATTATCTCTAAATCGAGGTGGAAAATCACAAAAAAATCCCTTTTCAGGATAGAGCTTTCAGGCTTTCAGAATAGAGCAA
Organism: Yoshiicerus persimilis; assembly: GCA_020352615.2. Taxonomy (NCBI): domain Eukaryota; kingdom Metazoa; phylum Arthropoda; class Collembola; order Entomobryomorpha; family Tomoceridae; genus Yoshiicerus; species Yoshiicerus persimilis. The sequence continues at coordinate 60,195,639 of CM036940.2, forward strand.
ATTCATACTTTTAGGCTCAGTTAAAAAAAAGTTTGGAAAAATGGCATAAAGTGATAATTGCGAAGCAACATTTTATTTTTCGACATAGGACAAAAGTCATGAACTTATATTTACATTTCATACTTACATAGTGATTTTAGATTTAATTATGACAGTAAAGGTCACACCATGTATATCCGCTCGTATAATCGTATAGCCAGGAACCTTAATTTTATCAGACATTAATTCATCAAGCGTGGCTTTTGAACCATTGATGTCTTTACTTAGTGTTTGCCCTGTTTGCTAATAAAATGCTAAAAGTACAAGCACCTTATGGACAACCATACTTCTGCATATCTGTACATTAGCATAAAAAGTTGGATACCGATACCACAGTAGATTCACATTTTCCATTCTGACTTGTTTAACACACTTTTATAGCACAAATGTGAGACATTTTCCTTTCTGCCTGGTAAAATTCAGTCGTTAAGCAAAGTAAATATGATTACTCGGCAATAAGGAAAAACATTTCGCTTAATGCCGAGTGAAGTTTAGGCATTTTTGAAAATGCCTAGGCATTTTCCTAAATGCCTCGGCTAAGAAGAAATAGCCGGGCTTTCTTCAGGCATTTCCGAAAATGCCTAGGCATTTTCCAAAATGCCTAATTTTCCTTATTGCCGCTAACATATCTATATTAAGGCATCTTTGGTAGAATTATATCTAGGGGTAGTCATTAGTATAATATTTATTATAAAATTAAATTAATGCATTCAAATATCATTATTCTTAATTTTAAATCGCTGCTAATACTTTTTGCTTAGACTTGGAAGAAAGAATTACATCACAAAGGACTTCCTTAGATCGCCTACTCAAGTAGTTCTCACCGTTATGGAAAACAGAATAATTATGAATATCTATGACAAAGCTTACCGTTTTCTATATGTTCCTTTCCGCTCTATTTTAACACGAACCATTTTAACATGCAATTTCATCTTGGTATCCCAATATTCAATACTGAAACCAACAGAATTTTTAGTATTTATTTTCATTGCATGTAATTGGTTCGCATCTTGGGTTGGTATTCTATATTACTTCTCTCTACTATTCAAAGCTTCGAAAAGCTCCAAAATGTCTTGGTGTCGTTTCTATAATCCCAAGAGCAAAATTTCGAAATCATTTATGACGAAGTTCTGTAGAAGCTGGCAACCTCTCAAACTAAGGATTGGGGACGTGGGATCTGTGAAAATAAGAAGTGTATTGACATACATACTTACAGTTAGCAGAGGAACAATGAAAATGCTTATTGCCCTGCAAAAGAATCCCTGATGCTCCCCCTAATTCATGCAAGCGAAAATAGCTTCAAAATGATGCGGTTGTATTGGAAATTCTCAAAAAACACCAAATGGTTTTGATCACAATAAAAACTGCCGCTTATGTAACATATTTCGAAACATTATTTTTAGGAGGATGTCTTTATTTACTGGAGGATTCTAGATAATCTTGCAGATTTTCTAAAGAAAGATTTCAAATAAATATTTTTAGGGTAATTTATGCAAGAATTCATTTATATTTTTGTACCACAAACTTTTTGGCGTTTTTGGCAATTTGTATTTCTTTTCCCTCTTCAGATTTATGCCACTAATACATTTACGATTAATTAATCGCTTACCTAACCATGCAAGTTTGGGCATCTGTGCACCAACACGAAACCGTTTGAAGGCAATGACAAAGATAAAGAGGCATAAATTTGCAAAAAGGAAATTACTGATCAAGGTTGGTCAACACCATCAAAGACAAATTTTGAAAGGCCACGGAGGCATTTGCCCTCCCTAAATCCTCAAAAATCAGAAAATGCTGCATTAAAATAATAAAAATTTGTCGTGCTCCTACTTTCTAGTCTACATTTACATTTTTATTTACAATTTATGGATACGTGCTGGACTCTCATTCCATTGTTTTACCAGAAATGTCGATGTATAACCCAAATAGCTTGGAAATTCAAAATGCATCATCATGATGATTGGGTATAAATAACCAAAGGGTTGTTGGATCTCATTTACGAACTGCAAGCATATCTTTTAAAATCGAATACGAAGCAATAAGGGGTTACAAACTCTGTCGCTTGATGATTGTAATCGGGATTATAATCTTTTTAATCGTCGATTCACATGATTAAAGTGATTATATAATCCCGATTATAATCACCATGCAACGGAATTTGTAACCCCTTAATGACTCCAATGAGAATGTATCAAAAAGTCTGCTCTTGGTATTACATATTTCTCTGCTTACATTTTAAACTAAATGAAAACTACTTTCATGGGGACGTATTGCTCTAGGAAAAACTCTAAGTGTCTTTTGACAATTTTAACGGATGTTTTTTCAGATAAACAAATAATTCTTCGGCTTCAAAATTCCAAGTTGCAAAATAACATCCGTTATTTTCATCAGTCTACATATTGCCCTCCTGTGACTTTCAGTCAGACCATGAAAATTCCTCCTGCGGATACTATATTCATTTGCATGGAAACTTTAAATTTAAGTCGAGTGTAACACTATAATCTAGATAATATCCTATACTCCCCAATATGGTGTACTCTAATATAATTGTATCATTAATAGACAAAAATTATACGAATCGTTCATCAATTGGTGGGGCAATTTTCCTGTAGTCCGGAATTCAACATACCGTATTTACCGAATAACTTAAATACGATGGCTGAAGCAGAATTAGAAGACGAAACCATTTCTATTGGCCAATTGTGTTCGACCTTTAAACATTAAAGGAACTGGAGCAGTTTGCTTCATATAGAGTTGGTTTAAGCAGAGAGAGTATAGATGGATGGACAATACTACTTATACTAACAGGAGTAATCTGTCGTCCGTGTCGCCGAATGACGTCATCATATCATGTTATAATCAGGGCCGCCCTTAAGGCAGGGCAATTCTGGCTTTTGGCCCTTATAATCAGGGTCGCCCTTAAGGCAGGGCAATTCTGGCTTTTTCCGGGCCACATAAAATTTTAAATGACTTTTCCAGGCTTTTTGAATTTAGCTAGATTTGTTTCTGCAAATTTTAAAAATTTGCTTTAGTGAAGGGCGATTTTGGATGAACGGTGCTTTTGGGTGAACGCCGCTTTGGGGTGAACGGCTCGTCTTGACTAACGAAGTAAATAAATAATGCATTGGACGAATAAATATCCCCGTCGAAATAATCCTCCGTTGGATGTGGCCCTGGCCAACAATATTGCTTGAAACAATAATATGAATAAACAGAATTATTTCGATAAATACGGTATTTATTTACAGTTGCACCTTTTGAAAAATTCCCAATTGGGTATGCAATTTAGGTAATCATTTAACAACAGTTAAATTAAGAGAAATGCCTTTTTAATGTAAATAAGTTTTTGCTAACAATAAGCAATAATTTTACTGATAAACACAACATACAAATTTTGTAACCTGAAGTAGCCCTTCTTGATTCCATACGTAGTTTATTGATGTAAGGAACCTTGATAAATTTTGTATAGTCTACAATAAATGCTGGTTGCCGCATTTTGTAGCAATAAATAACTAGCAAGTCTAAAATATAAAATACGTCCACAACATATAATTCACTGGCAATGAGCATTCAATGCAAGCAACACCCGTCAAAAATAATAATGCCAATTGCTAAATGAAATTGTATTTGAAAAATATGTTCTCCTTTTAAACAATTATTAGTACTTCAGATGCTACATGAATTAAATCAGTCTGTTTATATCTGTTAGCGGTAAATCGTTAAAATAGGCAATTACAATAGTGCATTGGCATTTTCGTAAATTCTTGAAGACAACCCCGACTATATTCATTTAGCGCAGGCAATTGTGGGAACGCCTAGACATTTAAACTTCCCTTGGCAGAAAGCTAAATGAGTTTACTTTTTGCCGAGTCTCATTTGGAAAAGGAGTTATTAGCTAGAAACCCAATTTATTGTCATCATGATGTAATACTATCAAAAAGAGTATTTGAAATGAATGAATGATGACATGAATACTGGGTCACCGTTGTGGCACTTACTATTATATACTTACTTACTTTTTTTACACATTTTATCGTGGCATTTCTTTGTGCAATTGCAGCAAAAAATCCGTGTCCTGTACTATTTGAACATTTTGTCGATTCCTCTGTTTGACTTCCACAATATGAATATTTTCTGAATTTTATTTATGCTGATTATGGGCTTCACAAGCGGATTTGGACACTTATAAGCTTCAGTTTACATGGCTGATCACACAAATACAAAAATATATGCCTTATCTAGCCACATTATGAAATTTCCGACTAAGCTCCTTTTCTAAAATATAATAAATGAACAAAGAATTCTGCGAACAAAACAACTTTAGACAAGAAAGTCTAAAAAGTTCACGGGCATCATATTGACCTTTATTGTCCGTTTGTGTTCAATGCTGATAATCAAGCAACACAGGGAAAAATTAATAATGCAAATTTTTTAAATCAAATTTTATTTCAAAAATACGCTCTCCTACTAAAAAGTAATAGCATTTCAGTAAGAATACCCGATTGATGAAGTAATGGTATGCAACCACCCACTGGGAGTTTAACCCACTCCACAACCAAAGTGATTCAATAACATCAAGTTACCTTTCTATGCTATTTAGGTGACGGAACTTTTTAGAAGCATCTGATGTAATACATACTATTTAAATAACTGTTTTGTAGCTAGATCAATGAAATTTTCAGCTATTATAAACTGAGAAAAACCGAATAAAGTACTAATAAATCCCTAGAATCGAACTGCGAGCATATACCATATTTTTTGCAAGTGCTAATTCGGTAAATACGGTAGGTTAAAAATCAAAATCAGACAATTATTTTATCAAACAAATTCCGCCTTTTCTCAGTAAGTTTCTCTCTTTGTTAACCATTAGAATTAAAAAATTTCTCTCTGAATATTTCTTGACGCCAAAAAATTGCACACCAAGAAGAGACCAATTATTTCCCAATTTTGCTGCAATTTTGAGACAATTTTTCTGACAATCTATTGCGCAGTAGATAATTTGACAAAACACCTTCATAAAGCTTGCACCATTAAATTTAGTTTCACATTCAGAAATACCTGTTGTACGAGACGTGGAAGTATATTTGTTTTTCCTTACTGCTATTATTGAGAACCTTAAGAAGCACATATCATTCAATTATAAAAATGCTGTCACAAACATTTTTTCAAATTTTGTCCATTCATATAAAGTGTGCATTTATTTTCAGCTTTATGCCGTATACATGGGATGACAAAAGAAATTTAATAATTAGAGTACCGTCAAAATTTCATCTGCTGAGGTTCTACTATTCTGTTTTAGTCGTTCCCATTCATACCGTCTTAAGTGCGATTCGACTGTTATTTATAAAAGTAAACGAAGGCTCTCTTTCGCCACATTTAATGAGTATCGCATTATTAGTGGTTTTTACTTTTGCTTCAGCCTTGTCACTCATGGTTTTCTTCAAAATTCATCACGTTATATATTTTGCCAACACTACGATGCTCAACCTAAAGCATTTTGCTGGTACGGTAATTTTGAATTTCTTATTTTGAATTTCAATTTGCTTATAAAATGATTTGTGCTTAAAAATTTCGGTACTGTGAATTCAGCATTTTTATATGAAAAGTAGCATTAATTTTAAAACTAAGCATTTACTTATGAAATTGAGTGTCTATAAAGCATTTTACCACTGTGATTGAATTTCTTATTCTACATATTTCAAATGGGTTTCCAAGATACACATTCTTTGTTTTGTTACATGTTATAATAATGGTATCTCAATTTCATTTTTTTATAATATAGTGGTACACAATTTAAATAATTATTTTCTCTACTTGTTTTCTTTCCTGCAAGATTTTAAACAAACATTCATAGGACATTGCAATTACGACTAATGACTATGTTTGATTAGTAGTTTGTTTGAATTTTCAATAAGAATTGCCTAGCGTTCACTATTATTTCATTTTATGAATATTACTTTAGTTGTCCTAATAGATATTGGTCCACTAAATATAATATTGATTATTTTATTTCAGATACCCACTACATAAATCCCAGTTTAAACATTTCACCAATGATGGACATGTTTATGAAACTTACAATGGTGTCGTATACAATGCCAGTATTTATAGTTTTATTTTATGTTGAAACACAGCATTATGCTTTTTACCTTCCAAATATCATCCCAAAAGAATATTTTTATTTCTCCTTCCTATTAAAAGTGGGATACTCTATTGGAATGTTCTACCTTCTATACGGATTTGTCTCATTCTTTCTATTGTTTATGTTGATAGGATGGGTAAATAACCATTACCGAATAAGGATGCATAAGGAAATGACGTAAGTAATGTCAATATAAATATATTTATATAAGGTTGATGCAGGGAACACGGATCAAATAAGCATGTGATTAGTCTAGACTCTGGTCAAGTAAAAATTTCCTCCACCCTATCTTAATACATAATTCGGCATTAGCAGGCGCAATTAGTTAGACTGGAACATAAGGAATAATCAGATTTTACCGAGATTACAGAAATAGTGCCAATGAAGGAGGAGGTCTCCCCCCATTATTTAATTAACGTAATGTAGTGAAATATGGTTTCAAAAATGAAATCCTTTAATAATTTTTTAGACTTGGAAGAAAGAAATACATCACCAAGGACACTCTTAGATCGCCCAACCAAGTCGTTCTCACCGTAATGGAAAGCAGAATAATTATGAATATCTATGACGATGCTTACAGAGTTCTAACTGTTGCTTTTCGCTCAATTTTAACCAGAACAATTTTAACATGCAATTTCGTCTTGGTATCACAATTTCCAGTACTGAAACCTATAGAAATTTTAGTTTTTGTCTCCATTGCATGTGGCGGGTTGATATCTTGGGTTGGCATCATATATTATAGCGCTCTTCTATTCAAAGCTTCGAGAAGCTCCAAAATGTCTTGGTGTCGTTTCTATAATCCAAGACATAAAGTTACGAAATCTTATATGAAGAAGTTCTGTAAAGGGTGGCAACCACTTAAAGTAAGGATTGGGGACGTGTCGTCTGTGAGCATGAAAAGCGTGTTAGCATATATTCTTACAATTAGTAGAGGAACAATGAAAATGCTTATTGCTTTGTAAAAGAATTTTTAAAGCTCTCCAATAATTCATACATTGGAATCCATGGTCAAGTTTGCAAACTAGAAGGTCACAATACATAGCTATATTTCCATGTAAAATTTGGAGATAGCAGGCATTTACGGATCGTTTTCCAATAAGTTTTTAAGTTCTTCCACAAAAGAATTTTAACTGACAATTAAATGGTTCTATGGTAATTCAAACCGTTTTAAACTATATTTCATTATACATTTTAAATAATTTCAATAGATTTCAGAAAGTTCTTTTAAAATTGATTTTTTGTCTCTTCTTGCATTTACCTCATAATTGTCAAATTTTAATTCCGGTTTGCAGTCAAAGGATTGTTAACGACTTCGATATTTTAGAAATAGAAAGGTCTAATAAGAAGCAATAAATCCAATGGGAAAATATTTAGACATTAGTTATTGGTATTGCGTATTATTCGGTTTATATTTTAAACTAACATTAAGCAACAAATTTGGGGCGTACTGTACTGAACTCAAAATTCAGTACTTCTGTTTTTTTACATAAATAACAGAATTTACTTCGCCATCTAAACCCGTAATTTTTCTTAAGCCAAACAGTTTACAAGTTATAATTTAACCTGGTCGATTAGCATTTAGTGGTTAGGTTTATATTTCTTCCAAACATCCTTCCCATACATGGCAGACACAAATTATATGAATTGTCATATTGGCATTAAAGAACCAATTATTTTCCAAAAGTCGAGAATTCCAAATATTTTACATTTGCTCTTTGAAAAATTCCCTATTGTTGCGTAATTTTGGTCTTATAAAACTCTGTTCAACTGACAAATTATATACTATGATTATGTACTATGAAATATCCGTTCTTCTTCATTCTGTAAGTATGTTATTGGTATTTTATTGCAAAATAAGGAACCGTGATAAAAATGAAAAACAATTTTGTACAATCAATAATAAATGAACCAAGAATTCTGCAGACAAAACAACTTTAATAAAGCAATACCTAGAAAGTCTAAAAATATAACAGAAGTCCACGAGCATCTTACATTTTGTTGCCCTTTGGTGTTCAGTGCTGATAATCAAGCTACACCGTCAAAAATAAAAAAGTCTCCAATCAAATTGTATTTGAAAGAAAAGCTGTCTTATTAAAGAGTATTAGTATTCCAGTAAGAATATCCAATTGAAGTAATGGCATGCAACCACCCAATTGGATGTTTCCTTCACTTCACAGCCGAAGTGATTCGATGGACTTCAAATTGCCTTTCTAAGCTATTTAGATGGTGGCACTTTTTAGAAGCATTCTAGATCTCATGTTGTAATATAACTATTTAAATGAAAATGTTTTATAGCTAGATCATTAAAATTGTCAGCTGTACAAACTAAATACAAATACCGAATAAAGTAATAATAAAACATAAAAGCTTAGCATCGAACTGAGCTTACGGCCTAATATTGACTTTTCCACATGTGCTAATTCGGTAAATACGGTAAGTAAGTATTAATGTCGTAGATTACGCTATATTAATCAAATTTTATATCCATAACCTATAAACGGCTAAAAATTAAACTCAGACAATTATTTTACCAAATGAATTCCGCCTTTGCTTTCCTGAGTATAGGTTTCTCACATTTTCTCACTTTATTCACCATGTATAAAATTATAAAATTTCCCTCTGGATTTTTTAGCAACAGAACAGTTGCACAATGCATAGCAAGGACAGGCCAATTATTTCCCAATTTTTGCTGATATTCTATTTCGCAGTAGATATTCTGAGAAAATACATTTATAAAGCTTGCAGCATTCAATTCAGATTCACATTCAATAATATCTGCTGCACGAGACCTGAAAGTATATTTGCTTTGTCTTACTGCTGTAATTCGAACTTTAGCAAGCACATATCGTTCAATTCTAAAAATGATGTCACAAACATTTTTTCAAATTTTGGCCATTAATATTAAGTGTGCATTTATTTTTGGTTTTATGCCGTATACATGGGATGACAAAAGAAATGTTATAATTAGAGTGCCGTCAAAATTTCATTTACTGAGGTTCTACTATTCTTTATTAGTCGCTCCCATGCATACCGTCTTAAGTACTCTTCGACTTTTATTTATTAAAGTAAACGAAGGCTCTCTATCGCCACACTTAATGAGTATCGCAATATTAGTGGTTTTTACTTTATCTTCAGCCATGTCACTCATGGTTTTATTCAAAATTCATCACATAATATATTTTGCCAACACTATGATGCTCAACCTAAAGCATTTTGCTGGTACGGTAATTTTGAATTCCTTATTTTTTATTTCAAAAATTTGCTTATAAAATAAGTTTTCTATTTAAATTTTGTTTACTTAAATTGAGCATTTTTTTTGAAAAGTACCATTGATTTTAAAATTAAGCATTTACTTTATGAAATTGAGTGTCTATAACGCATTTTACCACTGGTGTTAATTTGAATTTCTTATTCTACATTTCAAATGGGTTACCAAAATACACATTCTTTGTTTTGTTACATGTTATAATAATGGTATCTCAATTTCAATTGTTTTATAAAATAGGGGTACACAATTTAAAAAAGTATTTTCTTCAATTGTCTCTCTTTTCTTCAAGATTTTAAACAAACATTCATAGGATATTGCTATTATGCATGACTATTGACTGCATAATTAGTAGTTTGAATTTTCAATTAGAATTGCCTAGCATTTTATATTGTTTCACTTTATGAATATTACTTTAGCTGTCCTAATACATATTGGTCAGAAATCCACAAAATATAATGTTGATTATTTTATTTCAGATACCCACTACATAAATCCCAGGTTAAACATTTCACCAATGATGGACAAGTTTATGAAACTTACAATGGTGTCGTATGCAATGCCAGTATTTATAGTTTTATTTTATGTTGAAACACAACATTATGTTTTTTATCTTCCAAATATCATCCCAAAGGAATATTTTTATTTTTCTTTCCTAATAAAAGTGGGATACTCCATTGGAATGTTCTACTTTCTATACGGATTTTTCTCATTCTCTCTATCGTTTATGTCGTTAGGATGGGTAAATAACCATTATCGAATAAGGATGCATAAGGAAATGACGGTAAGTAATGCCAATACAATATAAATAAAAATATATTTACTTCAGGGAACACGGATCAAAAAATAAGCAAGTGATTAGTCTAGACCTGATTAAGTAAATCTTTTCTTCAACCTATCTTACCACAAAGTAATAAATAGTTCGGATTAGCAAGTGGAATTAGTTAGGCTGGAACACAAATAATAGGCGGATCTTACCGAGATTACAGAAATAGTGATAATGAAGTGGGAACCCCCCTTATTTAATTAACGTATTGTTCCGAAATATTGTTTCAAAAATTAAATCCCTTAATAAATTATTTTTTTAGACTTGGAAGAAAGAAATACATCACAAAGGACACCCTTAGATCGCCCAGTCAAGTAGTTCTCACCGTGATGGAAAGCAGAATAATTATGAATATATATGACGATGCTTACAGAGTTCTAACTGTTGCTTTCCGCTCAATTTTAACAAGAACAATTTTAACATGCAATTTCATCTTGATATCACAGTTTCCAGTACTGAAGCCTATAGAAATTTTAGTTTTTAACTTCATTGCCTGTTATGGGTTGGTATCTTGGGTTGGTATTATATATTATAGCTCTCTCCTATTCAAAGCTTCGAAAAGCTCCAAAATGTCTTGGTGTCGTTTTTATAATCCAAGACATAAAGTATCGAAATCTTATATGAAGAAGTTCTGTAAAGGGTGGCAACCACTTAAAGTAAGGATTGGGGACGTGGGATCTGTGAGCATTAAAAGCGTTTTAGCATATATTCTTACAATTAGCAGAGGAACAATGAAAATGCTTATTGCTTTGTAAAACAATTTTTAATGCTCTTCAATTCATACGCTGGAATCCATGGCCAAGTTTACAAACTAAAAGGACACAATATATAGCTAGGTATTTCCATGTAAAAATTGGAGATAGCAGGCATTTACAGTAGAATCGTTTTCCTATAAGTTTTTAAGTTCTTCCACAAAAGAATTTTAATTATGACAATTAAATGGTTCTATGGTAATTCAAACCGTTTTAAACCATATTCCATTATACATTTTAAATAATTTCAATAGAATTCAGAAAGTTCTTTTAAAATTGATTTTTTGTCTCTTCTTGCATTTACCTCATAATTGTCAAATTTTAATTCCGGATTATAATCAAAGAATTGTGAACGACTTCGATATTTTAGAAATAAAAAGGTCTAATAAGAAACAATAAATCCAATGGGAAAATATTTAGACATTAGTTATTGGTATTGCGTATTATTCGGTTTATATTTTAAACTAACATTAAGCAACAAATTATGGGGCGTACTGAACTCAAAACTCAGTACTTGTGTGGTTTCACATAAATAGCAGAATTAATTTGGCAAGCTAAACCCGTAATTTTTCTTAATCCAAAAAGTTTACAAGTTATAATTTAACCTGGCTGATTAGCATTTAATGGTTGGGTTTGCATTCCTTCCAGACATCATTCCCAGATATAGCAGACAAATGATATGAATTGTCAGTTCGGCAATAAAGAACCAATTATTTTCCAAAAGTCGAGAATTCTAAATATTTTACATTTGCCCTTTGAAAAATTCCCTATTAGTTGCGTAATTTTGGTTTTATAAAACTCTCTACAACTGACAAATTATATACGATGATTATATACTATGAAATATCCGTTCTTCTTCATTCTGTAAGTATGTTGATATTTTATTGCAATGTAAGGAACCCTGATGAAAATGAAAAACAATTTTGTGTACTCAATAATAAATGAACCAAGAATTCTGCTGACAAAACAACTTTAATAAAGCAATACCTAGAAAGTCTAAAAATACAAAAAAGTCCACGTGCACAGTACACTTTATTGCCCTTTGGTGTTCAGTGCTGGTAATCAAGCTACACCGTCAAAAATAATAAAGCAAATTTTCCAATCAAATTGTATTTGAAAAATAAGCTCTCTTATTAAAACGTTTTGGTATTCCAGTAAGAATACCCGATTGAAGTAATGGCATGCAATCACCCAATTGGATGTTTCCTTCACTTCACAGCCGAAGTGATTCGATGGACTTCAAATTGCCTTTCTAAGCTATTTAGATGGTGGCACTTTTTAGAAGCATTCTAGATCTCATGTTGTAATATAACTATTTAAATGAAAATGTTTTATAGCTAGATCATTAAAATTGTCAGCTGTACAAACTAAATACAAATACCGAATAAAGTAATAATAAAACATAAAAGCTTAGCATCGAACTGAGCTTACGGCCTAATATTGACTTTTCCACATGTGCTAATTCGGTAAATACGGTAAGTAAGTATTAATGTCGTAGATTACGCTATATTAATCAAATTTTATATCCATAACCTATAAACGGCTAAAAATTAAACTCAGACAATTATTTTACCAAATGAATTCCGCCTTTGCTTTCCTGAGTATAGGTTTCTCACATTTTCTCACTTTATTCACCATGTATAAAATTATAAAATTTCCCTCTGGATTTTTTAGCAACAGAACAGTTGCACAATGCATAGCAAGGACAGGCCAATTATTTCCCAATTTTTGCTGATATTCTATTTCGCAGTAGATATTCTGAGAAAATACATTTATAAAGCTTGCAGCATTCAATTCAGATTCACATTCAATAATATCTGCTGCACGAGACCTGAAAGTATATTTGCTTTGTCTTACTGCTGTAATTCGAACTTTAGCAAGCACATATCGTTCAATTCTAAAAATGATGTCACAAACATTTTTTCAAATTTTGGCCATTAATATTAAGTGTGCATTTATTTTTGGTTTTATGCCGTATACATGGGATGACAAAAGAAATGTTATAATTAGAGTGCCGTCAAAATTTCATTTACTGAGGTTCTACTATTCTTTATTAGTCGCTCCCATGCATACCGTCTTAAGTACTCTTCGACTTTTATTTATTAAAGTAAACGAAGGCTCTCTATCGCCACACTTAATGAGTATCGCAATATTAGTGGTTTTTACTTTATCTTCAGCCATGTCACTCATGGTTTTATTCAAAATTCATCACATAATATATTTTGCCAACACTATGATGCTCAACCTAAAGCATTTTGCTGGTACGGTAATTTTGAATTCCTTATTTTTTATTTCAAAAATTTGCTTATAAAATAAGTTTTCTATTTAAATTTTGTTTACTTAAATTGAGCATTTTTTTTGAAAAGTACCATTGATTTTAAAATTAAGCATTTACTTTATGAAATTGAGTGTCTATAACGCATTTTACCACTGGTGTTAATTTGAATTTCTTATTCTACATTTCAAATGGGTTACCAAAATACACATTCTTTGTTTTGTTACATGTTATAATAATGGTATCTCAATTTCAATTGTTTTATAAAATAGGGGTACACAATTTAAAAAAGTATTTTCTTCAATTGTCTCTCTTTTCTTCAAGATTTTAAACAAACATTCATAGGATATTGCTATTATGCATGACTATTGACTGCATAATTAGTAGTTTGAATTTTCAATTAGAATTGCCTAGCATTTTATATTGTTTCACTTTATGAATATTACTTTAGCTGTCCTAATACATATTGGTCAGAAATCCACAAAATATAATGTTGATTATTTTATTTCAGATACCCACTACATAAATCCCAGGTTAAACATTTCACCAATGATGGACAAGTTTATGAAACTTACAATGGTGTCGTATGCAATGCCAGTATTTATAGTTTTATTTTATGTTGAAACACAACATTATGTTTTTTATCTTCCAAATATCATCCCAAAGGAATATTTTTATTTTTCTTTCCTAATAAAAGTGGGATACTCCATTGGAATGTTCTACTTTCTATACGGATTTTTCTCATTCTCTCTATCGTTTATGTCGTTAGGATGGGTAAATAACCATTATCGAATAAGGATGCATAAGGAAATGACGTAAGTAATGCCAATACAATATAAATAAAAATATATTTACTTCAGGGAACACGGATCAAAAAATAAGCAAGTGATTAGTCTAGACCTGATTAAGTAAATCTTTTCTTCAACCTATCTTACCACAAAGTAATAAATAGTTCGGATTAGCAAGTGGAATTAGTTAGGCTGGAACACAAATAATAGGCGGATCTTACCGAGATTACAGAAATAGTGATAATGAAGTGGGAACCCCCCTTATTTAATTAACGTATTGTTCCGAAATATTGTTTCAAAAATTAAATCCCTTAATAAATTATTTTTTTAGACTTGGAAGAAAGAAATACATCACAAAGGACACCCTTAGATCGCCCAGTCAAGTAGTTCTCACCGTGATGGAAAGCAGAATAATTATGAATATATATGACGATGCTTACAGAGTTCTAACTGTTGCTTTCCGCTCAATTTTAACAAGAACAATTTTAACATGCAATTTCATCTTGATATCACAGTTTCCAGTACTGAAGCCTATAGAAATTTTAGTTTTTAACTTCATTGCCTGTTATGGGTTGGTATCTTGGGTTGGTATTATATATTATAGCTCTCTCCTATTCAAAGCTTCGAAAAGCTCCAAAATGTCTTGGTGTCGTTTTTATAATCCAAGACATAAAGTATCGAAATCTTATATGAAGAAGTTCTGTAAAGGGTGGCAACCACTTAAAGTAAGGATTGGGGACGTGGGATCTGTGAGCATTAAAAGCGTTTTAGCATATATTCTTACAATTAGCAGAGGAACAATGAAAATGCTTATTGCTTTGTAAAACAATTTTTAATGCTCTTCAATTCATACGCTGGAATCCATGGCCAAGTTTACAAACTAAAAGGACACAATATATAGCTAGGTATTTCCATGTAAAAATTGGAGATAGCAGGCATTTACAGTAGAATCGTTTTCCTATAAGTTTTTAAGTTCTTCCACAAAAGAATTTTAATTGACAATTAAATGGTTCTATGGTAATTCAAACCGTTTTAAACCATATTCCATTATACATTTTAAATAATTTCAATAGAATTCAGAAAGTTCTTTTAAAATTGATTTTTTGTCTCTTCTTGCATTTACCTCATAATTGTCAAATTTTAATTCCGGATTATAATCAAAGAATTGTGAACGACTTCGATATTTTAGAAATAAAAAGGTCTAATAAGAAACAATAAATCCAATGGGAAAATATTTAGACATTAGTTATTGGTATTGCGTATTATTCGGTTTATATTTTAAACTAACATTAAGCAACAAATTATGGGGCGTACTGAACTCAAAACTCAGTACTTGTGTGGTTTCACATAAATAACAGAATTAATTTGGCAAGCTAAACCCGTAATTTTTCTTAATCCAAAAAGTTTACAAGTTATAATTTAACCTGGCTGATTAGCATTTAATGGTTGGGTTTGCATTCCTTCCAGACATCATTCCCAGATATAGCAGACAAATGATATGAATTGTCAGTTCGGCAATAAAGAACCAATTATTTTCCAAAAGTCGAGAATTCTAAATATTTTACATTTGCCCTTTGAAAAATTCCCTATTAGTTGCGTAATTTTGGTTTTATAAAACTCTCTACAACTGACAAATTATATACGATGATTATATACTATGAAATATCCGTTCTTCTTCATTCTGTAAGTATGTTGATATTTTATTGCAATGTAAGGAACCCTGATGAAAATGAAAAACAATTTTGTGTACTCAATAATAAATGAACCAAGAATTCTGCTGACAAAACAACTTTAATAAAGCAATACCTAGAAAGTCTAAAAATACAAAAAAGTCCACGTGCACAGTACACTTTATTGCCCTTTGGTGTTCAGTGCTGGTAATCAAGCTACACCGTCAAAAATAATAAAGCAAATTTTCCAATCAAATTGTATTTGAAAAATAAGCTCTCTTATTAAAACGTTTTGGTATTCCAGTAAGAATACCCGATTGAAGTAATGGCATGCAATCACCCAATTGGATGTTTCCCCCACTCCACAACCGGAATGATTCGATGAACTTCAAATTGCCTTTCTAAGCTATTTAGATGATTGCACTTTGTAAAAGCATTCTAGGTCTCATGTAATACGACTATTTAAATAAAAATGTTTTATAGCTTGATCATTGAAATTGTCAGCTGTACAAACTGAATACAAATGCCGAATAAAGTAATAATAAAATATAAAAGCTTAGCATCGAACTGAGCTTACGGCCTAATATTGACTTCCAAAAGTACTAATTCGGTAAATACGGTAAGTATTAATGTCGTAGATTACGCTATATTAATCAAATTTGCTATCCATAACCTATAGTCAGCTAAAATTTAAACCCAGACGAATATTTTATCAACTGAATTCCGCCTTTGCGTTCCTGAGTATAGGTTTCTAATATTTTAACACTTTATTCACCATGTATAAAATTATAAAATTTCCCTCTGGATTTTTTTGCAACAGAACAGTTGCACAATGCATAGCAAGGACAGGCCAATTATTTCCCAATTTTGGTGACATTCTATTTCGCAGTGGATATTCTGAGAAAATACATTTATAAAGCTTGCAGCATTCAATTCACATTCAATAATATCTGCTACACGAGACCTGAAAGTACCTATATAATTGTTTTGTCTTACTGCTGTAATTGGAACCTTAAGAAGCACATATTCAATTCTAAAAATGCTGTCACAGACATTTTTTCAAATTTTGGCCATTAATATTAAGTGTGCATTTATTTTTGGTTTTATGCCGTATACATGGGATGACAACAGAAATGTTATAATTAGAGTACCGTCAAAATTTCATCTGCTGAGGTTCTACATTACTGTGTTAGTCGCTCCCATTCATACCGTCTTTAGTACTCTTCGACTTTTATTTATTAAAGTAAACGAAGGCTCTCTTTCGACACATTTAATGAGTATTGCACTATCAGTGGTTTTGACTTCTGCTTCAGCTTTGTCACTCATGGTTTTATTCAAAATTCATCACATAATATATTTTGCCAACACTATGATGCTCAATCTAGTGCATTTTGCCGGTACGGTAATTTTTAATTTCTTATTTTTTATTTCAAAAATTTGCTTATAAAATAAGTTTTTTGCTTAAAAATTTTGTTACTTGAATTTAACATTTTTTAATATGAAAAGTATCATTAATTTTAAAGTTAAGCATGTCCTTTATGAAATTGCGTGTCTATAAAGCATTTTACCGCTGGGGTTAATTTGAATTTCTTATTCTACATTTCAAATGGGTTTCCAAGATACACACTCTTTGGTGTGTTACATGTTATAATAATGGTAAATCAATTTCAATTTTTTTAAAAATATGGGTACACAATTTAAATAAGTATTTTCTCCAATTGTTTTTCTTTCCTTAAAAATTTTAAAGACACATTCATTGGACATTGCAAGATTGCAACTATGACTATTGATTGCATGATTAGTATTTTCTTTGAATTTTCAATTAGAATTGCCTAGTATTTTCTATTAGTTTCATTTTATGAATATTACTTTAGTTGTCCTAATAGATATTGGTCAGAAATCCACTAAATATAATATTGATTATTTTATTTCAGATACCCACTACATAAATCCCAGTTTAAACATTTCACCAATTATGGACAAGTTTGTGAAACTTGCAATGGTGTCGTATGCAATGCCAGTATTTATAGTTTTATTTTATGTTGAAACACAACATTATGTTTTTTACCTTCCAAATATCATCCCAAAAGAATATTTTTATTTTTCCTTCCTAATAAAAGTGGGGTACTCTATTGGACTGTTCTACTTTCTATACGGATTTTTCTCATTCTTTCTAGCGTTTATGTTGATAGGATGGGTAAATAACCATTATCGAATAAGGATGCATAAGGAAATGACGTAAGTAATGTCAATATAAATATATTTATAAAGGTTGATGCAGGGAACAGGGGTCAAATAAGCACTAGACCCTGATTAAGTAAAACTTTTCTCCAGCCTATCTTAATAAATAATTCGGCATTAGCAGTCGTAATTAGTTAGACTGGAACACAAGCAAATAGCCGGATCTTATCGAAATAACAGAAATAGTGACAGTGAAGTGGGAACCCCCCCTCCCTTATTTAATTAACGCAAAGCGTATTGTATTGAAATATTGTTTCAAAAATTAAATCTTTTAATAAATTATTTTTTTAGACTTGGAAGAAAGAAATACATTACAAAGGACACCCTTAGATCGCCCAACCAAGTCGTTCTCACCGTGATGGAAAGCAGAATAATTATGAATATATATGACGATGCTTACAGAGTTCTAACTGTTGCTTTCCGCTCAATTTTAACCAGAACAATTTTAACATGCAATTTCATCCTGATATCACAGTTTCCAGTACTGAAGCCTATAGAAATTTTAGTTTTTAACTTCATTGCCTGTTATGGGTTGGTATCTTGGGTTGGTATTATATATTATAGCGCTCTCCTATTCAAAGCTTCGAAAAGTTCCAAAATGTCTTGGTGTCGTTTCTATAATCCACGACATAAAGTTACGAAATCTTATATGAAGAAGTTCTGCAAAGGGTGGCAACCACTTAAAGTAAGGATTGGGGACGTGTCGTCTGTGAGCATGAAAAACGTGTTAGTATATATTCTTACAATTAGCAGAGGAACAATGAAAATGCTTATTGCTTTGTAAAACAATTTTTATTGCTGTTTAATAATTCATACCTTGGAATCCATGGCTAAGACTACAAACTAAAAGGACCACGTAGCTCTTTTGCATGAAAAATTGGAGAGCTCTTTCACAAAAGAATTTTAATTGACAATGAAATAGTTCCATGGTAATTTAAAACTTTTTTAAACCATAGTTCATCGCGCATTCTAATCTAAATAGCTTCCATATCAAAGTAGTTATAGCAACGGTCGCTCTTATAAGGTACTCTCAAGCGAGAATATTTTAAATAAAATTTCAACTTTTTCCATTTTGGGGAGACACAGTGTCAACATGGGGAAGCAGTCTGTATAGAAACACAGGGTTGGGTCCAAAATGGCCGATTTGTACCCAGAAAGGAAAAACTTGAATTTTTATTTTTTAAATTCTCGGACGGGAGTAGTACCTTTTAAGAGCGACAAACAACCGTTGCTATAACTACTTTGCTTCCATATATATTTCAGACAGTTTTTTAGGAATTGAGTTTTACCTCATAATTGCCAAATTTTAGTTCCGGATTGTAATCAAAGGATTGTGAACGACTTCGATATTTTAGAAACAAAAAGGTCTAATCACTGATAAGGAACGCAATAAATCCAATAAGAAAATATTTAAAAGTCCGTTAGTTGGCATTGCGTGTTATTTGGTTTGTATTTTAAACTGACATTGCAAGAAATTATAGGGCGTACTGAACTCAAAACTCAGTATTTATGTGGTTTCACATAAATAACAGAATTAATTTGACAAGCTAAACCTGTAATTTTTCTTAAGCTAAAAAGTTTACAAGCTACTATTTAACCTGGGTGGTTAATATTTAAAAGTTGGGTTTTATATTTCTTCCCAGACATCCTTCCCAGACATAGCAGACACAAATCATACAAATTGCCAAATTTGGCATAAAAAACCGATTATTTTTCAAAAGTCGAGAATTCCATATATTTTACAATCGTTCCTTTTGAAAAATTCTCAATTGGTTGCGTAATTTTATTGGTAATCATTTAACAAAAGTTATATTAAGAAAAATACCTTTTTAATGTAATATTGTTGTTATCAATTAACAGTAATTTTCCTAATAATATCGTATACAAAAGACAAAGAATACTCTATCGAAGTTATGGCATGTAACCACCCACTTGGGGGGTTTCCCCCACTCCACAACAGAAATGATTCGATTAACTTCAAATTGCCTTTCTAATCTATTTAGGTGATGGAAATTTGTAGCAGCATTCGAGATCTCATGTAGTATAAACTGAGCACAAAGACCAAATAAAGTATTAATAAAATCTTAGCATTGAACTAAGCTTACGGCCTTATTTTGATTTTTACAAGTATTAATTCGGTAAATACGGTAGACGGTAACTGTTAGTGTCATAGATTATGCTACTTGAATCAAACTTTATGTCCGTGTACTATAATCGGGCTAAAAATGAAATTCAGAGAATTATTTTATCAAAAGAATTCCACCTTTCCTGAACAAATAGGTGTGTTATTAGTTGTTAGATCCTTTCATCGCTTTTTTCACCAAGCTTTTTCATTCTCATACAATATTGATGTATTCCGAATTTCCTAGTGGAGCAAAATGATTGCACAACAAGGTATACCAATTATTTCCAAACTTTGCTGAAATTCTATTGCGCAATAGATAAATCGAGAAATTGCATTTATAAAGTTCGCAGTTCGGATTCAGTTTCACATTCAATAATATCTGCTATACAAGACCTGAAATAATTGTCTTCCCTCACTGCTATTATTAGAAACCTTAAGAAGTACATATCATTCAATTATAAAAATGCTGTCACAGACATTTTTTAAAATTTTGGCCATGATTGTTAAGTTTGCATTTATTTGTGGTTTTATGCCTTATACATGGGATGACAAAAGAAATATTATAATTAGAGTGCCGTCAAAATTTCATCTGCTGAGGTTCTACTGTTCTGTTTTAATCGTTCCCATTCATACCGTCTTAAGTACGATTCGACTTCTATTTATTAAAGTAAATGAAGGTTCTCTAACGCCACATTTAATGAGCATCGCACTGTTAATGGTTTCTGTGACTGTTTCCGTCATAGCACTCAACATGTTATGATAATTAACCTCAAGCATTTTGCCGGTAAGACCAAGTTGGATATTTTATTTTGCATTTAAAATTTGGTTCTAAAATATAATATTTTGTGCTTACGGTTTTAAAACCTTGCGCTACTTGAATTTAGAATTTGATAAAATGAAAAGTAGTAATAATTTTAAATTTAAGTATCTAATTTGCTTTAAGAAATTGAATGCCTAACCCAGAAGCATTTTACCAGTAGGGGCCGTAGGAATAATGTGATTTCTTATTCTATATTTACAAATGTCTTTCTAAAGTATGCATTCTGTATTACATTAATGGTATCTGAATTTACTTTTTTTATAAAATGTCCACAAGATTGATTTATGCGTTTTCACCATTAATTTTTCTTTTCTTGCAGATTTTAAGAAAACATTCTTAGTTTATTACAAATATAAAGTCATACCGTGATTTGTAATTTCAGTAATTCATTTGAATTTTCTAAAAAATTTCCCTAATACTTTATATTTTTTGTAATTTGAATTCTTAATTTTGACAATTTAGTTGTCTCAAAATGGCAATGATCAGAATATCCGATAAGCAATTTTACTGATCAATGACTTTATTTCAGATACCTACTACATAAATCCCAGTTTAAACATTTCACAAATGATGGACACGCTTATGAAACTTGCAATGGTGTCATATGCAATGCCAGTATTTATAGTTTTATTTTATGTTGAAACACAGCATTATGTTTTTTATCTTCCAAATATCATCCCAAAGGAATATTTTTATTTTTCCTTCGTAATAAAAGTGAATTACTCCATTGGAATGTTCTACTGTCTATACGGCATTTGCTCATCCTTTGGATTGAATATGTTGGTGGGATGGGTATATAACCATTATCGAATAAGAATTCAAAAGGAAATAAGGTAAGTAATGTATATATCAAATTAGTATTGCAAAACCTTCAAGTCGAAGGCTTACTGACTAAGCTTCCGCTCCTTAGTAAACTTAATACAGTCATATTATTATTGCTACATACATTTAAGATCTTACTGTTTTTAGACTTGGCAGAAACAATTACATCACAAAGGATATCCTTAGATCGCCCAATCAAGTAGTCCTCACCGTTATGGAAAGCAGAATAATTATGAATACCTCTGACGATGCATACAGAGTTGTATATGTTCCTTTCCGGTCAATTTTAACCAGAGCAATTATAACATGCAATTTCATCATGATATCTCAATTTTCAGTACTGAAGCCTACAGAAATTTTAGTTTTTGGCTTCATTGCATGTAATTGGTTCGCATCTTGGGTTGGAATTTTATATTACAGCTCTCTAGTATTCAAAGCGTAGAAAAGCGCCAAAATATCTTGGTGTCGTGACTATAATCCACGGCATAAAGTTTCGAAATCATGTATGAGGAAGTTCTGTACAGGATGGCAACCTCTCAAATTACGGATTGGGGACGTAGCGTATTAAAAGTGAGTAAAGTGAGTAAAAGTGTGAGTATTAAAAGCGTAGTAGCATATATTCTAACAATTACCAGAGGAACAATCAAAATGCTTATTGCCCTCCAAAAGATTTTTTGATACCACCCTTCCACTAATTTGTGGTTTGAAATCTGTGGAAATGGAATTTTGTGGAAAAAAAAAAGTAAGACTAAAAGGACAAAAAAATGAGGTAAATGGCAAAGCAAAGTCTTGATGTGGGTTAGCTAATTATAACATTCCAGTACTTTACCAAAATTAAAGCAATATCAAACCTTAAATAAATATAAAATACTAAATAATCCAAATAAAGCTTCCCCAAATATGTAAATTTAAATCATGTCATATGCTAAATACCGAATGGTACTACTAAATGCTAAATAAATAATGTGAGTTATATGCACATATTAACATGTTTTTGTATAGTTTAGTATAGAAAAACTTGAATAAGAAAAATACAATGGGTACTAAAAGGCCCCCCCCCCAAATGGATTTTGCACCCCCTAAAATAAGACTTATATATAAATAGCATGTAATTTAAATGAATGGGGCAGTAATTTTAATGAAAAATTACAGTAGAATTTTTGTCTTGTTAAATTAAATGAAATGTTCGGTAAACAAATGAATTGACTAGTAAGTGGCATAAAACACAGAGGCAGTAGGCATAAATGAATAAGCAGTACACACAAAATATTTTAGGCAGTAACAAGTAAAAATTGAAAGTTAAACTTTATTATCCGTCACATGACGGAAATAATGAATTTGTATACACTTTTCATACTTTTCTGCTTTTTTGTTCTGACAAGTGTGTATTATAGCCCCATTTATTAACTTATCGTTTTGAGACATTGTGTTCTCAACGAAGGACGTTAAAAGGGCTAAGCATAGATGGGCAAAATACCGTATTTTGAAAATGCTTAATGTTGTATTTAGTATTTCGGGACCACAAAACATTAAAAGTATTTTGTAAGTTGTACTTTTGGGTTTTTTGAAGAATATTTGAGTATTTCAAAATACAAAATGCCTCTACGACATTATTATTAGTAAATAAATTATATTAATAGTACGCTTTTATGGACATTTGTTTTCAAAAAAGTATTTTCAAACTACTGTTTTTGTATTTTGAGGACGAAAAAAATGTATTTTGAGTCGAGTATTTCTATTTTGTATTTTAAGAAAAAAAAGTATTTTAGTTTAAGATTTTATTTTGGATTGAGATTTGGAGTATTTTCGAACAAGTATTTTCAAAATACTTTTGTGATTATTTTGTCCATCTATGGGCTAAGACGTTAGTTACTAAAAGTTAGGCTTCGGATTTTTTCTACATTCCTGTATTTTGCTTACCGAATACCGATTAATATCTCTATTTTACAGGCTAATGCCTTCTTTCCGTTACTGCCTCACTAATTTGTTTCTACCGAAAATTCATTTAACTACCAAATGACGACTCATTATTTTTACCCTATGTAAATACTGTACCGCCTACAGTACTATGTTTTACTGCCTCATTAATTCCCAACTCTAAAATAAAAGGCACCCCCCATTAAGGCGACCACATTTATGCGCATTTTTCTAACCTAACCTAATAAAAACAAACAAACTTCAATGTAGATATATTTTTTATAGTTTTCAGTTATAAATATGGTCAACTTAATGGGGGGTGCCTTTTATTTGGGGAGTGCCAAATCCATTTTTGGGGGGTGCCTTTTAGTACTACCGAAATACAATGTAATAAATAAATGATAAAAAGCCTGTTCTTGGTATTGCATATTTTTCGGTTTATATTGTAACCTAGATCACAACTTCAGATTTCCTGGAGGATTAATACTCAATACTTGTCATTTGATATTCTGTAAATAACATAAAATTATTTTGGCCAGTTGAACATGTAAGTTTTCGAAAGCTACAAAATTCTAGGTTTACAATCTAATATTTAATCTGGACTACTACTAATCCTGGTTGATTAGTATTTAATAGTTGTGTCTTATATATGTACTTACGTACTCTCCAGATATAACAGACACGGACCATGAGAAATGTCAATTTGGTATAAAACAGCCAATTATTTTCAAAAAGTTGGAAGTTCAGCATGTGTTGCATTTTATCCATTTCGAGAAATAGCCATTTGTTTGTACTCATGCAGGCTTATGTACAATTCAAATTAAGAGAAATATTGTTTTGCTGTAATATGACAAGAATAAACGGTCCTTTTCCTTAACATAGAAGAAGGACTGCTTCATCGTATATATAGGTAATTTGCCTGTTTTTACAAAGTCAAATTATCTATTATTAAGTATTGCAGACTTTGTAGAATGAAAAACAATTTTATATCCAATTATACACTATATACGTATAATAGATATACAATTAATACCTAAGAATTATGTTGACCAATTCAGTTGGCAAGTTGGCAACTATATGTTATAGGAACTATAAATAATTAGTCCTAATCTTAATGTAAAGTTCGGAACAAAATGTTTCAGGAGCAAAACTCTGGTTACCCTGAAGGACGTGCACCTTATCTCCTAATGAATATTGCACTTGTGACCAGCTTTCTTTCAGCATCAGCCATTTCTTTCTTAAGCTTGACAAGCACTCACTCCACCGTGTATTATGCAAATCTCAATATGATTAATCTAAAGAGCTTCTCGGGTAAGATATTTAATTTAATTACGAACACTATTATAATATATTATCTACTTCTATCTATCTACGTTTACATGGTCAAATAATTATATTTATTTTACGTAGAATTTGTTAAAGATTCGGATGTGTATTCGGATAAATATTATTTTATTAATTATTTTATAGTATTATTGAAATAATAATATATTTGTTACAAAGTTCATTAGAAATTCTTACAGAATTTGTAGTCTAACCTAACTGACTCGTACAATGTATTTTGACAGACTACGTATTCTTGTAATTCTATGTTGTGTAAGGCTATTACGAGCATTAGCATAAAGTATCTGCGATCGTTAATAACCACTAATATTCAACTTTCATTTCCTTTCAGAGAACCAGTGCAGAGATCCTAAACACAACTTTTGTCCAGTGGTAGAGTTACTTATTAAAGCAATGATGCTTGGTTATTACAATATTTCCCAGTAATTGCGCTATACTGCTTTTATGGAAACTGAACATTACGTCGTTTATCTTTCCAATATCATTCCAAAAGATAATTTACATCTTAATATAGCAATGAAGGCCGCCTAATGCATTGGAATAGCTTGGCAGCTTTATGGCATCGTAGCATTCTTGATGATGATATTTTTCATGGGAATGACTCGCTACATCTACAGAGCTGCAGTACACAAGGAAATGAAGTAAAACAAAAACACACCTATTTTAATTTACTACCTATAATTACGAATATATTCTTATTGTTCCAATTCATTATAATGATATGATGTTTCAAGTTAGGTAATTTTCTTTGCAACATGAATGATAGTTTTAAGCATAAAAACACAAGAACTCCATATAATATTGTAATATTTTTAGTTTTTGAGGGTAAACTAGATTTCAATCAACTTTATGCATTGCATTTCATAAAGCGATTTTTACACACGTGCATAAAAAGATAGCTCATGGACAAATTACTGTAGCTATTCTATTTTTGCTAAGGAATATAGGTTTCATGCATAAATAATAAAATAAATACTATTCTTTCAAATGGTGGATGCATTTTTGAAACGCAAATAAGCTATTTTGTTTATAATTTCTTTTCTGATGACTATTGCACTACCAAGAAAAATATTACAGTAATTAACCTATGGTTATCCCATAGCTAAAAATGGCCACGTTTTTAAATTTTGATAAATGGTAATACTGGTTGTGTAAGTGTTTATTTCAGACTTGGAAAACAGAGTTACGTAACGAAGGACTCAACTCGATCTTTAGACTTCGTTGTAAGGAATGTGCTGATCAACAGTATTATGTTCAACATCTACGACGAAGCATACAGAAACTTCTTCATTCCTTACAGATCCATACTTACAAGAACGATATTAACATGCAACTTCATATTGATCACTAAAATCTCACAACTAATAGTATCAGAAACATTGTTTTTCTTTTTATATCTTTCATTTGGTTCGCATCTTGGAGAGCTGTTCTTTTGCCTCAGAACTATACAAAGCACCAGCAAGCTGCAAAAAATCCTGGGACGTGGGACCGCATTTACAATCCAATGCATAAAATATCCAAAATGTATATGCAAAGATTTTGCAAAAGTTGAAGGCCCATGAAATTAAGAATTGGAAATGTTGCATCTGTGAACAGAAGATGTATTTTGAAATACATACAAGTCATTAGTAGAGGAACAATGAAAATGCTTATTGCTCTGGGATTGAAAAAGGTCACAATAAAATAATAATCACGTTTGTATTTTTCCATACATTTGAAAAAACTGCACTTATAATTTCATTGTTATAGTATTGATAGGAATGTACATGTACGTTATATATTAACTTTATTTTCACAGCTCTCCAATAAAATCTCATCAGCTCAGCGTATATTCCTCACAGGGCGTTTAACGTGATAGCTAAAACTCAATGGAATCCAATATGGACAAAAACTGGTTCAATTTATGTAATGGGGAATCCTGGTGCCATGGTGCGAAAATTAAAGATTTTGTACATACGTATGACGTATACACTTGACTTAGGTGGACGAAACGTATTTTATGCACACACTCTGCTTCTTCTTCTGCTCATAAGGGGAAAATTGATGCATGGAGGGTAAACTACATATATTTTATAGTTGAATTACAAAAATGACTTTGAAATGAAAAGGAAAATATCTTAGAATAATGTCATTTCCTGCGAACTGGATTTTTTCAAAAAATGAAAGAATTTTGTAAATTTAGGTCATTAATTAATGGTTCTGCTTTTCTGCAGATAAATGCACACATATTATACCTACACACATAACTGAATGATCAAGTTATTTCAACACAGCTATAGTTGAAATTGAAAATTACAATATTGTCATATTGTTAATAAAATAAGTAAAACACCCTATTAAAATTAGGTAGTCATGTCGTTGTGATTTCGTCCCTTAATTCTAAATTTGATAAATTAATTGTTAATTCAGGGATTTCTAATAATGCAAAATCATGAAGCTTTACCTCATGAAGACTGTATCTGTTAATATCGCTAATATATCTAGAAATGAGTATACTTTGCCCATCTATGGATTACACCCATGTAATGCAAATGTACGTATTACCATTCACATAAAGGTCCATTGTCTTTACATAAACTATTTCCCACGGCGAGGCAGAAACAAATGACGTAAAACATGGATTGAAAATAGTAGAGATTTCTCACCATTACTATATACTATATATTAGTTACATTACATTACACTGCTTACATTTAGTGTGGAAAAACGTGCGGAGCAATACATTTGTCAGATAAAATGGTATAAGGAATTGTAACAACTATTTGGATAGGTATTTCTAAACTTTCCAAAATTCTATACTTATTTTACAAGTAAAACTGTTTGGAAATAATGGGGTCACCAAACGAAAAGGAATTAAATCTTATCGTCCAGGTAAGCAATATTTCTATTAGGTATTCTATTTCTTAAAAAATAATCTCCATAAAGTGGGAGCTCGAGGTTTATCAAAAATTACGTCAGGGTTTAGTAGCTTTTGAATTCACAATTGAATTATTAAAGCGAATTAATGTGAAATAAAATATTTTAATACGTAGTACATAATTTCAATTTGCAGCTGCGAGATAATTTGCAAGATCTTGAATTGAGCGAGGAAGTCTTAGACAATGCCAATTTAATACGCTGGATTCGTGGTAAGGAATAACATTTTTCATGTGACATAATGGAAAGTGAATAAATTAGTAATAAGTAATATACATTATTATCTATTCTATTCTATATTATTTAAAAACTAAACGAATTTCTGTTATTTAAATAAAAATGAATTAACAATGGCAAATCATTTTGCAGCAAGGAATCATGACTTGAAAAATGCGGAAGAAATGTTTAGGAACGTACGTATGAATCATAATTTTGAAAGTTTGTAAGATTAAGCTTTTCTTTTGTAGTAAGACGATGGAAGTCTGTATAGAATGGATTTGGTTATCTTTACAGTATATAAAGTGGTTTGATGATATGAAATTGGAATCAATTTTTAACCATAAAATTCCCAAAGAGGTTTCTGATGTATCCGTGCAAAGAATTTGCGGGTTTGATTACCACGGCAATCCAAGTAACCAAAATTATTTATTAAAACACAGAATTTTGTGTTTTCAATAAAAAAATAAAATTTTGCAAATAAAACAGTCACTGTCCTCCCACTTGGGCAAATGGACTATGCAAAACTGTGCAGAGAAGGATACAAAGATGAACTTATGCTTCACAATGTACAAACTACTGAAAGAAATAGCTTTTTGGTTCGACGTCTGATGAATGAAAGGCGGAAAAGTGACTGCCTCATCCAAATTTCTACCATTTCTGATATGGAAGGATTAAGTTGGAGACAATATGCATCTACAGATGGTAATTAATAATTTGCATAAACTGAGTAATAAAATATAGTAGAATTTTATTAAGAAACATATATAGGTTCACATAAATCCGGTTTTTCTAATTATTTATTTGATTTTAGTGATCCATGTTTCAATGACGCAAGCCAAAACCATAGAAGCCTTCTATCCAGAGACGGTGTACAAAATCATCGTTATAAACGGTATTTTAGATTTTTAGAAAACTTCACCATCTTCTTATTGGAAGAAATATTTTATTTACTGGTAGTATTATTCAATTTCAGCCCCTAGAATCTTCCCGTTATTTTGGAGGCTAATTAGACCATTGCTTTCTGAGAAAACAATGGAAAAGATCCAAGTATATGGTAAAAACCGTGAGGAATGGCAAGAGGCGCTTTATAAATTGGCCCCTAAGGAATCTTTGCCTCTAAAATACGGAGGGATTTTACCAGATGACTTTGATGTAAGCCGTCTCTACACACTTATCTAATATACAGAGCTTTTCACCTAAAAGCTGTCATAAGACATCCAGTGTATAAGGAAATATCTGAGTATGCATATATATTGGTTTTGATTTCTCGCATCAATCCAAAAGCCGGTAATTTAAATACACATTCACTTCCTTATACACGGATGTCCTATGGTAGCTTTTAGCTGAAACGCTCTGTACACAATTATCATTGGAATACTAAGCAAAGTATAAAAATAATTACCCTCCAGTATTGCATAATTGCAGATTCTTCCGAAACCAAACCAGTGCATTCCTAAGAAACGAGGAAGTTATTAATTGGGGTAGAGGTAGAGCTTATAACGAAAAAGTGACCATGAAGACTGTTTTGTTTAGCTTAGCGTATGGTGAGCAAGCGTTCGAATAGGAAATACTACTAATTGTACATTTCCATCTTCTCCTTGAAAAAGGTGTACAACAGATAGATGAGAAATGTGAATAGCTAAGAAGTGAGAAATTATACTATGTTATATAAATATGTTATATATAAAATAATAATACTATTGAAAACCTTTAATATGGCAATGAACCCAATGCATGGCTAAATTGGCTAATCACATTAATTCCGGAAAATGATATATTTTAGCTGTTCCACAAAACTTTAGTCAAAATTTTGTTTTTGAAATATTATTCTTTGTAGCGATGATATTTCAATCTATAAATTACCAAAGGCATGATAAGACGCTTTCGTAATTTGCTATGCATTTTGTATAGGTGCTATACAAATTCAAACTACTAGATTTTCTTATTGCGAAATTCTAATTCAACTCAGAATTAACAGCAAGACGGTTTAAAAATGATGTCGACAACTTTAGTAAACATTCTTTTCCATAGTATGCTTATCTAAATGTACATGAATTATAGTAGCTGCTACCTCATTGTTCTTAGTTCAATACTTTACTTAAATGTACAATTCATTGGTAGTATTAAGATTTTAGCAAACAAGCAGACCTTGCTTCACAAGAAAAGCTTTGCGGTGTACATTTGCTTTGTGATATTAATATAACTGTAAGACTTGTCCTAAACTTAATTAATTAATGTACTGTGGGAAATCAGAAAGAATTTCCAGTAAAATCAAGGTTTATTATGATATGAATCATTCTCACGGGTTATTACGTGGAACATCAGCCATCAAGGTAATTGGCATAATTATATTTTTCATTCTCCACTTGTGGCTGCGTTTCATGACGTTTCCTGAAAAAGTTTCTCCTGGAATAATTTTTCTTCTAATTACAAGCTTTAGTATTCGGCCGCCTTACTACAGCACAATGTAAAGAATACGAAAAGTAATGATGTTGTCATTATTCATATAATGCTGGAGATATTTTACATTAAGCCTTCCGTCCAAACCTTAGTAATATTATTGTCTTGAAAGTTAAAGTAAATACTGCGAACATTCTTTTCGAACCTGCTCTACAATTTTTTTCCATTTATAATAACAAAGGATGTATGCACATTTATTATTATTCAAATAACGAAAACATGTTTAAAAATGCTAAGATTAGTATTCCAAAATTAATACTAATATTAGATTAATATTTAAAAAAACAACCATCTCAGTAATGTTATTATGAGATCCACTCTTGCAAGGAAAAATTATTTCTAAAGTAAAGCGAACGCGAAATTACAATAGTAGTGAACGACCCTTAATGAAACTACAATATTTTTAACAACACGATAAACGTCCAACCTTAATTCGATGCATGCGATTCGATAATTATTTCGATAATAATAATGCAATGATCATTATTATTTTGGATCGACCATCAACCCATTTTCCAATTTACTTAGTCTTAATTGATAAAATGCAGTTTTCAGAGGATATTAGTATTATTTATTTGCTTAAAACCAATTATACAACCCGAATTGGTAAAGAATTTACATTTAAAATGTAATGTCGAGTTATTTTCTAGTTGTTCATTATTATTACTATACTGATGTCGAGAACGGTTGTTTGTTGATATATTTATGGCTATTTTACCCAAAAGACAAGGTTTAATATATTTATTCTATTGAAATTTGAAATGTACAGATTTTGGATGACCAAAATTTTTACCGGCAAATTGTACTCTTATAAATTTATACGTTAATAGGCTTTAACATATTATGTAGATGTACATACATATAATGTACAGTATTGGCAATCGTCCACAAAGTGAATTTAAAGAAAATACAATACAAAATCTTCTGTCATTCATCACACACATAATTTAAATCACACACTTTTGGCAAATTGAAATTTTGTTCTTGAAATAAAAATCTTGGCATTGCAAAACGTACTTTAAAGTCCTGCAACTCTGCCTTGGCAAACCTATAACAAAAAGACTTTTCTGTAGAAAAACCGTAAATATTTCTTTACTTTTTTAAAATATATCATTAAATAATACATGTATATAGAACTTGCATTAATTTTTGTGCCAGCGTCCATGAGCTGTGCCAAGGATAGTCCTGCTGATTGAAATCTTCCTTGTATGCAGGTAACATACTAGTTTCAAATAAAGTAAATATAAAGTTACAATAATTTTGTTAAAAAAAGTATAAAGTTAACAAATTACAATAATTGGCATGCATTCAACTTCTATAGGTACATTCAAAAATTTGTAAAACTTACACTTTGATATACTTTCATGAATCTGGGACAATTTTGTTGAATGCAAGATAGATTATCCCAAATGCAGCCAAATATTTCCATTTGACAGGCGGCAAAATGTTCCTTCTGTTTGAGAACAAAGCGGATATTTTTTAAGAATTTCTGTAGTTATAGTAAAGCAAAAAAACTGCACAACGAAATAAATCGTCACTTACTGGAACTTGGTCATAACAGCAAAAGAAATCATGAGCAATGGCTTCAATTCTCTTTTCTGGTAAACTGCACAACTGTCCCACAACTCGAAAACTTGACTGGGTGTCTCCGGTAAGAGCCTGTTGGCTACTTAATTGAAATGCCATACAAAGAACTACCGAAATGATTATTTCAGATTTCATTTTGTCGCAAAATGGAAAAACTATTATATTTGGGTATTTAAAATCGAAAACAGTCTCTGCCGATTAATTAATTCAGTTATGTCTGGCGAAAAGATTTGAATGTTTGGGTGAGTAGGGTTTACTTTAATTTTATAGGCGTAGAAGAATACACTATGACTAATCATTTCTTATTTCAAGGATAGCAGTAAAACACTTAAGAGTAACATATAATAGGTGCACACAATTGGTTGCTTAATGCCATTCAAGACTTAAAGTCTAAACTATTACTTAAATTTATTTCAATAAACTAAGGTTTACAGGTTTAAAGATTATAAGCGTAACGACAAGCTCATTTATAGTTTTATATACTTCATGAAAAGTAAATGTGACTTTAGCGCTATGAAAACCTATACATTTGAGATTTTCAATGAAAAGATGACACCAAAGAATATTGCAATTGTAAAAAATATTAAAATACAGTTGCAAAGGCATATTGTCTTAAAGTAAAGAAGAACCTTAAAGAAGTTTACCTGTATG
Organism: Yoshiicerus persimilis; assembly: GCA_020352615.2. NCBI lineage: Eukaryota > Metazoa > Arthropoda > Collembola > Entomobryomorpha > Tomoceridae > Yoshiicerus > Yoshiicerus persimilis. The sequence goes on from CM036940.2 coordinate 60,228,498, forward strand.
CAGATTATACCTTTGATTATTTTTTGTTGCTGTCTTGCAGAGATAATAATATTATTTCTATTGCAATAGAGATGTACGTACTTAAGCATAACCATATCTAATTTGTACTGTGTATGCATCTACGGCATCTAGTATTACATAAGAAAGTAGATCTTCTACTCTACAACAAGGAATAAATAGAAAGTTCTATTCATTGATGGTAACCTACATTCGGCAAATGTTTAACAAAATGGGACATGTAAACTAAAGAAGATTCACGATACCGCAAAGTTAAGCAAGAAGCTACTTACAATTGTGAGTTGTTGTCCTTTATTTGTTCACAAAACCTAACCTTGTTTGATGGTAGACTCCAAAATGCTTCATACCTTAATTCAAGCAATATAAATCCAATTGACTATAGATTTCTTAGTAAACATACTACATAAATACATAAGAATTTTCCTAACAATATCATAAAATTACTTCGTTATGGATAAAATAAATAAAGTAGGGTACCCCAAGCTTTTGATAATAAATGGAAAACTCATCTCTGCGGATATTTCGACTGCAAAATGTATTTATTTACATTGATTTTTAAATGCGTGTGGATTCACAAAGGAATAATATAAAACAATCACCATGAGAAATGCCCTTGTAGCATGAATATAAGGAGGGGAAAGGGTGTTAGTTGGAAGGAGGGAGGATGGGTCCACTGAGTGGGGCGTAGGGTTTGTCGTTGGGGAAGTGAACCTTGACAGGTACGGGTTGTTCGTACTGCAAATTGACTTTCGTCTGTCCTCCAGCGGGAATTGGTTTGTCTGTTTGTGCTTGGTAGGTCTGTTCGGGTTTCTTGAGGAGGACATTGATCTTGGTTTGTCCACCTTCGGATTTCTTGAATCCCGCCTTGATGAGTTCGTCGATGCTGTAATTCGGAACATTGATATCGACCACCTGTTGTTGACCTCCTTGGGTGCTCAGCCATAGAATGTGTTCCGAACGAAGAGTAATGGCATCTTTGTTAACTCCCTGGCAATCGAATTTCAAATTAGCTCCTTCTCCGGATTGTTTGCATTCGGTGACTAAATTTCCTCCGGATGAACCACTGCTTGATGAACCACTGTCTGTGGACCCACTGCTGGGAGACCCACTGCTGGAGGATCCATAGCTGGATTGCGGTCTTGCCACAGTGGAGACGACTCCGAAGGCGAAAAGTACAACGATATTCTGAAAAATAAAATAATTGTTGTGAAATTCTCAAATGTTCTAATGTATAATTTGTCAAAAAATTAATGAATTACTAACTGTAAAAGACTTCATTTTGCTTTTTGACTTTAGTGCTGGATTGCTGGTTATTTGTTGTTTAGTGATAATAGTGCACCTTGTTTATCCTTTTATACTAGTGCATTTTGGATTATGGAATAACTTACAGAGTTGTTACCATTTTTAAATCTTGTTTTGCGTAATATTCGCAACTGCTTAGTCTACCTTTCATTAACAGTCGCATTTAAATGTTCACTAATAGGCAAATTTAAATTCCAGTGTCAGTATGCACAATACTTTCATTTCTTGATAAACAGTCATTGGTAATCCTAAAAAGAGTTTTAATTTTAAGTTGCTACACATAAGTGAACGTATGCATTGGAATGTGGAGTAAGGTTATGTTTATAATGGTAATGTCCATCATAATGACGTGTACTATTTCACTTTTTATGCTTGTTTAAAAATAGTACTCATTTAGTTATTGCATGTATTTCCACAATAACACGGAGGATAATATATTGGGTATTGAAATTCCTGCAGCATAGCTATATTATGGGAAAATTAAAACAAAGATATTTATGGCAACGTTTTGATAAAATTTCTGATAGTGGAAATTTGAGCATCCACATATTGATGTGCTGAACTGGCATTTGTTTTATCATAGACTGTTACTCTGCTACTGCGTATGTAGCCGTATATAGCCTGTTTTTAGCAGCCAACTATACCTATAGTATCAGCTAGACTATGGTAGTATTCCAATTTCCAAGAAAACTAACTTCAGAATGCCCGTAGTTTCGTTCCTTCTGTATATTCCGAAAGTTGACTCAACCGAAATGGTGTTCGCGTCGAAAAATTTTAGAAATCGAGAAACGATGAAAAATTTTAACAACAATTATACCAATTGCTACCAATTACAATTATTGCACCTTAGGTTTATTAAGCAACTCTTTGTGAGTGATAAGGTTATATTATGGCGCTGTAAATATCACGGAAATGTAGTGTTCATAATATGAAATGCTGAAACCGTATATTACTTGCTTACCCGAATGATTGCTTACCGAATAATATTCATTTTAAATCACAACCATATTGCAAAAAAGTGCCAGCATCAAATATTTGAAGTTAGAACTTAGCAATGCTTTAGAAAGGTCGATAAAATATGGATTTTAGTTACAGTGGTTTAATTCAATACAATAGTTGCTGTTTTGAGACTTTATAGTATACCGTATTTACAGAAATAGAATACCTGCACATTATTGTTTCCGGTAATATTTTTTGCCGGAAAAGTAGAATCATATTCTCATCACTTGTTGGCTGTCTTACCAGGGACTCATATAAAGCACCATGACATTGACAATCTGCCAAATTTTTGCCTAATTGCCACTATTTTACAGAGAATTTTTGCTAACAGTTGATATAGCCCCTAACCCTTTTAAGAAAATCCTGACAATTCGACAATTTTGTCAGATGGTCTTTATCTTGGCATTTTATGGGATGATTCCCAGGACTACGTAAGCATGCATTATTCTCTGGTGGAAACTTTGGCATGCAGAAATAAGAATTGTTACTCCCTTTTGGAAAATAGATATATGAAATGCACCGAAAGAGAAGTGAAAATGATATTACATAATAAAGGACACAAATTCATTTAACTGCAATACACGACTGAAGTGTTTATTAGCGGAATACAACTAACAACCCTTATTTCTTCATGCCAAAGTTTCCAACAGAGAATAATGCATGTTTATGGCATGTGCAAGTGGAAGCTTGCCATAATAAATAGTATAACCTGTACACATATGCCTTATAAGCTTAGATGGAAAATTCATTAACCGAAGATATTTAGGATGAAAAATTCATTGGATGAAAAGTCATCATACTTAGTCGCTAAATTTATATTTTTAGTATAGACAGATTAATTAGCACCGGTAAAAAGGCAAGTAATTCTTCTTCAACTATCGTATTAATACTGATTACTGAAAATCTCCTTCCTAGCAAGGCCCCTTCTCTTTGTCTTTATTAGTTCATCTCATATACCACACATTTTACATTACCGTACAGTAAATGTAGATATTGAGTTGGAGGATTATTTCGACCATTTCGACGTGGTGTATTATATATCTTCAAAGATCGTTTTGGGGTATCATCGGAACAATTCTCTACATATTCCGGCATGGGCATTATTTCGATAAATACGGTAGTTATATAGTTACATAAACTATATAAGTTATATATACTATATAATGTGTATTCCTGCGAACACCAAATTTACATTTACACGACATTTAATCATATAAATGGATAAACATTTAGCCTTTTCCTGACGTTTCACAGCAGTGAGGTTATACTCAAAGTCGATTTATTCGAATCACTACAATATTTAAAAGCCTATGCATTTTCATAAGTGCTGAAAGGGCAAACATGACTAATGGTGATTCATTTTTAATAATGAACACTTTTTTCAAGCATAAAAAGTAAATAACTGAATTGGCCTACTGTGTTTTCTGTTTTCGACAAACTTGGTTTATCCTCCATTTACTGTTTTCAATAATAGTACTGCTACAAAAGGGCTTGCAAAATAAAAGTACTGTTCACTGTTCATGCTCTCTGCCCACTGCCATAGAACATCGAAAGGCATAAACTATCTTCTTAGGTCATAGGACTTAGTTTCGCTATTTTGCATATGTTCTTTTGATTGGACAATTCTATATTTCTAAGCCTGTACGTACTACAATTTACTATTGTTTGGAAGTCGTCGTTCTATTCGCACTGATTTTTGTTAATTCGGACTTCTTATGCCTCCAATAAGCCCCCTTTGGCATACACAAAGAATTTTGACAAACTGGTAAAATTCAATGATCAGTAAACCTTTATTCATTTTCTAATCTTATATAGCATTCTGTAATAAACACCACAATTGATGTAGGCTTGAAATTATTTATTTGATACTTGGGATTAAAATATTGGACAACAAACATTATTTTTATGACTTAATTTACCTTCTGTGGGGAACAGATTGTGAAACCTACTTTATTACTAATGGTTTTCAATGCATTTCACCTTATATAATTAAGAAAATATTATGTAACATTAATATATATACATGTATATTTTAATACCAAAAGGCTAATAATACCGTTAAAAGAGTTTATTTATAATATCTAGAATTTAGAAGGACGTCTTAGACAGGATGTTTACATCAACACTTAAGTTGGCATTCAGGATTTTCTTCTACGTCAATGAAAAGCTAAAATTTTTGCCAATTGAGTGGGACAGAAAAAACAAAGTTCTCACCATGTCGAAAGACAAACGCAAAATTTTCACTTTCTACTTTTGGTCCCTTTTTGCTCTCGTCGGTAACCTGTACATCCTTGGAAGATTGATTATGCATTTTCTACTTCCGTCAGCAAAACTGCCTTTTGGCATATTCATATTCTACGTCCTAATCTTTCTCTACGTGCTCTGGGCAAATGCACTCAGCGTAACCCTCATTGCTGACTGGTACTTGGGTGCTGGGTTATTTACTCAAAGCATAAAGTTCGAAATAAAGATGAAAGGTGAGTGATCTATACTGACTAAATGAAAATTAGCTGCAGAACATTTTTTAACTACTTCTGCACTCTGTAGTGCAATCCGAAATATTTAATTTAGTATATTTAGCTCTATGGCAGCTAAATTGACTTAGTTTGTCTTACTTTACAACAGAAACATTCGAGAGACTTACGTGCACTGTAGTAAAGTATCCCGAACTGGATTCATTTGGATTGGCGTTCTGCGGATTCCCCACAACATTATTAATCGGTGCATTAAGCACTGCATTTTTCGCCGTGTTTCATCCGTTGGGTCAATTTCGCCACGTCGTGTCAGAAATCTTTCCTGATTGGTTAGCAGAGAACATGTATTTCAAACTGCTTCTCTTTGCAATTGCTTCCTTTGGGACAGCATTCATGATCACAATGGTCACGTTCTATATCATGTTTGCAATCTACATGCTACGGTCCCTAAATTTCGAAATCGATCTTCTCGGAAAACTGACGGCGTTCTACAAGGAACTGAATCCAAATAACAAAGAGGATGCTGGAAAGATAAAGCTAATAGTTGAAAACCTGAGCACCTGCTACCACTCGATGCAGATGCTGAACACCATGATTAATCAATACGGTTATTTCGTAACGCCAGTACTCTTCACCGAAACATTCTTCATGGGGATTTTCACCAACTACGTCATCATAAAGATGTATGCCAATTTGCCGCTACTGATTCACTTAGCATTTCTTTTATTCGCACTATTCGTGTATTTGTTGATAATGCAAATTTTCCCAATTTGTGGAAAACTTTATGTCCTGTCACAGGATTTGACAGAAGAATGGAAATGGGCTAAAGATCCCTTTTCGAAAAGGTGCGGTAGAAGCTTCAGACTTCTCCGAATGGCGGTTGGGCCATTGTTCTATGTAGATAGAAATACTGCTTTCACATTCTTTGACAACATTTTGGGTGGAACAGTAAATTTGCTAACAACATGGAAGTGACTTTAGAAGTACTATATATGTACAAATCAGTCATCAAACACTTCACTTTAAACGTCAATTAAAAAAAACAGTTTTCACTTTGCACACTATTCCACAAGCTGCATTGCGCATAAAGGAGTTAATATAATTCATAGCTGTGTAGCTTCGAAATGGAAGCTACCATTATAATTATCAATGATGTATCGAGTTCGTTAATACAATTTAGGTGTAGCAGCTGGGCGTTCAATGAAGGTACTCGTGTCATAAATTTGCATTTCAATTTCTGTAATGTTGTTCAGAACTGCGTTTTAAATAAAATTGTTTAGTTACTTCCTTTACTTTTGTACTACACCAACTTTTTACTCTTTTTCTGGCAATTCAAATTGTAGATACTGTTAAAATAATAGTTTAGAAATAACTCAGAAACTGTAAGGTTTATTGAAAATGGTTGTGAGAAGTATCATGGTCGAAACCATAATCTCCCATCCTTTTTCTGAGAGGCGTATTTAGACCATAGGGTTTTATATTTACCCGAGTAAACTTTATATGAATTACTGATGTCTCAAAAACTTTTTTAGAATGGCTTCCATTTCTGATAACTGTCTTTCCCAATTATTTGCCACATGGATCTTTTCTTATTTATGCAAATATGCGATTCATGTTATTTTGAGCTGTGCCTCTCTTAATCCCTTTAGTTAAATAAAAATCATCGATCTTTTAATTTTTAGTTACATTCTACTTTGTTTCGAAAAGGTCAAAACCTGCTGAAACCGAAACTTTGCTGATTCTAACTGCAAAATTAGAATATCTTTTCAATATAAAAAAAGTTGACCACTAATCTAAACTCAAAGTTTTGGATTCTTATTACCATTAAAGACGTTATTTTTAAATTCATTTGGATAGCAAGTAATTAAAAGTTTAGGAAGCGTACATAAGAGCACACGCAAGGAATACAAAAACATGGCTTTCTGTAGGATAGATTCTTAATATAGGTATTAAAACTCAACTCAAACTCATTTGAGATTCTCATTGTATAATCCTGCCTGGGATCTGGTTTAACTTGGCCTAAAACGTTTTGTTTTCAGATTTTTAGTAATTCTCGGGTAGGTGCTGCAACCCCAAAGTAAAACTATATAATGGCAGATTTACTACTTTTCCAATATGATTGAGGAACAAGGACGACGTCGTAATTGATATCTAGAAATAAAACATCTCGGTTGGCAAAATATAATGTTACATTTTTATTGTGAATCATAGAGTTTACAAATGTCTTCATGCTTTTCATTGTCATTCTAAAGTAAACTACGTAGTTATGCTTTTTGTCACCAAAATTGTAACTGAAACCTTTATTTTTCTGGTTGTCCATAAATATAATATTTTGTCTTCCTATTCCAAATTCCAATTCCAAAACAACGCAATGAAGACAAAGACCAATTTTTGACTCCCTGATGAACACTAAATTCTGATGACGATGCGCGCAATTTTTGACATAATTGCAGAGCAACACCAATTCTAAAGTGAAAAATAAAAAGGAACAATTTTGTTTTCCGTGATGATATTTTTCATGTTGTACGGTAAGAAACTTTTCTATTTCAAAAGCCAGTGCACAAAATGCATAGTTAACTGAAAACACTCAGTACTGTAACCGATTGCTGTGTTTATGACGATAATTTTAAATTTTGTGGTGAAAAGGCTTTTAAAAAGGTTACCCGTTATATAAATTTTGTTCAATAAACTGGTTTTAATTCAAGTATAAAATTTTGTAGAATAATTACGGAGAATTTAACTGTGGGAAGGACCTACCTGACTTGGCATTTTAGAAAATGTTATTAAGGTAAATATATAAACATATGAGCAATATTCTATTTATACGCTCGCATAAAACAAGCTAATAGTAATTTGAATAATATTATTCTAATTTCTAGATTTCTACTGCCATTAAATGTACATGAAATTTTGAAATCTTTGTGATTTTAGTTTTTGGTTGTATTTGCAGTGATTACCCCAAGAAGATGAGTATTACAAAAACTCATGCCCATAAATAGAATGTGAGCAGTGTACCTGTCCTACAATGGAAAGTAATTTGAAGCATTTATTTGACAGTTGCTCTAACTGTTGTTCAGATATTAACAAGAACAGCATAAGTAGCACTGGAACACATTTGAAAATTGAGGGGAAAATCGGTGATGATTCTGCTTTAGATGTTAGCATTCTAGAAGTACTTGCCTACATTGTGGATACAACAAACGAAGACTTCAAGTGTCATTTGATGAATAGCTTAACTTTAGAACATCATTATGACCGACAAATATTATGGAACTCCCTTGCATTTGAATTGGCTATTTGTGATGCATGTGGGTCAGTTCTCAAGGAAATGTACTTTCTAAGGCGAAAATTAAAAGATTTATCAAAGGAAAATTCTATTTTATGGAAAGCAAGTGAATTTAGTAAGGCCTGCAATTCAGTTAAGCAAGAGAAAGTAACAGACGATGACACCTTCGAAGAGTTTAGCTCTTTCCAGGATTTCAGTTGCAATGACGCTAACAATAAAATCTCAAGACTGAAAACTGAGAATACAGCTAATGACTGTTTTGAAAGTGAAAACATGGCCGTTTGCGAAGAAAAAACAATTTACAAAAGTGGTGTGCCAAATAAAGACATTGTATCTGTAAAACTCCATCGTTTGCCAAAAAGTCAAGTTAATTCACGTAAGTAATAAGGCAAAGTACATCGAGACATGTACTTTAATAAGGGTAATAATAACATAATAATATGTAATAACACTTTAAGGGTATAAATATTTATTTAGGTAATCATTGCAACCGCGTAAGAGGAAAGCGTCGTCTTTCAAAACGACAAGCTACAAATAAGATCAAAGAATTAATAAAGGAAAAAGCAACTACTATTAATTGTGTGAAAGTTAAAGTAGAGAAACTGTCTGATTCTGATGTTGACCCAAACTTTCAATCAGATGCCAAAAAAATTCAAGGTAACTTAATTATTGCACACTGCAGGGGTGGCATTTAAAAGATATCTATCGCCATTAAGCAATGGAAATATTTTCTGCTTTTACAGAAAAAAAGGTACAAAAGCGGCATCATCGAAACTTTCAATGCGGGAAATGCAGTCGTACATTTACAATAAAACGTCATTTGGATGCTCATCAAATAGTTCACTCAGAAACATACGTTCCCCGTAGAAAAGGTCCTGTTAAGTGTCCAATGTGTCCAAAAGTTCTCAAGAATTACGAAAGTTATAAATACCGTCACATACGAACTCACCAAAACAGAACATTTCCATGTGACGTTTGCGGCAAGCTGTTAAGAACTAGAAGTTTCTTAAAGAGACACAAAAGTGTGATGCACGGTGACAAACCACCTGAGAAAACGGTGTGCCCCGTCTGTGGTAAACTTGTTCGTCACTTGCCATCCCATATGACCTTGCATTCTGAAAACAGAATATCTTTTCCTTGTGATAAATGTGAAAAGGTATACATGACGAAGATGGCCTTGTCCGAGCATGCAAATGTACACGCTAATGAAAAGGTGTACTGTCAATTTTGTGGCAAAGCATTTTGGAACAAATATAGTTTGATTGCTCACGAAAAAAATGTTCATACGGAGGAAAAGCCAATTTCATGTGATAAATGTGACAAACATTTCAAAACTTCATGGAGCTACACTGCACATTTAAAATGCCATACTGATGCAAGACCTTTCAAATGCGACCAATGCGGAAAAGACTTCAAACGAAGTAATCATTACCGAACTCACTTGAGAAATCATGAAGATGAAAAACAAGGTATCACATTTGTGTGCGAAATTTGTGGAAAGAATTTGAAGAACAGAAAAAGCTTACTGGAACACAGTAATCTACATAAGGAAGACTCAGATAAAAAGAAAGCTAATTGTTCTTTATGTGGAAAAACTTTAAGCAGCAATTCTGTTTTAAAAACACATATGAAAGGTGTGCACAAAGTAAATTTTGATTAGAGATCTTTTATAATTTGTTTATTTTTGATGGTATGCTTAACTTGTGTAATCAATGTCTTTGAAAGTTTATTCTGTAGAATAGGATAATAAAATTGTAATGAAGTAAATTCAAATCTTAACATTTTGTAAACTATAAAATACACAAAAACTGTAAAAGTTGTTTGGATTTAAGATATGAAAGTAGTATTGCTTTAATTAGTAGATTACAAAATCTAGTACATCCTTTAATTTTTGCATTTCATTTAGGTAAGGTTATAGTGCTAGGGGTTGGACATGTGACATGAGTGTTAAATTATTATTTTGGAATAACTAAAGGTCTTAGCAACTGCAATATGTTCCTGATAGATTGTCTAACAGAAGTTTCTACATCTGAAATTAAAACCTTAATATTATGGACGACCTCGGGTTTTTCTTTGACCAATACCTCAGTTATTGAGGATTTTGCGTCATCAAAAATGAAGTAAACTTCTAAAATAGTTTTTGACATGGACAGTTCTTGTCTGATTGTTGACGTAAAAGTTGCGCTTAAGAATTCTTCAATAATAGCTTCAACTTTTTCCTTAGACACATCTTCTTTTGGTAAGTTGTGTAGCTTCCCAACGAACAGTTGAACTTGTTCTGCAATTTTGGCAACCGGTGAGTTTTCATATGTGGCGGATACTCTCTGAGCTAAGGAGGCCAACCGACCTATGGAACTTAATAGTACACTCTGGAATTCAATGTTAAATTCCGGACTGGCTTCTTTTACAATTTCTTGGAATCTCTCGTTTGACGTTTTCACAGTGTCAAGTAACTCTGTAACTGTTAGTTTGGCCTGGTCTGCAAATTTTACGACGTCCAGCCCAATAATATCGGATAAAATTTTCGTCAGTTCATTTTCCTTTACTGTAAAACATAACAAAAGTCATTGGTAAATACTTTATTCTAATAAAAAGTTTAAAATTGTTTTCCTATATAAATTATTAATATAATTTCTTTAAATTATTGTGTATTGCAAGTGCAACTATTTTTTCTACAAATCATATTTCAATTTGTGTATTCCTTTGCATATATAAATATATCTGCGTAAATACAGACTTTATTCTGAATTAGGAAATTTGAAAAATAAAACTACTTAAGAATTGGAAGAAGACGATGATAATACCTTCCAGTGATAATATAGTTTGAATGTGATTTGTCAAAATAAAAATCTTACCTTCTGTTGAAAGGACTTGCTGAATACCCGGCACCTCCAATAGTGTATCATCCTCTAATGTTACAGGTGACGCTGTTGTGATTGCTACTAAAGTGGCAATTAAGATAAATCTACTACCCACCATATTCCTAAATTTACTTCTATTAATGGAATTTCAATTAGTTAAAATGTTTAGCGATTTTGAATAGGATTAGACAAATATAATATTCAAAGTAATATTCATGCACACTTGGACCTCGTTTATATAGGCTTCTCGTTCTCATCATTTACTGCGGGATCGAAATCCATGTTTACAGAAGTATACTATATGTTAGTGATAAGATGTTTTACAAGAGGAAACAATTTTTAGGTTAAAACTATAAAGGGATCATGTTATCATTCCAATACAGTGTTTGAGTTCATCAACAAACAGTTTGCTTTATGATATTGTATTTTTGAGATTTGAACTCAATTGAAAAGCCAAGTATAATTCATTGTATTAGTCATGCTGTTCGGCTTAATAAACTTTATTGGCACTAATACAATATTATTCTCCATTACATCAATTAGCATTTACAACAACGATTAACTTCCTCGCACGGTGTTGTAGAAATTAGCATTGAGTTGTTAAATTTAATTTGTTATAATTAAATTTTTAATCATCACAACCTTATTCTCTTATCATGGTCTCAGAAAAATGCAGTTATGCATGAGCATATAAAATCGAAAGATAATCTTAAGTTACTAAAACTTAAGTTATTAAAGAAAAGGGACACATCAGAAGTCATCAAGTCATCCAGAGACAATTTCTACTCAAGAATACGATTTGTATGAGTTATAGAGTTTAACTGGTCGACTAGTCTGTTTGGACTTTGGACTGAATAGCAAATACTTAGCTCAGCATGCGATAAAGGAGTCGAAGTGCATTCAATTATTAAACTGTATGTACCTTTGCAATTCTTTGTGTAACTTTAAATATTTATTTTGTACAATGTATAGATCGTAGAATGCATACCAGTCAATTTCCTGATATTTCATACGAGACAAGTAATATTTTTCCACCAAATGTGACACCATTTTGAGGGTGTTCGGGTCGGGTGCTTATTGCTTTAAGAATGGGCTGTTATTTGAGTAATGGCCGTACTATTTTGAAATATTCATTACACCATTAAATTATTTACTAAACACAGTTGCAATCTCATTATATATAATAATGGCTTTTAAAGTCAATGTAGTGGTCACATAACAGTTCAATTGAAATACTTGAATATTGAATTGAAAACAGATATACCCCGATGACACCACAATAAACCCTTATCTGAAACAAACATAATCACACAACAAATTCGTCACCACATTTATTTGCTATACTGACCGAAAGTAGAGCAACCGATTTCTTGTTGTGTTCTTTATTTATTAACGGATTCCATTTGTGTACCTATATAACAATGTGTCACAGAGGTTAGCAAATATTTAAGGGACACAGTTCATCTGCAAAACCAGAACACCTAAAGTAAAGAAGCTTAAATTGGGTCCCAATTTATTCGATATTAATCATCAATATTAAATTCTGCATAATCACGGTTGTATAATATTTTATTGATTCAACCTTTCATTTTTTGCTTTACGTTCCATAAAGAAAAAGTTTCAGAGGGGTTCGCAAATCCAGAAATCCAGTTTATAATGTAACATGATGCTTGGTCATAGGATAATCGTTATCAAGAAGACATACTAAAAAATTTACCTTGAGGTCCAGTAATAAATTTTTATATTAATATCAAAGAAAGATGGATGATCCAAAAATTGTATCTAAAAAGGAGATAAGAATGTATAAAGACAAATTATAAATATAATTAAGAAAGGCAGCGTAATGTAATCCTTCTGGTTTTGAATGGCGTTTTTAGGTTTTCATGAGTAGGTAGGTATATAATTCTATGAAAATATTATTATTATTAGGTTAGGTATTGATTTGTGGGACTATTTTTTAATAATTTCAGTCAATAATAATTCATTTTCAATAAGTACAATTTTGAATATCCAGATATACTGAATTATTGTAGAAAGCTATTTTGGCACCAAAAGGTATATTTCGGTCTTAATAATTAATGGCAATTTTGCAAATTGTTTGCAGCAGTACCAATCACGTATCCATAAGTAGGGTCATTAAATTACCATTAAATATACGCAAGTAATTTTTTTGCTGTTTTCATGAAAAATTTGTTCTTTTTCTCCGTCCCCCTAAATACGTCCTTGACTATGATAATTATTATGAACCAGTTATAAAGTAGCATCTTTGTTATAAAATATATCGTTGAGTAGCAGTAGCACTCGCGTTGAAAAGGTCAATTTTAACTGTTTACATTCACTTGAGTAAGTTTCTATTTCTATTTATTTGCTACCGAGTGGGTATGTTATTTTGATCGTCCATCGGTTCATCAATTCTCAACTCAGTTTATAATTATAATACATTCAATCACAATTTTAATTATGCTTACGTGTATCTATAAAGAATCGGGAAACCTAAACCTTTTTTCCTTTCCCGGTTTTCCCAAAATATGTAAAATATCTGCTTATAATGTACGTGTATTACCAAATGCTAACTTTCATACCTTGTTTGTCTGGCACGGCCGAAACTTTCTATTTTAAGCTGTACAACTTCAGGAAAACTACTTTTGGTTGTTTGCCTAGAGTTGATCTTCCATTGGGATTTCTATTTCTTTGCAATTTGGACAACTAGCTGACCTTCTCATTTAGAAGTAAACCATAGGTGGAGTTAAATAAATAACTACTAGATTACCAACTTGTAGAAACCTCAATGTTAAAGTGCATTGTGTAATCGATCACCGCTGTCAACTATAAACGAAGTACACACCTACAAACTACAATGTATAGTAAATTAACCTATATACACATAATTGTAAATCTGCATGCATAACTACATTTCGTATAAATACGGCCAGAAAGTTTTCAGAAATCATCAGTTCATCAGCTCAGCTCATCTCTTCAATCCAATTACAAAGTTCAGTTGTTCACCACAAAATACACTTCGAAATCATCATGAAATCCGTAAGTACATTTGCTCAAATTTTAAAATTCCTTTTGGCTACAATTCTCAAATTTTTGAAAAATTTGAATCGTAAAAAGTAACATTTGCAATTTACAACATTAGGTTGCCGTATTCTGTATCCTCATCGCCAGCACAATGGCCAGCTACGGACAGCAATCTTATGGATCTGCTCCATCCTATGGGTCTGCTCCATCCTATGGATCTGCTCCATCCTATGGATCTTCTCCATCATACGGATCTTCTGCTCCATCCTACGGATCTGCTCCATCATACGGATCCTCTGCTCCATCATACGGATCTGCTCCATCCTACATTCCTCCATCAGTTTCCATATCCTTTGCTACTCCAGCTCAATCTTACTCTGCTCCTTCTTACTCGTCTCCATCGTACTCTGCTCCCTCATACTCTGCTCCCTCATACTCTGCTCCCTCATACTCTGCTCCCTCATACTCTGCTCCCTCATACTCCGCTCCCTCATACTCCGCTCCCTCATACTCTGCTCCATCATACTCTGCTCCCTCTTACTCTTCAGGATACTAAAAATCCTTAAGACTGAGAAAATCTAATTTTTAATTCCTCAAGATATATCCTATATTTTTGTATTACATCGTATATTTTTTTATATAATTCAAAAAACAAATAAAATTCTAATAGATTTCTAAATATCCATACCTTTTGTTTGTGTGGGCATTTTTAATTGCATTTGCATTAAATAAAGTTAAACCAGCTCTTCTATTAACCGAAATTCCAAGGTACTTCAAATTACTATTACCAAGCTTGCGAATTGCATGCTCAATACTAAAATCTGGTTTCTACCTCCCAGTTTGCCAAAGAAAAATTTTAAAACTTGCAGCTTGAAATTTATTTTACAAAATAATATATAAAGCAGATTAATTATGATATGACGTGAGCACATAATACATAACATGAAGAATTGATTATTTCTCCTATGGTGCATGTTAATATGCGTACTATTACATGAGATGACTATGTTAAATAAACGCATTTATTGGTGAAAAAGAAGTTTGCTAAATGAATAGCATTTAGATTACCTTTGGTTTTCGGATTCACAGGAAATGCCGATCCTGTATACCGTAAAATGGTGAATCCATAAATGTCTGTGCATAATGCATTCTTTAACCAGCTGCACATAACCAAGCGCATTTTTATTATTTTTAAACCTATACAAGTGCATTAAAAAGTTTTTTATTCCAGTTTTTCTTGTACATTGTACTTATTGATTCTAGAACTCTAGGGCAGGGGCACTGGCAGACCTCTGACTTGATATTGCGGGAAAGCACGCTTCAGTCAATCAGAAGTAAAAATAATTTGCCTCCTTTGACTACACATGTACTTCATAATGTAGCAGTAATCAACATATAATAAATTCTTCTAAACATATCCATGAATAATATTAAGCCAAAGTGAACTAAAAAGAACGCAAGCTAATTTGAATACATCCTAGTTCTTGAATGTAATATTCAGCTATAAAACATTTATAATAAGTTATAAGCTTATAAAACTTTATGAACAAAATATTATTGCATAACATTAATAATAAACATTTTCTTTGCTTTTCTAGGAACTCTGGAGGATTACCTCATGGGCCTTGAATATTTAATAGTGTTGATGAAATACTAACTTGGACTAATTTATTTTAACAATTCAAATTTTTGAAATATCATAGAATTGACTCGACACGGATTTAAGGGCAACAAAACTCGGTAATTTTAAAATCAAATCATAATAATTCTTAAAATTCCCTGAAATAATTTTAAAAAATAATTGCGTGTTTCATTTTAGGCATTGTATTAAAGAACAGGGGAAAATGAATAGCACTCCTAAAGAAATGATACAGAACTGCTGCAATTGCTGCCTTAATGTGAAAGAGGAGAAAACTGCAAATAGTAGTACGCATCTGCTGATCAGGGAAGACGATTGTGACGAGCCTGATTTGGAAATTGGCGTCGTAAATGCCCTTGCCTACATTGATAACACGACAATCGACAACTTCAAAAGCCGCATTCTTCTGGAAACTGAAAAGCATTCGAATTCTCGTCCCACTGAATTAGCTCTTTGTAAGCAATGTGCGTTGCTTGTCAAAAAATTATTTCGACTCCGACGAAAATTCAACCGACAATCAAATCTGAATTCAATTTTAAGTAAAGCCAATCAAGCGAATGAAATTAATCCGATTAAACAAGAGGTGGTTTGGATTAGTCCAGAAAGTGATATACAAGGAGACGAAGGAGATGACTGTGGCTTTCAAGTAGAAAATATTTCGGAAGAACCTTGTTTTGACTCCGATACGAATGGAAGTTTACCACCACAGGAACACAAGGATGACCATTTTGATCCCATTAACAATACCTCTACTGTGAAAAAGGAAATTGATGTAGATAGTGTTTTGAATATTTATACTGCAGACAACGTTCCACAGATTACCAATTTGCAACTTTCTGTGAAGCTCCCGCGTGTTGGGAAATATCAGAAGAATTCACGTAATTACAATAATATCATTATTTTTATAATTCTATTCAAATGGTATTGTTAAATGAGTTGATTTTATTGACGTTTAGAAGTCGTATCTAACAGTGTTAAGAAAAAACAAATTTCGAATAGAACTTCTAAAAGGCTTTTCGATATTAGAAGGCAACCTGTTACTGTTACTGTTACACCTACCAATACAACAAAACCAAAGATTCGCAAAAAATTCGATCCAGATCCTAATTTCGAACCCGGCCAAAGACAAAGTAACTTTTTGCATACGAACTAATTTAATTGCCTCGATATGATTGACAATTGTTAACTTTAGTCTAATTTATTACAGAAAAACGTTTGAAGTATAAAATGAAGGGGAAACGTAAAAGGAATAGTATTTCGTGCGAGAAAAGGCTCGAGATATTGAAGGAATTAAACTCCAAAAGTCAAACAGAGGTTGCCAAAGAATATTGTCTCTCCTACTCAACAGTGAGTCGTATAAAACATTCCAATAGAAATATTGAAGATTTGGTGGGCTTAGGCCAACATTCAAGAAAAAGAATCCGAGGAGATGCACATTTAGATGTAGACGAAGCGTTGTTTAAATGGTACAAAGAAAGACTTTCCCAAAACTTTTCTTGTAATGGTCCATTGCTTCTTGCAAAGGCTAACGAATTTTTCAAGCATTTGCATCCTGATGGAGCATGGTCATCATCTAATGGTTGGATGTGGAGATTCCAAAAGAGACATGGAATTCGTTTTTCTAAAGTGCCTGAAGAAGTGAAAAAGTTGCAATAATGAACAGTAATAAGCGAAACTGAATAGCTTTACGCAATAAAAAGACTTTTTTGTCTAAATTAGTGACATAAAAATATTTTTATCGCATTTTATTGAATTATGAAGTGTGTGGTGTAGGGAGGTGTCCAGGAAAAGTAGACACCATTTATTTGTTAAATGCATTCCTTCTGTGAGTTCTGTGTATCTACAAAATAATGCTTAGAGCTTATCGTACATACGATGACTATGACATATTATATTACTTATTATTTGGGAATTCCACTTTCAATGCCTATTGAAAGATTATATTATTATATTATCGAAATTCTTGTTTGACAAATTCTGAAAAAGACGCAGGCATAATGCACATTGAACATAAGATAATGCGAAATAATAATTATTAATTATTTGCAAATAACGGATAATTGATGCTTGATTGATTACTTGATGTATAGGTACCTACACGTACTTTTATATGTAATAACACAATAACAAAAATAAACCACATTATGTTTTGTGGTTCTCGGGTGTAGACTATAAAATTTGGTGGTCAGCCAGCGGCGAGGCGACCTAGATAAATGCATACTTTATGTAGCCATTAGGAGCACCTAAAATAGTTATTTGGAATATAAGAATGGAAATCATTACTTAGAGTATTCATGAAACCGTTCCCATTTACACAAGGAAACAATGTGAAAAACAAATTTGCTATTATGCCGTAGTGTAAATTATTAACTTAATTTAAGGATATTTGCAAATGAAAATAAAGTATGATTATCTTTAATAATATTCAAACAAACTGCTTAATGTATTAATTGATAATTAATAATTAACTAGTAATCCTAAATTCCACGAATTAATACATTACGTGCTAAAAACCTTTGATTAAAAATATTTGATTCTTTAGATTGACCGAAGTATTTTGCGGTTCATAAAATTGTGATTGAAATATTTTCTCGCAGAATATATTTATTATGGGTTCCTTTTTGCTAAAGCCTCTCGCAACAATTCACCGAATTTCTTGTTAACTTGGGAAAAATTGTGCACAGCTCTATCCTGAATGAATTTGGGAGCAAATTGCAGGTGGTCGGCTATATTATCAACTAGTCGGCGACGACCAGCAAAGTCAAAACATTTCTCCCAAAATATAGCAGGTTGAGAGTAATTGTCTTCGTCTTTAGAGTTGTACCTCTTCACATCCCCCGCTAAGGGGAACTGAGACTGCATTCCTCTGGGACTTATCGTGGGGCCCTTAAAACTGTTTGGAAAGTAATTAGGTCCCTCGTCAGGAATCATGTATTCCATAGGACCATCTCGATTATAGGTGTTAACTGGCGACTTTGCAGCATTTATTGGCAACTGTCGGTAGTTGGCCCCTATACGATGCCTTTGTGTATCCTTATAGGAAAACATTCTAACCTGAAAAGAAAAATCATTCATTTGCCAATAGTATAATGTATTATTTTGAAATAGTTGAGATAATACAATATTTTGGATTTTAAAATTAGGCTGCTGGTTTTGGAATACTGGACTATCAGCAGCAAAAATTATTTGCATTCTTTCCCATTTTTGGTAAATATGTATAGGATTTTGGAAAAAGCATTCTCATGTATTGATTATTCAAGCATTATAACTTTTTCTGAAGTTCATTTGCATTTTTTGGATATTAAAATCACTTTTAGTTATATCTGCCAACTATACATTGTTAGCCTGATATTGAATTAATAAAAATAGTTTGCTAACTTGCAACATTTTATCCGGCGACGGTTCAATTCCAGGAACCATATTCGAAGGTGCAAATGCAGCTTGCTCCACCTGAGCGAAATAATTTAAAGGGTTTTTGTTTAGTACGAGCTTTCCAACACGTTTCAAAGGATACTCCTCGTATGGCCAAACTTTTGTTAAGTCAAATGGATTCCATCGAAATTTTTCTGCCTGTGCAAAAGTCATGACTTGGATACAAAAGGTCCAGGAAGGATAATCTCCTCTGTCAATGGCATTGTACAGGTCTCGGAGTGAGTAGTCCAAATCTTGACCCTGAATCTCCCCAGCTCGCTCAGGGGTCAGATTAACAATTCCTTGATCAGTTCTCATGTGGAATTTCACGTACACTGCTTGAAAGTCAGCATTGACCAATTTGAAAGTGTGCGAACCGAATCCGTGCATGTGACGGAAACCATCGGGAATCCCACGTTCAGAAAAATGAAACATAATCTGATGAGTTGTTTCCGGTCGTAGGGTCACGAAGTCCCAAAACGAAGTTGCATCCTTCGAAACAAAATATTTTAAGATATCTTAAGTGTACGGTATGAAAAATATTTTGTGGTCTTAATTAATTCTTTAAAAAAAGATCTTAGTTTGTACACTCACGGCTAAATGTGTGCGAGGATTCCTTTTTTGGCTATGAATGAAGCTAGGAAAGAGTATGGGATCTCTGAGGAAGAAGATCGGCGTGTTATTACCTACGAGATCCCAAATTCCTTCTTCGGTATAAAATTTTACAGCGAATCCTCGAGGATTTCGAACAGTATCAGCAAAACCTGACTCCCCTATGACAGTAGAAAATCGCACAGCTATTGGCGTTTTCTTTCCCACGTGTTTAAACACTTTCGCCCTTGTTAAGTGCGTTATGTCATCAGTCACTTCAAAATAACCGAACGCTCCTAAGCGCAATATTATGTAAATTTATCATCATCATGAACTTTAGGAAACAATTATTGAAATAGTATCACCTTTGCTTATTGTATTTTTTTACTTTGGTATTTCATACCTTATGCTAGCAGACAAGCTTTATTAATAACTCATTAATATTCACCTGCTCCTTTAGCATGAACAACTCTTTCAGGTATTCTCTCCCGATCAAATTGAGCAATGTGATCTAACATATTAGAGTCTTGTAGAAGAACACTGCCTCTCGGACCAACACTGAGAGTCTCAGTTAGACTTGCCATCGGGCATCCCACAATATTTGTGGCTGTTTCTTCTGGCTATATATTATTATTTATTGCATAATATTTAAATTGCATGTTACTTTCTGCTTTTTGTAGAACATTTTGCTTTATTCTATAAAAATCTTGAAAAGTAGAATTTACAATTAACTTACGTGGAATAATTGCCCAGCTTCCTCAAGTTGCTTAGCGGCTTCATCACGAAAGTATCCTGTTCCAGCCATTTTGTAAATTTTATTTATTTAATACAGAATTTATTTACAGAGAAATCTATATCAACAATACTTGTAGGTAACTGATCGTAAGTTGGTCATTTAGATATATTTATATACTCTTATAATATACCTACAAAGAACATTGAAATGCCAAACTAAATATATTCTCTTTTCTATGGCAGTAAGCAATGAAATCTCCGCGTTTCTAGGGATGTATAGTTTTAAAGCGTTTTGAAATCAACATTCATACTCTATTTACATAGTCCAACTTAACGCAATGAAATTCAATGCAATAACTCACTCATATGCCAAAGTAAAAATTGTGCCGATGTTTGCAAGTCCAAAAGTCCAAATCCTTTTTATGTCGCTTAAGGAAACTTCTTTGAACTTGGCAATTCCTGTGCTTACAATTGCGGTAACACTGGGAATGGAATACATGAAATTCATTTCTTTGTTTGTAATTGGTAAACCACACACATGGGTCTTTTTATTGCAGAAAAAGACCACAGAATTGCAAATCTATATCCATATCCACGTGCTACAGCGTAATTAGTTCGTGTTTATTTTCATAAATCAGTCAAGGTCCATTTTCTGCATTTCTGGTTGTACAATGTCAGTTCAATGTACAATGTCTGAAATCTGAATGTACAAATCTAACCTAATAACTAATTAATAATAATAATAGGAATACGAGAATAAACCTCTTTAGGTGTTAAAAATACATTTCTAGAGAAGAAAGCGTTTATCTCATTTGCTAGTACTTAGACTTTGTTGACTCCTTGTTGCAATCCGTGTGTTCCCTGGGAGTAAAGGTGATGCTTGCTAGCTTCCGATATTGATTATCTACAAACAAAGGTGTATACTGACTTTTCGAACTTGAATAATTGTATGCATAATGTGTATATTAATAATTGACAAGGATGGCCTAAACTGATTCATCACTTACTTAGTAAACATTTCAAAATATTCTGATGGTTAACATATTTTGTATTTAGTACCTTAAAAAATCTCTTTTTCACATTTAGGGCATAATTTCTAAAATATGTGTAATGAGTCCAATACAGAAATATCTAAGCCTTTATTTTTCTCCAACCTCTCTAAGCCTCTTCCTATAGATTCCAAGTGAATAAACTCTTAAACATGGTACGATCTAAGGAATTCAGCATTTTCCCAATGCATGGTAGCAAGTATTGGAAAATCAAAGGAATGAGTTGTTTCATATTTTTAATGAAGTTTAAGGTGTCACATAATGTAATATAACTACAAGAGGAACGCATATTTTAATAAATGGGTATATTTGAAAGATACACTGATCTTTGTAATTATGATTTCACTTTATTCTTTATTTTTTCACTCTTAGGGTGTTGTGAGATTTTGGAAAACTAAATGATTCCAGTAGAAAACAGCGAAAATAACTGTTGTTAGCGCCGAATTTCACGTGGAATCAGTCAGGAACCATATCAAGTTCTTTATAAACTGGTAAACATTATCATTTGTTCAGTATCATCTTTACTTTGAAAAAATCTTAAACTTTTCTTTTTTCTCAAAAAAATTCCATTGCTGGATCATCTGAAGACTTTTCTTATCGTACAATGGGACACAAAAACTGTTTTACAGTCTTCAGTTTTTGCAAGCAAGCATTTTGAGAATAAACTTATAACGGAAAGTGAAACCTCTTTAGTATTACTAATTTGGTTTATTGTCTTTTGATTTAATTGTGGGCCGATTCTTGCGGTACTGCAATGCAAGACCAACCCGTGGACGGGCGGAAGCAAGCTTCACGACCCCATCCGGATTCCAAAAATCAGAATAATTCTGAGTTCCTCAATGAGGAACGTATCAGGAATTAAGCTGATAAGAACAGATACTACCTGCAAATCATAAAGAAAATCAAGTCATTAGCCACAGCTTACCAAGAACCTCGGAATAAGTATAAGAATGTAGAATAGAAATCAACTTACACTTTGATCTTAGCCAAAAGGCCGAGAAGCGATACCATTCACTGCTTTTCGGTAGAAACGTCACACCTGTGCACATGTTTCTCTTAACGGAATAACATTAACCCAGAATATTCACCATGCTAAATTAATCATCATTATTATTTTCATTATAGTCTAGTTAGAGTTTATTACATTCTTTTTGATTTTGCATTTATATTTTCAGACTACGAATTATTTATTGAACTAACTGACAATTTATCTGTTAAGTGAGTTAAGTGAGTGGTTGAAGTTTCGGGGATAGATGAGATACGGTTGCAATTGCATGCCAATGTTACTGGCCGATGTGTGTGAGACAAATGCAAACACATGAATATTTTACATATAGGAGAGGTATGAAATTTTTTATAAGTAAGATTATACACTAGAAAAATAAAATTAATCTACATTTGACATAAAATCTGCCTTCGTTGTGCGTTCATTTCAGCTGCTTGTGGAAAAAATCCCATTTCCAGAACTATCAGTAGAATCGATCCCAGTGGAAATGACGCGTACAGGTAAAATGGTAATTCGGAGTACAATGCAATTGTTACGTAGTTATATACCAGCCCAAGCGAAAATGATTCCAGGAGAAAAATAGGAATGACCAATCGACAACAGTGGTTCACATAGCCATTCACAAATCGTAGAGCATGAAACCATCTGACAATGAATTTCTGGACGTTCGCTGCTTCTTCATTTCGTTTCATTTTCTTCAGGGTTTCGAAATATTCCGGCAGAATATCTAGTAGATATTTCAACTCGAATTTGGCTGCTCTTAGATGGTATATTCCCGTTAAGCAGAATACGTTGACATGGAACACCGTGAATAGAGTGAACACGTATACCGAACAAAACGCCGTGGTTTTGAATAGAATGCTTGATGAAATCCAGTCAGGAGTTATTTCTGATGCAGCATGGCGAACTAGTCCATCTGATTATTTATTTGAAAAATTGTACTTAATTACAGGAAGAGAAAACGGAACTAAATGATAAAAAAGTCCAGGTCTATGAATTGCTGAAAAGTATGAAGGATGATAAAAATGCATCTAAATTTTTGTGTGCACTCAGATGCATGGAAGAAACTTTTGAACCAAATAATCAAAGCTCCCTGGTTACCCAAGACTCCAGGCCAGGAGAACCAACTAATTCAATGCAAGTACTCGAGAAGGAAGATATTTCATTTTTGAGTGTAATTATTTCAAGAATGCTTGAACAGGGACTAATCTCTATGGAAGAAGCAGAAATAATTGAAGTAAGCTGTGGATTGATCATTTCTGTATTTTTCTTTTAATTATATAGCATTTATCACTAAAATGAGTAAAGTAAATATGTAGGGTCTCTAAAAATGTACATTTTAAAATATTTTAAATGCTTCCATTGCAAAAAATAGTCTTAATACAATATAATAGTCTTAAATTTAGGGGGAAAGGCAATTCACATTAAATATTTAATATGTGCGTTATTGTTATTTATAGCACTGAGAAACAAATTTTGAAGTTATTTATGCGTGTTGTTTAACATCTAGAATATTTGTTTCTTTAATTTCAGAAAACAAAAGATCTATGTTATTTAACTAAAATCGAAAACGGAGAAAGTGCAGAAGCGTTTGAAAAGAGTAATGCTTCAGATGAAGAAAGTATTTATGATGTCAGCAATTCTCAAATGAAGAAAAATCCCCTGGAGTTAAGTCCGGCATGCTGTTTAATATTATTTATTCAGTAGCGGAAAGCTACTGTATGTTTTCGGGATGTCTGTCTGTCTGTCTGTCTGTCTGTCTGTCTGTCTGTTAGTTAGTTAGTTAGTCAGTTAGTTAGGTAGTTAGTGAGTATATGCCATATCTCAGGAACGCGTTGAAATATTTTGATGAAACTTTCAGTGGACCTTCTAGGGACAAATTGTAGGTCATCTTTCAAAAATGGTGTTAATCGGTTACTCCCTTCTGACCTTTAACCTCATTTATGTCCAAACACATGTTATGTGTTATATTGCTAATGTTGTGTGTATGTTGTGGTATGTGTCGTAGTCCTTACTAGTGATCACTACATGATGTAGTCTGACTGGCGGCCGCTATACGTCGTAGTCTGCACTGGTGACCACCATACGTCGTTTTTTGACTAAATTGAAATACTTTAAATTTGATTTGAATAAATTCAAGTAAATTCGAACTTTTTTGAATAAATTCAAGTAAATTCGAAATGTTTTGAATAAATTCAAGTAAATTCGAAATGTTTTGAATAAATTCAAGTAAATTCGAAATGTTTTGAATAAATTCAAGTAAATTCGAAATGTTTTGAATAAATTCAAGTAAATTCGAAATGTTTTGAATAAATTCAAGTAAATTCGAAATGTTTTGAATAAATTCAAGTAAATTCGAAATGTTTTGAATAAATTCAAGTAAATTCGAAATGTTTTGAATAAATTCAAGTAAATTCGAAATGTTTTGAATAAATTCAAGTAAATTCGAAATGTTTTGAATAAATTCAAGTAAATTCGAAATGTTTTGAATAAATTCAAGTAAATTCGAAATGTTTTGAATAAATTCAAGTAAATTCGAAATGTTTTGAATAAATTCAAGTAAATTCGAACTTTTTTGAATAAATTCAAGTAAATTCGAAATGTTTTGAATAAATTCAAGTAAATTCGAAATGTTTTGAATAAATTCAAGTAAATTCGAAATGTTTTGAATAAATTCAAGTAAATTCGAAATGTTTTGAATAAATTCAAGTAAATTCGAAATGTTTTGAATAAATTCAAGTAAATTCGAAATGTTTTGAATAAATTCAAGTAAATTCGAAATGTTTTGAATAAATTCAAGTAAATTCGAAATGTTTTGAATAAATTCAAGTAAATTCGAAATGTTTTGAATAAATTCAAGTAAATTCGAAATGTTTTGAATAAATTCAAGTAAATTCGAAATGTTTTGAATAAATTCAAGTAAATTCGAACTTTTTTGAATAAATTCAAGTAAATTCGAAATGTTTTGAATAAATTCAAGTAAATTCGAAATGTTTTGAATAAATTCAAGTAAATTCGAACTTTTTTGAATAAATTCAAGTAAATTCGAAATGTTTTGAATAAATTCAAGTAAATTCGAAATGTTTTGAATAAATTCAAGTAAATTCGAAATGTTTTGAATAAATTCAAGTAAATTCGAAATGTTTTGAATAAATTCAAGTAAATTCGAAATGTTTTGAATAAATTCAAGTAAATTCGAAATGTTTTGAATAAATTCAAGTAAATTCGAAATGTTTTGAATAAATTCAAGTAAATTCGAAATGTTTTGAATAAATTCAAGTAAATTCGAAATGTTTTGAATAAATTCAAGTAAATTCAAAATTTTTTGAATAAATTAAAATAAATTCGAACTTTTTTGAATAAATTCATATAAATTCAAAATGTTTTGAATAAATGCAAATAAATTCGAACTTTTTTGAATAAATTCACATAAATTCAAAATGTTTTGAATAAATTCAAATAAATTCGAACTTTTTTGAATAAATTCCAAGAAATTCAAAATTTTTTGAAAAAATTCAGATAATTCAAACTTATTTGAATACATACATTTGTTTTGCTTCCGCTACTGTCTTATATCCGTTTTGCAATGGTTTATTCTGTTTGGAACTGAAAATCAGTTTTCTGCATTATTTCAATTTTTGTAGGTAATAAAATGCGTTTTTCAAAATTTTTGTCTGAAAGATATAAAAAGCTTACGGTTGGTGTCAAGAGAATGGAATTCAACTGCAAAGCCCATTATCAGACGTCTCTCTAAAATTGTCTTCTGCAAAGCTTTATATATAGAAATCCGTGTACTCCTGCCGATTTCTTTAAAGTTTTCGCTGAAAGCTTGCCAAATATGACAGCTGACAGCATTCCAAATTGATTTTGAATCTCAGGTTAGTTGCCAATGGACGTCTGGAGATTTGGGTGACTTTTTTGATCGCCAAAAACAGTACATTAGGGAATTGACATTGAGTGGCGAATTTTTCTTGAGTGATCTGCCAAATATGGATAATAAACGAAATAGTTTTTATATCACTCCTTGGATAGCAGACTCTCCATTAGTAAAACCAAACTCTGGAGTTCTGAACAAGTTATCAGTTAATTTTTCTAATCAAGATAGAACAGTTAAATTGCTTTACATTCCTTTAGACCTTCTTATTTTTATAAGTGACATAGAATTAAAATCCTGCAGTGTAATCCTTAAAAATGGATTTAAAATATCTCCATTTAGATTGAGTTTAGTGAACGTGATATTCCGTAAAGACGGAAAGCGTTTACATGATATTATTATCAATGATATTGTAGATTTTTCAAAAATGAAATTTCTTCGCTTAAACCGTAATTAATTTTGATGTACAAAGAAACACAAAAATATCTTTGGATGTAAGTGGAGAATTAAGTTAGACATCTTTGGAATTATGTGAAATCATAGTTTTCAACTGGAAAAGTTCCAAATGGACCGTACATAAATTAGCTATGCTAAAAATGCCGTTCTTAGAAACAACAGAAATGAATTTCAAAGAACTGTTTTATGGACTTGGTGTTTTGAATTTACTGACTTTACCGCAATCAGTTGAAAGGCTTTCACTAACAAACGGTAAAGTGACTTGCTCCAAACCAATTATTCTCAAAAACTTAAAATATTTGTTACATTTTGTAATGATTTTTCATTTATCTCACGTTTGAACAATTCTCCACAGTTGGTTGACATGCAAATAGAGAGTGATGATGATTTCCAATTAAAACTCAACTGGATCCCCAAAACTATCAAAAGGCTAAAACTTAAAGGCATTTTGCTTGACTGTACAGATTTTTGTGAAAGTAATTTAGTTTTAGAAAAGTTTGTTTTGGAAAACTATTCTGTAATGAATGCCAAAGCATTTTTCAACGAGAATATTTCGGCCATGGAGTTTATTTTGTGGGCACCCAATGTAAATAATCTTACAGAACATTTTATTGATTTATTGGAATATCTCCATAATTTTGATGTTTTGAAAAGCTTTAGCGTTGGTTACTTTTGTTGGTCAAAAATCCCTTTCAAGAGTAGCCCACTGTTAACTTACGTTGACAAAAAATCCTGTTTTTACGTATTTGAGAACAAAAAGGGAAGAAAAATACGCCAAGCAAACTTTGAAGAGTTATGTGAATGTGAATTCTAAACCTCGTGGAGATATTACACAACATTTGCTGACATAAAAGTCATGTTTGCTTTAAAGGACGGGTCCAAAAAATCAAAATTTTGTGTTCCGTCCGTATTAATTACGTGTATGATGTCTATATATTTCAAAGAGTGACAATATACTCTACGGAAATAAACTTTTTAGGAAGTATTTATTTGATTATCATTAAATTAAATACAATCTCGATATTTATCAAGTTATATCATAGTTGTGTCAAGGACCGTGGTTGTGTATAAAACTGTTAAATACTTTTTGGGGGCAAATAAATTATAACAGTAGTAAGTAAACAAACGTATTGTGTCTGCAATAAAAGTATAACTAATGAAAACGTGCTTTCAATGTGCAAATTGTATTAAATTCTGTAAAATGTATACCAATTTCATATTGGACCAATTATCTCTTAAATGGGATCTGATAATGCAGTTATTTCAGATAGCGCGGCAGAAAAGATTAAAAATTACTTGTAGTAATAAAGATAAAATAGACGAATATATAAGTTTTCAGTTCCGGCTACATTTCCTCAAGGCATATTTAAGGAAAATCTAAATTCGTAGAACATGCAATTAAAATATGTTACTGTTATTAAAATTACTGAACACAATAAATTAGGAGCATCAATTGTGATATTATTGAATTTAAGGACCAATAGAAATTTGTATGGAACCTAAGACATGCAGTAAATGCATACTTGTTTGGTTTCCAATTACTCTATTCTTAGTAACAACGTCTCCCAAAGTGTATATTATATATTCTTAAAATGCATATTTGGCTATGGTATGTTTTATGAATTTGAATATGGACGAGATGATGCTCCAATTACCGAATAACATCAACAGATATATGTGCCACATTGTAGAGATGGGAACAAAATGACATATTGTAATGTCGAAGTAAATTTGGCTATATTGCTTAAATTTCTATTAAAATTATGATTGAGGGCTATGCAGAATATGTGTGAAATAGACATAAATTTTAAAGACGTGTCGTTTGGTATATTTATGACTTTGGGAAAATACGTCCTCAGGATATTATGCCGGAGACTGTAATAAGAACAAGATATTCCTATTGCTTTACAAATAATTCATTAAATAATTGAAAACCTATTTAGCTCGAAAGGTTACTGATGGTAACTAGCTAGTTTTACAGCTGATTGAAAAAACTGTCAAAAATTGTCATTATAAATGTCTGCCCATGACTGTAACACCACGTAATAAAGTACTAAAACGAATAGTTGTGCGCATTTCCTTAATTTATTTACACATTTAAACCGAACATTTATTACATAGTTAATACTTACATGTAGTATCATTTACTTGCTGACTTTTGACACAGTTTTCATTGACTGTGGAAAACTATTCTGATTCGTAGTTGTTCAGCAGCAGTTCAGCATCTACTCTTGCTAAAATTGGCTACGAAACCAAATATTCATTACATAAAATGCGTAAAAGGCATTTAGAAGCAATCTTTATACAATTCAAATGACGGTGCTTAAATATTGCATACCATTTTGAAAGTATACAATTGCAGTACATTTCATAAAGTTTATAATATGTGAAACAGCGATTATTAACTGATGCTGTAAATACTATTCATCGTCTTTTATATTGATATTACATTCTTTAGCAGTAAAAAATATTCTTTTGCTAATTCGAATAGCCATTTTCTCTTGAAATTCCTTTCCAGTGTAGTCTGGAATATATTCCTTAAGAGTGCAATTCTGATAAAATCCTACACCGTGGTTGCAATTTCTGTAGTGATGCATGTAAGCAAAGTCCTTTGAAACGTATACAGACACTGCTCCCTCCATGGATTCGCGAATTTCATGAATCTTAAGTTCCACGACTTGTTCAGGAACTGCAATGTATTTGCTCCTGTAAAGAAATAAAAAGGAAATACTTAGTCATTCTATTATAATATCATTTCGTAAATTATTTGTGCAAAAGCTGCAACTGGAATCTTGAAAATTGAAACTTGTAGTTATGACAAATATCAACAAAAATGTTATGATTTAACGTTTACTGAGCGCACAATTATAAATCTTAATTGTAATTTTTACAAAAATTCCCTACAGCGTAAAATTTGATAAAATAAAATCTTACCGCCAATCAACGAACTTCTTTTCTCTTAAAACGTTTGTAGACAGTTGCATCCGCCGTAGGACCTTTTCTGCCTGTGGATTTCCTTTAATTTTCAATGATGCTTTCATTTCCTCCCCCATTGTCCATTCCACGAAAAAGAAACCATTGGAAAATCTGTATCCGGAAATTGAGTTCACGGAATAATTACGTGCTGTTAAATTTGTATTTATGTTTTCCATCATTTCACTGAAATTGGTTCCCACAGTTGGTGATGTAGGAATTATCATTTCGTCCACATCGACAGTCAATAAGTATTTTGAAACTCCTTTATATCTCAACAAGCATTCATTGGCAGAAACGACGTCACCGGAGCCAATTATATCTTTGTGGAATCCGTAAGGTGAGTTGAAAGGTAAAACTTCAATAAGATTTCCGTAGCTTTTCATCAGACAGGATGTCTTTGGTCCAACGGTAGTGTTGAAGATGGTAAATTTCTCGACGCCCATCAAAATGTGGAACTCCATGTATTCTGCAAACTTAAACGGATGCTCATAGTTGAACATTGGTTTAAGACAAATAGCAAAGTCGTATTTCATCCCGTCTTTGTAATGGACACGTAGAGTATTAGTGACGTGTTCTTCTCTTGTATTTGATTCCACAATTGAAACGTAAGTAGGTCTGACAGTCGGAGAATCACAACTAATGAAGTATGCTCTAAAATTTTAAAAGAACTTACGTAAAACAAATGTCGTAATTTAAGGTAATAACTGAAAGTATACTTTTAAATATTCAAATTTTCACCGAATTTCAAAAATTGCTATTTAAATTTTTCGAATTTATGTATTAATGGTAATTTGGTAATGTAAGTTACCAATTCGTGATATATTTTACTTTGTATGATTTTGGCTTACATGTAAGGTAATTTCCAGTTTACGTTATCGGCATGAAGTGGTCGTAATTTTGCATTAACATGAAGTATTAAATGACGTTCTTCATCGTAAAGTTGACAGTACAGCTCGGGAGGTGATGTCATTTTCAAGGTAGCTACAACAATTATTGAAGGTCCTTCTGTTCCTGTAACACTAAGCAACACCTTTAGATTATTAGATTTGACTTAGGAATCCTTGATTGTGGTAACCTCTTTTTACTTTTATTCAGTACCGCAAGCAAGTAATTTATTCTGCGGGACGTATTTTTTTGTATTAATCAATGCCATTATAAAATTAAATGAAAACAAAATAAATCTATCGGTTTTCTAATAATCAATACTAATTAACATAATATACATAAGAAGCAATTTAATTGATGGCGTACGCTACAAAATCTTGCATTTATTAATTTACCCATTTTCATCAAAGTATGCAGAGTACACGAGAGATTTGTCTGTGCCATTTCCTATCTTTTGAAAGTCCTCGACGTTTGTTTCTGAAGTAAGCGAGTGAGATGAAGACGGATGTTCACGCAGGGTATTTTCTGTTGTCTCCCAAACTTTTGTTGTTTCCAAATTTTCTGTTGTTTCTAAATTTTCAGTTATGGAAAAATATTGAGGCGCAATAGAAGAGTTCTCAAATACTTTCAATATAAATGACGGAGATAAGTATTGGAAAGATTGATACATATTCACAAATGCCACTAAAACTAAAATAACTAATAATATAATCACGCCTATTCTTATTGGAAATATCTTTTGACTTTTATGAGAGCCTAATGGCTTCATAATTTGCCTCATTGTGAAAATAATTTTATATTTGCCAATAGATATTATATAACATTTGAAACTTGACACAGTAAAAATCAAAAGTGAAAACAGACTGACGTTAGATAATCCTCTCATGGACTGCTCAACTGGTACACTTCTACGGAGACGGCTAATTTTAGTTTAATAGAACATCACAGATGTCGTAGGGGGTGTAAGTTGCAATATCATAACCAACACAACAACAATCAACCCACATCGTTGTGTTAGAATACTATTGGGTACTAACGGTATCCTCAAGTGTGGGATGTCATAAAAATGCTAAATGTTATAACTGCATGCTATCAATCATGCATGATTGCAAGCCGTTTTGAAAGTGTAAAACTGCATTATATTTCCCTATAAATACTACTCATCGTCTTCTATATTGATATTGCATTCCTTTGCAATAGAAAATATTCTTTCGCTAATTCGAACAGCCATTTTCTCTTGAAATTCCCTTCCAGTGTACTCTAGAATATTCCTTAAGTGTACAATTCTCATAAAATGAAATACTGTGTTTGCAATTTCTGTAGTGATGCATGTAAGCAAAGTCCTTTGAAACGTATACAGAATCTGATCCCTTCATTGATTCGCGAATTTCATGAATCCGGAGTTCGACGACTTGTTCAGGAACTGCAATGTATTTGCTCCTGCAAAACAAATAAAATTTGACACTTAAAACTTGAAATTCAGATAAATTTCATCAGTAATAATGCCATGATATCAATTTCAATGCATTTACTAAATTAAATATTTGCCACCTTTATTGTAGGTACAATTATAAATCCTAATGCAAATAAATTGTAAAAAGCAAAATGGTTGTTAATTACGATTTATAATAACCTTACCTCCAATCAACGAACTTCTTATCTCTTATAACGTTTGTAGACAGTTGCATCCTCCTTAGGACCATTTCTGCTTCTGGATTTCCTTTAATTTTCAACGATTTTTTCATTTGCTCCCCCATAGTCCATTCCAAAAAAAGAAACTATTGGAAAATCTGTATCCAGATATTGAGTTCACGGAATAATCACTTGCTGTTAAATTATTATTTATATATTCCATCATCTCCTTGAAATTGGTTCCCACAGTTGGTGATGTAGGAATTATCATTTCGTCCACATCGACGGTCAATAAGTATTTTGAAACTCCTTTATATCTCTGCAAACAATCATTGGCAGAAACGACGTCACCGGAGCCAATTATATCTTTGTGGAATTCGTAAGGTGAGTTGAAAGGTAAAACTTCAATAAGATTTCCGTAGCTTTTCATCAGATCAGAGTCTTTGGTCCAACGGTAGTGTTGAAGATGGTAAATTTCTCGACGCCCATCAAAATGTGGAACTCCATGTATTCTGCAAACTTAAACGGATGCTCATAGTTGAACATTGGTTTAAGACAAATAGCAAAGTCGTATTTCATCCCGTCTTTGTAATGGACACGTAGAGTATTAGTGACGTGTTCTTCTCTTGTATTTGATTCCACAATTGAAACGTAAGTAGGTCTGACAGTCGGAGAATCACAACTAATGAAGTATGCTCTAAAATTTTAAAAGAACTTACGTAAAACAAATGTCGTAATTTAAGGTAATAACTGAAAGTATACTTTTAAATATTCAAATTTTCACCGAATTTCAAAAATTGCTATTTAAATTTTTCGAATTTATGTATTAATGGTAATTTGGTAATGTAAGTTACCAATTCGTGATATATTTTACTTTGTATGATTTTGGCTTACATGTAAGGTAATTTCCAGTTTACGTTATCGGCATGAAGTGGTCGTAATTTTGCATTAACATGAAGTATTAAATGACGTTCTTCATCGTAAAGTTGACAGTACAGCTCGGGAGGTGATGTCATTTTCAAGGTAGCTACAACAATTATTGAAGGTCCTTCTGTTCCTGTAACACTAAGCAACACCTTTAGATTATTAGATTTGACTTAGGAATCCTTGATTGTGGTAACCTCTTTTTACTTTTATTCAGTACCGCAAGCAAGTAATTTATTCTGCGGGACGTATTTTTTTGTATTAATCAATGCCATTATAAAATTAAATGAAAACAAAATAAATCTATCGGTTTTCTAATAATCAATACTAATTAACATAATATACATAAGAAGCAATTTAATTGATGGCGTACGCTACAAAATCTTGCATTTATTAATTTACCCATTTTCATCAAAGTATGCAGAGTACACGAGAGATTTGTCTGTGCCATTTCCTATCTTTTGAAAGTCCTCGACGTTTGTTTCTGAAGTAAGCGAGTGAGATGAAGACGGATGTTCACGCAGGGTATTTTCTGTTGTCTCCCAAACTTTTGTTGTTTCCAAATTTTCTGTTGTTTCTAAATTTTCAGTTATGGAAAAATATTGAGGCGCAATAGAAGAGTTCTCAAATACTTTCAATATAAATGACGGAGATAAGTATTGGAAAGATTGATACATATTCACAAATGCCACTAAAACTAAAATAACTAATAATATAATCACGCCTATTCTTATTGGAAATATCTTTTGACTTTTATGAGAGCCTAATGGCTTCATAATTTGCCTCATTGTGAAAATAATTTTATATTTGCCAATAGATATTATATAACATTTGAAACTTGACACAGTAAAAATCAAAAGTGAAAACAGACTGACGTTAGATAATCCTCTCATGGACTGCTCAACTGGTACACTTCTACGGAGACGGCTAATTTTAGTTTAATAGAACATCACAGATGTCGTAGGGGGTGTAAGTTGCAATATCATAACCAACACAACAACAATCAACCCACATCGTTGTGTTAGAATACTATTGGGTACTAACGGTATCCTCAAGTGTGGGATGTCATAAAAATGCTAAATGTTATAACTGCATGCTATCAATCATGCATGATTGCAAGCCGTTTTGAAAGTGTAAAACTGCATTATATTTCCCTATAAATACTACTCATCGTCTTCTATATTGATATTGCATTCCTTTGCAATAGAAAATATTCTTTCGCTAATTCGAACAGCCATTTTCTCTTGAAATTCCCTTCCAGTGTACTCTAGAATATTCCTTAAGTGTACAATTCTCATAAAATGAAATACTGTGTTTGCAATTTCTGTAGTGATGCATGTAAGCAAAGTCCTTTGAAACGTATACAGAATCTGATCCCTTCATTGATTCGCGAATTTCATGAATCCGGAGTTCGACGACTTGTTCAGGAACTGCAATGTATTTGCTCCTGCAAAACAAATAAAATTTGACACTTAAAACTTGAAATTCAGATAAATTTCATCAGTAATAATGCCATGATATCAATTTCAATGCATTTACTAAATTAAATATTTGCCACCTTTATTGTAGGTACAATTATAAATCCTAATGCAAATAAATTGTAAAAAGCAAAATGGTTGTTAATTACGATTTATAATAACCTTACCTCCAATCAACGAACTTCTTATCTCTTATAACGTTTGTAGACAGTTGCATCCTCCTTAGGACCATTTCTGCTTCTGGATTTCCTTTAATTTTCAACGATTTTTTCATTTGCTCCCCCATAGTCCATTCCAAAAAAAGAAACTATTGGAAAATCTGTATCCAGATATTGAGTTCACGGAATAATCACTTGCTGTTAAATTATTATTTATATATTCCATCATCTCCTTGAAATTGGTTCCCACAGTTGGTGATGTAGGAATTATCATTTCGTCCACATCGACGGTCAATAAGTATTTTGAAACTCCTTTATATCTCTGCAAACAATCATTGGCAGAAACGACGTCACCGGAGCCAATTATATCTTTGTGGAATTCGTAAGGTGAGTTGAAAGGTAAAACTTCAATAAGATTTCCGTAGCTTTTCATCAGATCAGAGTCTTTGGTCCAACGGTAGTGTTGAAGATGGTAAATTTTTCGACGCCCATCAAAATGTGGTACTCCATATATTCTGCAAACTTATACGGATGCTCATAGTTGAAGAATAGTTTCAGACAAATAGCAAAGTCGTACTTTATCCCGTCTTTGTAATGGACACGTAGAGTATTAGTGACATTTTGTTCTTCCTTATCTGACTCAGCAATTGAAACGCAAGTAGGTCTGACATTTGGAGAAACACAACTAATGAAATATGGTCTAAAAATTAAGAAAAAATTTTTTAAGTGAAACAAATGTCATTATTTAAGGCTGAAAGTATACTTTTTCATTACTGAGATCTTGATTCGAAAAATCACACGGGTATATAAAATACTTTGCACCGAATTTGAAAAATTGTTGCTACTAATTTTAATTTTTATAGTTTATGTAGTAATAACAATGTAAATTACCCGACCCAATTTATGGATTCATGATATATTTTACATTTTATGATTTTGGCTTACATGTAAGATAATTTCCAGTCTAGGTTATCGAAATTCAATGGTCGTAATTTTCCTTGAACGTGAAACATTAAATGACGTCGCTCATCGTAGAGTTGACAATACAATTCGGGAGGTGATATCATTTTTAAGGTGGCTACAACAATTATTGATGCTCCTTCTTTTCCTGTAACACTAAGCAATACATTTAGATTTGACTTATGAATCCTTAAATGTGGTTACGCATTTTACTTTCTTTTCACAACCTGTTATGAAAGTAAGTTGCTTTTAAAACGATTTTTTTGTATTAATCAATGCCATTAAGAATTAAATGATGCTAACATAAATTCATCAGAAAATCTAAATTCATATACTAATAAATTTGAAAATGACCAATAACAGTGTTGCTTATACCCATTTTCATCAAAGTATGCTGAGTACACGAAAGATTTGTCTGCGCCAATTCTTCCAATCTTCTGAAAATCATCAACGTATGTCTGTGAAGGAAGCGAGGGAAACGAAGACGGATGCGTTTGTTCATATTGTGTATATGGATGCGTATGTTTGCTAAATTTTGAATTGTGGAGAAATGTTCAGGCTCACTAGAAGTGCTATCTAATTCATTAATTATAAATGACCGACAAAAATTTTGAAAATCTGCGAATAGATAAATATTCACAATTACGACTAAAACTAAAATAATTGATAAAATAATCACACATTTTTTATTGGAAATATCTTTGGACTTTTATGATAAAGTAATGGCTTCTTAATGTAGCTCATTGTGAAAATAATATTATATTTAACGCCAGATATTATATAATACTTGCTACAATCTAAATCAAATTGAAGTAGCTGACTGGCGTGTGATAATCCTCCTAAGGAGTGTTGCACGAAGAGAACTGCTGAAGGCAACAAAGTGATGTTCTAAATCGGTATTAAATCACCACCCATTCTAATTTTAAGTCCTAAGCTTCCATAAGTTAAGGTAGTAGATTTCTGTTAAGGACAAACGCAAAATAATTACCTAGGAGATTGATAATTATGACGCTTACAAGTAGTCTGGTAGTCAAAGACAAAACATTCAAACTTCGCTTTTTTCACTTTCTGCAAAATTTGAGCCAAATTGAAGTGTTGGTATTCAGTTGGCTCAAATGTAACTTCAGTTTGGATCAAACACTTTTAAAAATGTATAAAAATTTAGTGCACAAAGTTCCCGAACGGCCTTCTGTATTATATTTATAGGTATATAAGGCAAAGAGATTGTTTTTATTGGGGCAAACCAATGATTTATGAAGTGCACTCAAATGAAAGCCATTATATATTAAGAAAATTATGTTGGAAACAACTCATAGAATTTATAATATTTATAAAATGTAAGGTATTATGTAGAATTACAAGTCTTATAAGTGATAAATTATGTTTAGACATACATTTATCGAATTTATAGTGACAGTGTCTCACTTTTGTTAATAAATGCTATAAAATATTCTCACGGAAACTCCCTATTATTAATAAAACAGTTATTTTTTTACTTTATGACTTATTAGTTACTAATAAATTATTTAGTCTACATATATGTGGTGTAGTATAGATTAGGTTAGCTCTCTGAATACACAATTTACGAAATCTGAAAAATACTTTTTAATTATCAGCAAATTGAAATATCTGTATATTTCATTGTTGTATATTATATTGTATATTATATCACAAAAATGTGGCGTCATATTATATATACGGGTATTAAGTATTAATGCGTATCAATAAGGATTTCTTTGCAATAACAGTTGTGTTCATTCATTACGTATTGGCATTATATGTTTAGTCTCCAGTTTTTACAAGAAAGCATTTTGAGAATAGACTTATGAATGTTATGAATTCTAGTGGAAAGTGAAACCTCTGTAGTAGTATTTTAGTTAATTGTCTTTTGATTTAATTGTGGGCCGATTCTTGCGGTACTGCAATGCAAGACCAACCCGTGGACAGGCGGAAGCAAGCTTCACGACCCCATCCTGATTCCAAAAATCAGAATAATTCTGAGTTCCTCAATGAGGAACGTATCAGGAATTAAGCTGATAAGAACAGATACTACCTGCAAATCATACAAGAAAACCAAGTCATTAGCCACAGCTTACCATGAACCTCGGAATAAGTATAAGAATGTTGAATAGAAATCAACTTACACTTTGATCTTAGCCAAAAGGCCGAGAAGCGATACCATTCACTTGTTTGCGGTGGAAACCTGACACCTGTGAATAGTTTCCTCTTAACGGAAAAACTTTAACCCAGTAAAATTCACCATGCAAAATTAATTATCATTATCATGTTCATTATAATCTAGTTAGAGTTTATTACATTCTGCTTAGTTTGCATTTATATTTTCAGACTACGCGTTATTAATTGAACTAACTGACAATTAGTCTGTCCATGGCGGTTAAGGTTAAGTGGGTGGTTGAAACAACGGGGATAGATGAGATACGGTTACAATTGCGTGTTAATGTTACTGGCCGATGTGTATATGAGACAAATGCAAATACATGAATATTTTAAATATAGGAGAGGTATGAAATTTTGAAGTATTAATAAGCATTATTACACAGTAGAAAAATGAAATTAATCTACATTTGACATAACATTTGCCTTCCTTGTGCATTCAATAAGTTGTAGTGCCAAATGCCTTCGAAAAGGTACTTCAACGCCTAATGGAGAGCAGTAAATCGATTGTGTAACCAATGAGAATATCGAAGAAGGAAAAGGTGGTGTCTTCGTTGAAGTAGAAGAATGGGCCAACTCTCATTTGCAATGGCTGGAAGGCCTTGCAGGCTTTGACCATGGTTTTGTCTCCTATCTCTATCCATTTACCGACAATATCATTTGACATGACGTTCATTTCAGCTGCTTGTGGGAAGAATCCCATTTCCAGAATTATCAGTAGAATCGATCCCAGTGGAAATGACGCGTACAGGTAAAATGGTAATTCGGAGTACAATGCAATTGTTACGTAGTTATATACCAGCCCAAGCGAAAATGATTCCAGGAGAAAAATAGGAATGACCAATCGACAACAGTGGTTCACATAGCCATTCACAAATCGTAGAGCATGAAACCATCTGACAATGAATTTCTGGACGTTCGCTGCTTCTTCATTTCGTTTCATTTTCTTCAGGGTTTCGAAATATTCCGGCAGAATATCTAGTAGATATTTCAACTCGAATTTGGCTGCTCTTAGATGGTATATTCCCGTTAAGCAGAATACGTTGACATGGAACACCGTGAATAGAGTGAACACGTATACCGAACAAAACGCCGTGGTTTTGAATAGAATGCTTGATGAAATCCAGTCAGGAGTTATTTCTGATGCAGCATGGCGAACTTGTCCATCTGGGAAAAATACAGCAAACGTAGCAGCAGAGAAAGCTAAGAATGAAGAAAGTACTGGAAAGAGACAGAATCCCCATCCAACTAAATCCAAATTTGGACGTCTGGGATTTCTTTTTGTCAAAATCCGTACTTCACCTAAAAGTATACATTCTCTCAATTAAAAATTATCAAACTATTAGTAAATGATTCGTTCAGTACAGTACAGTAGCTATTAGGTGCATAAATATGTTATACGCAAAAACGCATACAATTAAGCTATAGTGCATGCAATGCAAATATATTTTATTTGGTCTCAAAAAATACTCAAAATGGTGATTAAATTTCTGTAGTATTTGGATTCTTTGACAGACTGACAAAGATACCATTGCCTGAATATTGCTTGAAGATAATAGGTACTAATGCGACTCCATTTCTTAATGTACTAACCTATAATAATATACTACATTGAATAGTCCTAACAAAGCAGACACTACACCAAAAACTGATGCTGAATTTCAAAACCGATTTTTAAGATAACCGACTTTTGTAAACCGAATTTTAATATGATTAGTCGTCCAAGGTGTTTCTATAAATATTAATAAATTTTAGTCTACAACAGCTTTTACAGATAGTAAAAATAGACTTCATTGAATTTTAATGTCGTTGCCCAATGCTTTAACAGCAGTTATTAGAAAACCGACT
Organism: Yoshiicerus persimilis; assembly: GCA_020352615.2. Lineage (NCBI taxonomy): Eukaryota > Metazoa > Arthropoda > Collembola > Entomobryomorpha > Tomoceridae > Yoshiicerus > Yoshiicerus persimilis. Next base: position 60,268,259 of record CM036940.2, read on the forward strand.
TTACGATTTTAAAACAGGGTTTTTGATTTTACAAAAACCGAGCCGGTTTTCATAACAGCAATAATCCGGAGTTGGATGACCTGATTGAGATGTTAAAATGCCTCATTTACCTCTGAACAGTTTTTCGTTTTCGATTTCCCAGGTAAACAGTTTGGGTAGTTCTTGATACATCAAAACCCATGTGAGATTCAAGACGCAAGATACAATGAATATCAGCCATGCAAATCCGTAGAACAACAGTAATATTGGTTCAAGGGATTTCCCTGGTACGAAAGCATGGATGAGCAGCCTAGCAGTCAAGTACCCCGTCACGCCGATTGTGACGCAACTCCAGAATATCCAGACTATGATTTTGTATTTGTCTTTCGTTGTTGTGAAAGTATAAGTTTTCGAATTGTAGTCCATTGGAATAAACTTCAGTTTGTCGTTTAGCTCGAAAAATAGCATGTAAGCCATCTCGTAACTTGCGCTTAACATGGCTGCAAAATTCTCAAAAGCAAATATAACGACTGAAATACTGTTTGAATACTTCTTTCTAAAGATATTTTATTGCGATTGAAGCATATTCCACAAGTGAATGTGGGATATGAACAGGAAATCCTGTTAGTATACTATAAAATGTTTTCTTGCTCTAGATGATGTCCACCATGCAATCCGTAGTTTATATTCTACATAGCCTTGATATACTATTAGTGAACTTAACCATAATAAGGCTCAGGAAATTTCAAAACTGTGGTTTCCTTTTGTAGTAATGTAAATCTGATTTACTATTGCATTAAGTACTTAGTTGATTTATTATATATAGTAAGTGGTCTTACAGGCTGTATTATACTGGCTGTGTTACCTATGTGATACGTGTGCATAAATATTTTTACGCAATTTCCAATTATTTTAATGGGGCACGGTGAAAGTTGATTTTGGTAAGGGAATTCACAAAACCCACATACCAATCATTAAGAGCTATTAAAGAATACCTTGGGTAATTGACTATGCACCATCATTTATCATCCATGTGCCCTTCTCAGATGATCTTAGTGTTTTACATTCTTTTAAATACTCCGCATCAAAAAAGTATTTGAAAGCCCTGACTAGAGAGGAAGCACCAAAGCATCTGCAAGAGAATAAATACATTATACATATTCTCTGAAAAATTCGTCCGTTTTTGGTGATAATGATAATATAACTTTTGAAAAGCGGTAGTATTATTGCCCCACAAAACTAATCATTTATCAACAAATAAAACTATATTTTCTCCCAAAATTCATTTTATGTTTGTCACAATTGTCAATACAAAAGTATTCGTTTTTCCACGATTAGCTCCCACATACCACATATATTTCATTATTTCTTATTCTTGCCCATTTTTATTGTAAATTCCATTCCAAGAATAAAACTGTAAACAAGTAAAAAGTAGTGAAAATCGGTAACATGTGTAATGCAGTGTGATTATAGGAGTTCAATTATCACAATAGTCTTTGTTTCGTTCCTCGATCCACTATTCAAAATATGCACCTTTAACTAAAGGTCTAATAGAGTCGGTTTGGCATTGGAGTGAGACGGTCATGTGTGATTGTGCGTGCGACGTGAGTCTGGGCAAAAGTGTTTTTTCGGGTGAAATACTGTGTGTTAGCAAAGGAAAAAGTGCCAAAGTGCTCCGAATTTTACCAGCATTGCGAACGTCCAGTTTTCCTGTTTCTTTGGGCAAAGGATTTTGAAAATTTTGAAGTTTTTTGTGAAGCATGGAATCGATCAAGGAAAAATGGAAACCTCAGTATAGGAATTTGTCCTGTGTGGAGGAGGAACTGGCCAGGTGGTGGGTGGTGGACGGGTTGCGGACGGGGCTATCTGCTCTTGCTTAGGTCTCACAGCAATGAATAAACTGTTACGTATAAAGGAAGGGACCCTCGAGCTTTGCGTCTATGTCTTAGCACTTTTCTCCGCCCCCGATTGCTGGAGCCGGTGTTTCTCTATTGAGAGGATATTTGTGTCTGGACTGGACGGAGTAATATCTGCCACGTGAAGTGATAGTGTCTTTAGTTTTGCCAGACTCATTAGCACATTCTGCAACACACTAATGTAAGCGTAAATTTAATTTGTAATCCGTGCCGGGAACCGACTCTCCCCGTATAGACTTGTATCATACGGGTAATTCCTTTAGGTGATCATTTAGACAGATCGACCGTGATTTAATTACTGAGCAATGCGAACTGAATATTATGTAAGTTGTTATTTATACTGCGAAATATATTATGATTATATGTGTCGGAATGTAATTTCTGTATCTCTGAGATGGGTTCAGTCCTGATGAGACGTAGCATAGGGAGGGGCCAATAGGCCTCGTCTACGGATAGTAGTGAGTTACGGCCTCTGTAGCTTGTGAAGTCGTCAGTTATTCGGTATATAATATGTATGTTTTACAATGTTTATAACTGATTATGAATATGTGTTTGGTATATGTATGTTCTAAAATAATTGCAATTGTTTATGAATATGTAATATTGGATTGACTTAAATTATGCAAGGTATTATTTGAAATAATTAAATTTACTTTAAAAAATTAGTATACTAATGAATTGAAAAGTTTGAACTAATGAAATGAAAATTTGGATTCTTTGTAAATTTGGATTTTTTGTTAAACATAAGTGTGATATTGTACTGTCATGTTCTATGGGCATAATGCCCTAAAGTACATCAATAAAACCAATGAATGAATGAATGAATGAACTAAAGGTCTAATAGAAGACTACATGGATTTCTACTTATAATTTCGCCATAATTCTTACTAGAATTGCTTACCAAACTATTTAAAACTTTAGTTACCTATTACCTTATTCGACTTTTCTCCGGCAGGGAATATAACTTTGTTTTACTATTTTACTTAATGTATGTATGTATAGAACAAGTCCATCCATTATGCAGAACTGTGTGAGGTCATAAAAGTCAAGAGTAGTTGCGCAACATTGCGAAATATTTTCGTTAAGTATCGCATACTGTGCCTTTTGTTTCTTGGGGAAATATCGTTCTCAAACGTATTTTAATGTTGCTTCTGCTATGGATAAAGAAGGCACACTGTGGCGACTAAGGATCGAAAAACAATGAGAAATTGAACGCTTAACGAACTGTTACTTAATCTAACCGATCTACTTCATTATCACCATATCCTATGGATATGTTAGTGGGAATAAGGGTAATTTTTGGCTTCACTGGTAATGTGTCCGAAATTGAAATTAGATCAAAAAGGTTTTTACATAGCCCACTTATATGAATAATTATTTCCAATTGTCATTAATACAAATTTCAGTAATTACAGCGGTCACTTTGCCATTTAAAACGGCCATTCTGCTTACTGCCGAGTAAAATGGCAGTTCTTAGAGTGAATTTTGAAAAATTGATGATTACTGGGCAATAAGGGTAATCATTACTGGTAAAGCCGAGTGAAAATCAGGCATTACCTATAATGCCTAGGCATTCCCCGTAATGGCGATGCTAACGGGGTTTAGTCGGTCACTTCCTGGGCATTACCAGTAAAACTTAATTACCCTTCCGCTAACAGGTACATTATACCGTCGTAACTTCGTAACACACTGTAGAGGCGGAAGTAAACGGTACAAACATATCCCATTCAAATAAGTAGAAGAAAATGACTTTAGAAAGCAATAGTTATATGTATACGTATTTACTAAATTATTATAATTACTTTTCATTTTATAATTGTATAAATAAAGCAGTTTTCGGGCACTTGTTGAGAAGAGTAAATTTTAGTTTCCGTGTATGTAGTATCAATATTTATTACTGATTGTTACTGATTAGAAAAAGATAACGGGGATAAGTTTTTCATAGATAGATCAAAAAATACAGATGCAACAATGTTTTCCTCCAGGTTGAAAAACTGTTACTGAGTCTTTGTTTTCATGTGAATCATAGATAATGCCTTAGAGACTGTTAGTTTAATGTCTGTTTTAATGGTCTACCTGCTTACATTTAGCCATAGTACCATTTAACAATACAAACGATATGAAAAATTGAAATTAGTTATCCATGTATTAGTGCTTTCTCGTCTCCTTGTTTTCTATGTACAAAGCCTCTTTTGTGAAAAATCCTTCCACATTTAAACTACATGATTTACCACGCTTACATTTCTGACCATTATGGCATATTACAAACAAAATCATTTAGGAAATTTTAAAATTTTTGACAATTTCAAAAAACTTTTTGAAAAAATTAAAATTAAACTTTAAAACATTTTTGGAGGAAAAAATTATGCCAAAGTCATGATTGGGGGAATTCGTAAAAAAAGATTTGTATGGGGGTTGAACTTCGGGGTACCCTTTGCTGTCCTCCAACCCGATTCGTCCCACAATACAGTTTTTGAGATTCATTTTCAGTTGAGGATTTTGTACTAAATATTAGCAATTTATGTTAAAACTTGAGGCAAGGATATTACCAGTACGGAGTGATTGATACTTTAGACGGTATAAATATTTGTTTAGGCTTTAATGTATTATTTTATTTATAGGTGTATAAGGCAAAGAGATTGTTTTATTGGAGCAAACATGGGGCACACCGATGATTTATGAAGTGCACTTAAATAAAAGCCATTATTATATATTAAGAAAATTATGTTGGAAACAACTCATAGAATTTATAATATTTATAAAATGTAAGGTATTATTTAGAATTATAAGTCTTATAAGTGATAAATTATGTTTTGATATTTATTACATTTATCGAATTTATAGTGACAGTGTCTCACTTTTGTTAATAAATGCTATAAAATAATATTCTCATGGAAACTCCTTATTATTAATAAAACAGTTATTTTTTTACTTTATGACTTATTAGTTACTAATAAATTATTTAGTCTACATATATGTGGTGTAGTATAGATTAGGTTAGCTCTCTTCTGAATACACAATTTACGAAATCTGAAAAATACTTTTTAAGTATCAGCAAATTGAAATATCTGTATATTGTATATTATATCACAAAAATGTGGCGTCATATTATATATAAGGGTATTAAGTATTAATACGCATCAATAAGGATTTCTTTGCATTAACATTAACAGTTGTGTTCATTCATTACGTATTGGCATTATATGTTTAGTCTTCAGTTTTTACAAGAAAGCATTTTGAGAATAGACTTATGACTTATAGCGGAAAGTGAAACCTCTGTAGTAGTATTAAATTAATAGATTGACTTTTGATTTAATTGTGGGCCGATTCTTGCGGTACTGCAATGCAAGACCAACCCGTGGACGGGCGGAAGCAAGCTTCACGACCCCATCCGGATTCCAAAAATCAGAATAATTCTGAGTTCCTCAATGAGGAACGTATCAGGAATTAAGCTGATAAGAACAGATACTACCTGCAAATCATACAAGAAAAAAAACCAAGTCATTAGACACAGCTTACCATGAACCTCGGAATAAGTATAAGAATGTTGAATAGAAATCAACTTACACTTTGATCTTAGCCAAAAGGCCGAGAAGCGATACCATTCACTGCTTTCGGTAGAAACGTCACACCTGTGAACATGCTTCTCTTAACGGAATAACATTAAACCAGAAAATCCACCACGCTAAATTAACTATAGTTATTATTTTCAGTATAGTCTAGTTAGAGTTTATTACATTCTTTTTGATTTTGCATTTATATTTTCAGACTAAGCTTTATTTATTGAACTAACTGACAAACTGACAACTAGTCTGTCCATACTAGTTAAGTGAGTGGTTGAAATATCGGGGACAGATGAGATACGTTTACAATTTCACGCTGCATGTGCGATGTGTATGAGACATATGAGACAAATCCAAAGTTGTTTAGAACCAAAGACTGCTGCAGTCTTTGGTTCTAGGGTTCTACTAGTCACTAAAAACTTTTGTATTTATATGATTAATCACAAATTAATGTGGTTACGAACTTACAAAATGGAAACATTGTCGAATTGACGAATTACAAACCTCGCTCAGGAATTATAACCTGTCTCAATTAAAAAGGAATTAGTTTTTGTTTTTGTTCCATTTTTGCTAACTTACCAATGTAATGTACTACATATTTGTAAGCATGATTATATGCTAAAGAAATGAAATTATTCTATATTTGACAAAATCTGTGTTCCGTGTGCATTCAATAAGCTTTTGTAGGAGCAAATGCAGTCGGAAAGGTACTTCAACGCCTAATGGAGAGCAGTAAATCAATGGTGTAACCAATGAGAGTGTCGAAGAAGGAAAAAGTGGTGTCTTCGTTGAAGTAGAAGAACGGCCCGACTCTCATTTGCAGTGGCTGGAAGGCCTTGCAGGCTTTGACCATGTATTTGTCTCCTAACTCCATCCATCTGCTGACAATGTCAAGTGACATTGTGTTCATTTCAGCAGCTTGTGGGAAGAATCCCATTTCCAGAACTATCAGTAGAATCGATCCCACTGGAAATGACGCGTACATGTAAAATGGCAATTCCGTGTACAATCTAACTGTTGCATAGTTAAATACCAGACCGAGTGAAAATGATTCCAGAAAAAATGTAGGAATGACCAACCGGCTACAGTCGTTCATATAGCTATTCACAAATCTTAGAGTGTGAAACCATCTAACAATGAATTTCTCGACTTTCTCTGCTTCTTCATTTTGTTTCGTTTTCTTCAGGGTTTCGAAATATTCCGGCAGAATATCTAGTAGATATTTCAACTCAAATTTGGCTACTCTAAGATGGTATATTCCCGTTAGGCAGAATATGTTGACATGGAACACTGTGAATAAAGCAAAGGTATATATCGACCAAAACGCTGTGGCTTTGAATAGAATATTTGATGAAAACCAGTCAGGAGTTAATTCTGATGCAGCATGACGAAGTTGGCCAACTGGGGAAAATACAGCAAACACAGCAGCAGAGAAAGCTATGAATGGAGAAATTATTGGAAAGAGACAGAATCCCCATCCAACTAGATCCAACTTTGGAAGTCTGGGATTTCTTTTCGTCAAAATCCGTACTTCACCTAAAAATTTACATTCTCCCAATTAAACATTTGTAAACCATTGATAAATGATGCGGTAAGTCGCTAATTAGTTTTTGGATGCGCATAGTCGAGACACATTACAATTAAGCAATTGGAATATTGGAAATACATGTTAGTTGTTTCAAAAATACTCAAAATGGTGTTTGCTTTATTATGTCATCTACCTTAAATATTTTGCTTTGATTTGAATTCCTTAATGCTTTCTTGAAATGATAATTGCCATTAAATTTCAGCAACTTATCTCAGCAAATTAAATGTCAACTCAAATCTCGCACTCTGGCTGTGCAATCTAGACAATATTATCACTAGAGGTATCTAGGCAATATAATATTTGCAATACAGATAAATAACTTTACATGCCGGAGTCACTGTAGAGCAACTGTAATAAAAAGTCAATCCCAATTTTGTTTTGCATAATTGATTATAAATTATTATTATATTAGTACATTTATTATTAAATTATTACTAATTTCTTTGCGTTTAACTATATATTCGTACCGAATTTTGGCTCTTTTCTGCTATGAATAAAAAGAATCAGAGTTTAAAAATATGGAACGTCATGAAATATTGAAAAACCACTGAAATGTTTCTTAATGCTTCGGATGCATCGTTTATTAAGTAGCGGTAGCTACTTTATAATAATGTTTTTTTAATAATGCCTGTCTGTCTTTTCATTAGCGTTAAAAAAGGAGTATAGCCACTACTTTATTATATTTTCATATTGTATTTAAAGGGTTAATTTGTAATACGGATACTTTAGAGACAAAAAAGAATACTGAGATAACAAACTTTGTTGCAGTCCGCTCAAGCTTCTCCTGTTTGGAGTGGTACTCAAATCCTGAGTTGGAAGTGAAAACTTTCAAAGGAGGAGCATACTATACCATTAGGCTGTAACTTAAGGAAGCTGACAATTTCGATAGACAGACAAATGTTTGAATATGAGTATCTACGACTACGCTCCTTAAGATAAGCATAATATATTTTATAATGCATATATAGTAAGCTATACTGGATAGTCATACTATTCTAATAAAGCTGATAATATATAGGTAATTAGTATATACTTGGAAGGCATTTACAAATTTGTGTCTTGAGATGTTAAGAATAAGATTCATTTACCTCTGAACAGTTTTTCGTTTTCGATTTCCCAGGTAAACAGTTTCGGCAGTTCTTCATACATCAATGCCCATGTCAGATTCAAGACGCAAGATACAATGAATATCAGCCATGCAAATCCGTAGAACAATAGTAATATTGGTTCAAGGGATTTCCCTGGTACGAAAGCATGGATGAGCAGCCTGGCAGTAAAGTATCCCGCCACGCCGATTGTGACGCAACTCCAGAATATCCAGACTATGATTTTGTATTTGTCTTTTGTTGTTGTGATAGTATGGGTTTTCGAATTGTAATCGACAAGAATAAACTTCAGTTTGTCGTTTAGCTCGAAAAATAGCATGTAAGCCATCTCAAAACTTGCGCTTAACATGGCTGCAAAATTCTCGGAAACAAATATAATGACTGAAGTAAATGTGTAATAGGAACAGGAAATCCTGTTGGTACAAGAGGTTTTCTTCCTCTAGATGATGTTCACCATGCAATCCACAGTTCATATTCCGTGTAACCTTGATATACTATTACTGAACATAAAACGATATTGTTCAGGTCAGGGAAGTTTTAAAGGTGTGCTTTCCATTTGTAGTAATGTAGATCTGATTTTTGCATTACATATACCTATAGAAAAGCATTTGAGCGATTTATTATAGTTATATACCTGCAGGTTATGTTAAGTTACTTACTATATATGCAATATTCATTTTTCCAGTACTTGCTCCTAAATATTACTTGTCGTTCTTTTTTATTGCAAATTCCAAGAATAAAAGTGTAAGTAAGTAAAGAGTGGTGAAAGTGGGTGACATGGAGAATCCAGTGTGACTATATATGGGAGTGTCATTTTCACATCAGTGTTGATTTTGTCCTACTCCGCTCGATCCATTTGCAAAATTTGCCTCACATTTAAAGGTTTAAAAGACTAAGAGCTTGAAAGCAAATTATTTGACCAATCCATTTTAAGTTCCATGAGGTAAATTTTATTTTGAAATAAGATTCACTCAAAACCCTGGAATTGAGCAACTTTAAGATAATTTGCAACACGACAAAGGATGTGTTTTATTTTACATGGATTTGTACTTAAAATTTCACAATAACTAGAATTCCTTACAAAGCTATTTGGAAGTTTAGTTTACTTTTTATTCGACTTTTCTCCTTAAGGTTCAGAATATATATAATGTTTTACTATTTTACTCCATGTATGTATATTTACAGAATATAAGCGCATCCACAATGCAGAACTGGTGGTGGAGGTCATAAAAGTCAAGAGTACTAGTCATACAACCTTGCGAAATCCTGACCAACGAGAAATATTTTAGTATTGGTGCATATGCCATTACTAGTCCACTCTAAGTATATTAGATTTTCATATTGTGGACATGTTTGTGACTGAATCTGGTGTATGATTTTTTATTTCAAACTAAAAGCCACATTTCACAGTAGAATTTTGCAATGCCATTTGAGATGTCCCTTCGATTTGGTGAAAGGCCATTAGGCGAAATTCAAAAAGTCGCGAATGATCATTTGGCGAAACTTCCCGAAATACATTACGTATGCACTTGCCGTCAATTATAAATCATAGTTGACTTTTACTATGTCTACTTTATTTCTACCCAAGAGATAAATTGATAGTTTAAATATAAATGCAAAATAGATAAACCATTGGTCATATAGGCCATTTCAAATTATAAGCAATGATTTTTATAAGCATTCAAAAAGCAAGCACCTTTTCCAGTAAATTCTAACTGTCCTTTGCAATTTTGCATACTAAGTTTCGCATACCATGTCTTTTGTTTCTTGAGGAATGTATGCTTATATCAATCTCTACAAATCAATGCTTTCTGGGTGCGTTGTTATTCTTTTATCTTAAGAGAAACTTATTTTAATGTGGCTTCTGCTATGAATAAAGGGCATAAAGGTTTTGCGAGGGTGGAAAACCAATGAGTAATTGAACGCTTACTGAATTCTAACCTAACTATGCCGATGCACTTCATTAAATATATCCTTTGGATACATTATACCTCAACACACTGTAGAGGAGGCAAATAAATGGTATACAAGCATATCCCATTCAAATAGGTAGAAGAGAATGCCACTTTAGTAAACTATAATTGTGTATATACGTATTTACCGATTTTAAATTATTTTTATATTTTTATAAATAAAATATTTGCGAAAGAGTTATAGTTTCAATGCCGTATCAAAACGTATTCTGATTGTTACTGGTTACAAAAAGATAATTTAAATTTAAATACCTGTCATCAAAGTCCATTATTTGTTTGTCTTCACGTGTTTCATGGAAAGATAAAATATTGCAGATACAACTATGTTGTCAATTTACTCGATTGCCTCTTTTGGCATGTTACAATAAATTCTTCCCAGGTTAAAGCATTGTGACTGAGTCTTCGCTTTCATATGAATCACTCATGAAGTCGTATGCTGTAAAAGTTTACCTCATTCCCCTTTGTTAATCAAGAAATGCTAAAATTGGAATGGGCATATAATTTTATGTCTATATAGGAGTATTTAATACTACAAGGCAAGACACAATTTTTATTTTCTGAAGTCTCGAAACAAGCTTCTCTGAACTACTCTTGTTATCCGCTGTGTATATATAATTATTCATTATAATTGTCTTGCTATCTAAATATACTTACATATTCTACAGAATAGTTTTCTATGGAACATAACCATAATAATATTAAATTTGACACCGCAGTCACGAGATAACTTCCGTAGAAGTCAGCTTACTGGAATTGCTGAATAAGTTTACTCTTGATGATGCAGTATACTTTATGTAGTATGTCTATAAAACACTTATGAAGTAACATTGCCTACATGATAATACGAATTTTCAGGATTTAATCTTATGCACACAATTACATTATCTTAATAACACAACAATAGAAAAATAACGTTTCCTTCATTGCATTCACTACTACGAATTCATACAAAGAAGTATTGTAATTCTTCAGGACCATTTTTGCCTGGGAACTGCCATTACTTCTGGCAACCTTTAAATTTAAAATTCAGCAACTTTATTTTACTTTTAAGTATTTTTTGAAACACTATTATAGATTACGAATTCATAAAATGCGAAAAAGACAGAATTATTATTATTGGGCCCCTATTGAAGAACTAGCTATGTCACAATTTGCTAAGCGTTTGATTTTCATGATTATTGGAGTTTAATACCTAGGTATACGTTTCACACATTAATGTTAGATGCCAAATTATTTGCACAATTTCCCATTTTAATTTTTTCCAGTGAATACTTTACTTTTGCATAATCTCTACTGAGATATTGTAGTAACCATGTGTATTTGTATCTACAATGGTAGTATTCATTTTTAAATCTTTATGCATATATGCTTCTTGGGGACGAGGTTCTATTTTGAGGGGACCTTATAATTTGGTGAGCATTTTTGATCATGCTTGACCTTGACCAACATAGGGTCACAAAGGGAGCTCTTAATAGGAGGGGCCGCGGAGGGTGTGATATTGTATTTCAACAAAACTTTCTATTGGTAAATAAATAAAGTTGAGATAAATAAATAGATTATTTGTTAAGAATTTTGTACAACTTTTTGAGGTTCATTTTTAGTTGAGGATTTTGTACTAAATCTCAGCAATTTGTGTTAAAACGTGAGGCAAAGTTGTATTATCAGTCTTACTGAGTGACTGATACGTGAGACGGTATAAATATTTATTAGTAAATGTATTTAAATGAAGGAAACCGATTATTTTATTGGATGCAAACCGATTATTTTATGAGGTGCCATTGTACAAAACTAAAGAATTTAGGAATATTATGTTGAAAACAACGCTAGAATTTATAATATTTATAGAATGTAAGTCTTATAAGTGATAAATAATGCGTTTATATTTATGGCATTTATCGAATTTAGTGTTATCGAACTTTAGTTAAAAATGTTATAAAATATTCCCACGGAAAGTCCCTATTTTTAATAAAATAAGTGGTTGTCCTGCTTTATGACTTCTTAATAATTATTAAGTGGACGAAGTACGCTTTATGCCTTTGTTTTGTCTGTCTGTCTGTCTGTCTGTCTGTCTGTCCGTCTGTCCGTCTGTGGGCAAATGCTTGTGGTGCCCATAACTCAAGAACCCATTGAGATAATTCACTGAAATTTTTTTTAATCCATCGAGCATTCAAATAGCATCCTCCGTTTCAAAGATGACCATTCTGTCACCTTTGACCTTCGAATAAAAAATCAAAATCGGTTATTGCTAAAGTCTGTGTTACTGACACTCTTCGTCCACTTTGTCAAATCGCTTGACGCGTTTATTTGGTCTACATATGTGGCATAGTTGCATTTACAGTTGTGAAAATTCATTATGATTACAGAGTCTTCATTTTTTGCAAGAAATCATTTTGAGAATAGACTTATAGTGGAAAAAACCTCTTTGGTAGTATTAAATTAATTGATTGTCTTTTGATTTAGTTGTTTGTGGGCCGATACTTGCGGTACTGCAATGCAAGATGACCAACCCGTGGACGAGCGGAAGCAAGCTTCACGACCACATCCTAATTCCAGAAATCAGAATAATTCTGAGTACCTCAATGAGGAATGTATTAGGAATTAAGCTGATAAGAGCGGATACTATATACTACCAGCACATCATACAAGACAACCATCAACCTCGGAATAAGTTTTAGATTGTAGAAGAGAAATCAACTTACACTTTGATTTAGCCAAAATGCCGAGAAGGGATACCATTCACTGGTTTGCGGTGGAAACCTCACGCCGATGAACTGCTTCTCTCGACGGAATTACACTTACCCAGAAAATTATTCACTATGAAAAATTAATTATCTTTATCATTATTGTTTGAGGAGGAGTCTGTTACATTCTTTTAGTTTTGCATTTATATTTTCAGACTGCCCATTATTAATTGAACTAACTGACGATTTGTCTGCCCATGGGAGTTAACTGAGTGAGTGACTGGTTGAAATCGGGGGGATAGAGGAGGTACCATTACCTAAATAATTACATGATATAACTGGCCGATGTGTGTATATGAGACAAATACCAAAGTTTTGAGAACCAAAAGACTGCTGCATTTTATGCTGTAATCTTTCTTTGGTTCTAACTCAAAGCTTTTGTATTTTTAACTTTCATCAAAAAAATGGTTACAAGCTTCCAAAACGGAAAAATTATCCAATGGACGAATTAAAAACCTCAGAAATTATAATCAGTCTCAATTATTTAGGAATTCTTTTTTTGGTTTTCTTCCATTCTTGCTAACTTACCTAGTCCACTTATTTTGCATAACGTAAAAATTTAGTAATTTTAAAAGTAATTTTAAGTAAATCTTTAAAGTAAAAAGTAATTGCTAAGTAATGTTTAAGCATTAAGTAATTCGGTAAAGTAGTAGTAGAGAGTAGTAGTGGAGTTATTTATTTTTATGGTGGTGCATGTTTGTGACTGAACCTTACTATAGTATAGTGTAGGATTTTCTATTTCAATACAAAAACTGCATTTTACATGCAAATTTTCGTTTGCGAAGGAGTAAATTATAGTTTCAGTGCAGTATTAAAATGTATTATTGATCGCTACTGATTACAAAAAAATAATTAAAATAAAGTATCTATAATCAATGTCTATAGGTATTATTTGTTTGTCTTCATAGGGGATAAGTGTTTCATCGTCAGATCAAATATTGCAGATACAACATACAACTGTGTTTTCAATCCACTTGATTGTCTCTTTTAATGTTCTACACTATTACTATATCTCTCTCTTTCTTATCTCTTATGTCAATGTAACCGTCTCTTATATCTCTTATGTCTTATAATGTCAATGATAGTCTCGCCTCATGCTACAAACCCTCTTAGGTTGAAAAACAAAGTTCAAAGTTCAGTTTTATTTAAGTGCCATTTAGTTCAGTACAAAAGTGTTTGCATAGATTTGCACTAGACAGCACCGAAGGCAAGCGACGTCACCTTACTCCCAAGACAGTCCGATTCGTTACCAGTATCAAGTCGATGAGTCAATTTATGTACAATTTAGAGTTAGCGCATAAGAGAGACCAAGTCCTTAGCGTCTAACTAAGAAATACCTAATTATTGAGTAGTTTACTTAACTAGAATTGTGTTTAATTAATTAAACTAAATTAAATTATTAACTAAACGATATTTATAGCTATTTTTGGAAGGCATTTTGCCTTTGCTCCAAAATGTAGGAGCACAACTTTATGGAGAAGGTTGAAAGGGAATCTATTTTACTCTTAAGGGTCAAATTGAGAGAATTCCAGGAGTTGATAGCGTAACAGATCGGACTTTTAGCAAATAGCGCAGTGCTGTGAGTCAAAACTCTTAAGTTGTTGTGTTGCCTTGTGGTTCTACTCACTTTGCTATCGGTGCTGTCAGGCGTTGAAACATAGTAATTTTCTAATTCATTAATAGCACATCCTGTTATCAAAGTTTTATAAAGGCTAGTGAGAGTTAAGTATAATAATCTTTCCGTTATAGTCAACAGGTTAGCTTTTTTCAGGAGATACCATAGGTCAATTAATGAGTGATCGATATTACATTGTTTTTGGGCGCTGGTCATACCGTTACAAATTGCAGATTTATTTTGGCGCCAAAATGATTTACTATAATACTTAGATAGCTTAGGGTATTCAAAAATAACTAGAATATTATTAATTTTTTGTTGTAAGTCACATAATTTATTTAACTTGGTTGGTCCCCAAATAGAGAGAGCGTAATCCGAGATAGGGAGGACATAAGTGTGAATTAAAAGAGAAAAAACCTTGAAGGGTACTACTCTTTTAATTCTGTGTAAGGCCCCTATTGCCGATGAAAAGCGACTTTCTATTTTTTGGAAATGGGTGTTGTAGGAAAGAGTAGGGTCTAAAAATACTCCTAAGTATTTGAACTCGTCCACTCTCTCGATCTGGGTACCGTTGCATGTAATATAGATATCGTCAAAATTAGTTTTGTCCTGCAATTTGTGAAAAACCATAAACTTAGTCTTATCAATATTAATTTGCATGCTCATAGTGTCGCACCAATTTAGGACATTTGACATTACCAAATTAAAGAGAATATTAATATTAGACGAGGAATTAAATTCTTTAAACACCACCAGATCGTCCGCAAACATGATAAATTTCACGTCAAGGTCATTAAGGACTGTAGCAAGTGAATCAAAATACAGATTAAATAATAATGGCGCTAGTACAGATCCTTGAATGACACCCCGGTCATAATTATAACACTTAGAGGTGAAGTTACCCAATTTAATATTAAATTTTCTGTTAGAGAAGTAACTATGTAACAAAATAAGGTACTTTTTATCAATTTTATATGTGACATGCAAAGTTTGGATAAGTTTTAATGGCGAGACAAAGTCAAAAGCTTTGCGCATGTCGTAAAAAAGCGCTAAAACTTGTTTTTTAGGGGTGTCCAAAGCTTTGTAAATGTACTGTGTAAAAGCCGTAAGAGCAGTTACACAGGAACGTTTACGCCTAAAACCATGTTGGTTGTCGCTTAGGAGATTGTTACCTTCAACATAACAAGTCAGCTTATTTTTTATGACAATTTCAAACCATTTACTAAGTATAGGTAGATTTGAAATGGGGCGATAGGAATTAGCATCTAGCTTACTACCTTTCCCTTTATAAAGTGGGACTACTAGACTTGTCTTCCAGATTGAAGGAAAAATTCCAGAGTTTAGGATATTATTGAAACTTAACGATAGGGGTGTAATGAGGTTGGATAAACAATGTTTAATTACAATACCTGGGATGTCTGAGCAAAATTCGGGGGACTTGAGTTTTAGTTTTTTACTGTGACAGAGTCTTCGCTTTCATGTGAAATTGATAATGCCGTGTAGGCTGTAAAAGTTGATCTCAGTGCCAGTATTATTAACAAAAAAATGTTATAATTGGAATGGGCAATTTTATTTCAATGGGAGCATTTAATATTATAAGACAAGACGCAATTTTTATTTGTTAAGTCTGGAAGCTTCTCTGAACTACTCTTCTGGTTATCCGCTGTGTGCATATAATTATTCACCATCATTGTCTTATTGCTATCTAAATAGGTACTTACATAATATTTTTATATGTCACATACTTAATAACTGTATTAAGTTTGACTCATCCGCAGTCACGAGGCGATTTCCAAGTAATCGCAGCCAGCTTGCTGGAATTGATGAATAAGTTTATTCTTGCTGATGCAGTATGCTTTATGTGCATGTTTATAAAAACATGTATGAATAAGTAATGTCATAGTATATGCGAATTTTTAAGATGCAATCTTATACATGCACAATTACATCTTAATAGCACTAATAGAAAATAACGTTCTCAGAATCCAAGTTTATTCTTCATTGCTTTCACAAATACGAATTCATCCAAAGAGGGATTTACCCAACGTTTTTGTCTTTAAATTGGCTTATGGGACTGTTTTCAGTATCTTCACATGGGGGAGGGCCTAAAATCTGCAAAATAGGGACTTTTTAGTTTGTATACGCTCCCTTAGTATAGTACATGTTATGTCTGCAATACTTGCATAGTTTCATTTACATTTTAGCCACTCAATACTACATACATTTGAGGACGCGAAACGCGACTATTTGTACTTCACACAACTAAAATCTCACCACTACCATTTTACTAATTAGTTATCCCGTTCTCAAGACATATCTTCCAAAACTGTTATTTGCTAAATATTTAAATAATATGATGTTATTTGTTTGACTCTATATTTTCACTGCTAAGAAAGGCTAATAACAAGAAAGAAAATACTAAAATAGATTTTAAAAAAAGATTCTCCTTTTACTTAAAACTAAAATGTTTAGATCTTCTCCGTGGGTGAGCCTATTAGTAATTTTTGGCACTATCTGCAAACTATCAACCCCAACTTACACGGCCTTTATAGAGCCGACAATTACCAAACGTATAAATGTAGAGAAAAATGACTTCAATATTCCGATTCGGAGAACCTTGAATAACAGTGTGGAGTCAATTTTCCGGTTTAATTTGGAAGACCTGAAATTTCCTTCGTTTATGCCAATGCCTAGCCCTTTGGTGAGCATGTAAACCTAAAGCTGTTAAGGCAGTGTAATTAATTAGCTTAACGTTGTTATGTAGCTATTTATGTGTATCACTTACTTTACTTCGCAGGAAATAAAACTTCGAGTACGGGTGATTACTGACCCAAATACGGATCTGAAATACCCTGTACATTTTGCAATTATGTATGAAAATGAAGAAAGTGTCTCCGTTAAGGTTCCCTTTACTTTACGAAACAGGAAATTAACAAACGAAACGTAAGTTTATTTTTACCATTATTAATTTGATTAATGTAATTTGAATTGAATTAATTGTTTCGAAATAAAACATTAGCAATAATACTAATTTATCTCAAAGGATGCATATTTACTGTGAGAGAGTTTTGTAACTAAGAATTATAATACCTGTCTCGTATTTAGGATGAAGTTCTACAGTTCCGATAAAGTGCTTTGTTTAGACTACATGGGTGAATGGACTTGGGGAGTACAAAAGAAAATCGAAATCAGGGTATCCACTAATAGCGCCAGAAACATAGAGTATGGTCTGGTAGTATATTCACTGGGACAAATGACACTCAAGTAAGAATATAATTCTTTGTAAATAGTTAACAGTGTATTATTATTATTTGCAGGTGTAGTATAATATATCCATTTGCTTCTCACTTTCACCCTTAAAATGAAATTTTCGTATACATACATTACATAGAGCCTGCAGAATCTATTGCTTGCACCATGTGAAACCTTCATTACTAGTATTACGTATATAACTTTACTTCAGTATGAAGAAAAACATTAAGGTAGAGATCGATCCTCAAAAGAGCCCAAAATAACATGGGAAAAGTTCCCTGCTTTAAAAGCTTATAACATCCACATCAAATAAGTAAATGCAAATGTCTAAATGTAGAAAGAATCTCAACTTCATTGGTAAAATATTTTACTGTTGAATTTCTGATTTATCGACTGCGCTTTGAGTAAAAAGTATTTAAAAAAAGACAACAGTATGAATCGAACCAAACGACAGGGCCTTCGTTCGATTCAAACTGTTGTCTTTTTGTTCAATTACTTTTTACTCAGAACACAGGAGATAAATCAAAAATTCAACAATAAAATATTTTGCTAATGAAGTGGAGATTCTGTCTTCATTTTCACATTTGCACTTACTTCTTTAATGTGGAAGTTATAAGCGTTTTACTAACAAACAAGCTAACTAACATCTATCCGTGTTGTTGAAAAATAACGACAGCCAAACTCATACAGTAAGACATCCGACAAGCCATACAAAAATAGCCTGTTTACCTGTTTTAATAAAGAATAAGTCATTATCTATTAAAGAAGGTAAACAGCATTATTATAATGACAAAGTTAGGCTCATTAGCCATTATTAATGACTAATGAACCTTACTTTGTGCCCACTGGTTTAAATATTCAGAGAGGTAGACGTCGTAGAATATTTAACCCAGTGAGCTCTCATTATATAATCTCAATTATCGGAGAGGCCCACCCACTTTCAGTCGCTCACGATTCCGACACCTCTCCAATAATTATTCGATTATGATTATTGTTGCATTTTCATTTCTGCATAACACACAACATACTTGTCGGATGCCTTCAATGCCGTATGGGTTTTGGTACACAGGGATGGTTTTGTACATCATAAACATAATTCAAAATTTGTGATGTAACCGCTTCGTTTTTTGGCTCCAAAATGGCGGACCGATCGCCACCTTAATGCAAAAGGGGTTCTTTTAATTTCTAATATTTAACTTTTAATTTTTAGCCGTTAAAATTTGTTTATTTGAATGGGAAAGATTCTGCACTTAAGCAAGTAGTTAAAAAATTTCATTTCATTTAATACATCATACATCTGCCTAAAAATGTAAATATGTGTAATTGATCTTTTTCTAATGCACTGCAGCGTAGGGGAAATAGTGCGAACGGTAATTTCCGTTACGCAGCCAAACTACTTTTTTTTCAATTTCACTAATGAGGTAACAGGTAGCGTCCTCGTGAAGGTCACGGCGTCGAAAGGCCACTGCCTGATTTTAGCCATTCAGAAAGCAGAGGTAATTAACAACTTCTTTAATCGGTACAATTACTTAGATAGTGGAATGCCCTGTGTGAAATCGTTGTAAGTATATAAAATGCTTAATTTTTAATAAATACTTAGTAGATATATATTATTTTCAGTGCCCAGTATATATCCTGGAGCAGGATATTCGATCTGAAGGTGATTGGCTAACATTTCTAACTAGAGGAGGACTCACCGTCAAAGTATTTATATTTTATTGAATCAATTAAGAATATTAATCGAAAATCGCAAAGCTATCTATTCACGTTGTTTACTGACTTGTTTGAATGCATCCATAATTATATTTTCATTGCAACAGAAAAGTGAATACCCGCAAGGATTCTTCGTGAAAATTTTAATGACCACAGAAGATTCATCTTGCTTTGGAGGACCTGAGAGATACGTTAATTCAGACAACTTTTTTCGCCTTAGAAATTATTCTGATGCTCGAATGGATGTTGTGAATGTAGAAGTTAAAGTTAATGATTTCGAAATGCACGGTAGCGTTTGGAGTTATTTTTGGCCCCCTTTGCTAAGTATCTTTGTTGCTTTTGGTGTCTCAATCCTGTACTTAGTATCGTATTCTAAAACAAGGTATTCAGTCCATTCTGTACAGCATATGTGGTTTTATGCATGTAGTTATGGCATAAATATGCTTTTACATAATTTTTCATTTGGGAAATTGCAGAAATTCTTATCTCGACACCTACAAGAGAGATATTCCAAATACAGTAAGCGTAGAAGAGTACCTGCTAGAACAGGGAGAAGCTGCAATAAGTACAAGACAATTTGTTGGAATTGCCATTTTTCTCTCAATTTACAGTTCCATTCCAATATTCGACTTGACTGTCTACAACTTGCAGGTATAAGAAGCAATGAAGTGAAAAGAAAAGAAAATGTCCTAAATAATCAATGCCAAATAATAATAAATTTCTCTGGTGTAGATTTTTCATAGCAGCGGGGACTACGATAAATGTTATTTTAACAACTTATGTTCTCACCCCTTCCGGGGAGTAGAAGACTTCAATCATCTCCTGTCAAATATCTGTTTCCTCATTCTAGGATTAGCTTTTGTCTGCATTGCATTTTGTAAAAATAGAATTTGCTGGGTCAGTAAGTGAAAATCGTACAATCTTTGAAGGGTTATATGAAACTTCAATCTTCTTTGTCCAGGGTAAAAATTTTATGTTTATAAATTAGTTCATGTTTTTCTGAATAACTATTTGCAGTATTGTCGTACACCAATCCCAACGCAAATACAAATACAAGTAAATATTTCATTTAGCTCTTTTAAATTTAACTCAAATCAATATTGAAATTTTTTTTCCAAAATTCCCACTAATAACCTTTTCGGACTTTTAGATGGGATTCCTCTTCACTTTGGGTTGTATTATACTATGGGAATTGCTTTATTTATGGAAGGTTTACTCAGTTCAGCATATCACTTGTGCCCAAGCAAAGCAAATTTCTTATACGGTGGGTAACAATAATTCAATTACATTAAGTGTTAAATTCAATTCGATTTTTAAGAATTTACTAAAGAAGGTAACACATTTGAGAAATATATAAATACATCATTAATTGACTAAAGCCAGACATTATTTATTTTTTCACTCAGACACTTGGTACATGTACACCATAGCAGTTCTTTGTCTTCTGAAAATATATGAAAATCGTCATTCTAGACACCTTGGACCGTAAGACCGTGTTACATAATGTCGGATATTGCAATTTTGCCATGAGTCATTTAATACTCTTTATATACTATTAGTAGTTAGGTAGTAATAGTATGTATTAACATTTATCGCTAATACCCTATTATTTGAAACGTTTCTAGTAACTTCACCTTCATAATTTTATCGGGACTTTCGCTAATTTCCGTCATCGGGTTGGCGTTAGAAAAATATCATTTTTTGTTCACACTTCTCGTCTTCAAAATTATTCTGACCGTCATTCACATTGGGATTGTTGTACATTTTCTAGAACTATATTATTTCGGATATGATGCTGGCTTAAGAGGTAACTAATAATTTGCTAACGTATTAAGTAATGGGTGGTCGAAAATTTTTACCCTTTTTTGGTCATTCCCTCTAAAAAAGGGAGGTATATATAATTATTTAATTAATATCTTGGATATATTTTTTACTTAGACAAACCAACGGTTTGCTACATAATTCCCGACTTCCGTAGAGTGAACATTTTGCCAGAAAACAGTTTCCATGCATGTCGCTTCATTTTTCTCGTCCTGTCAGTATTAACGAATGTCTATGTAGGGTTTTCTTTGCTGTACTATGATGATGACCTGGCTCATCATATTCTTAACTCCCTGATGCTGTATTTAGGGGTCTATATCCTCTACTACTTCGTTATGAAGGTGAAACTGTGTTTGCTAAGACGAATTGCATCAATCTATTTTTTTCTCATTTTCATTTTATTTTATTTTCTTTAATTAATTTCAATGTATTTCAGATCCATTGCAAAGAGTTTAATTGGAAATGGAGAAGCCTTCAGCCCAAAGTAGTTATAGCAACGGTTGTTTGTCGCTCTTAAAAGGTACTCCCGTCCGAGAATTTTAAAAATAAAAATTCAAGTTTTTCCTTTCTGGGTACAAATCGGCCATTTTGGACCCAGCCCTGTGTTTCCATACAGACTGCTTCCCCATGTTGACACTGTGTCTCCCCAAAATGGAAAAAGTTGAAATTTTATTTAAAACATTCTCGGTTGAGAGTACCTGATAAGAGCAACCGTTGCTATAACTACTTTGCCTTCAGCCGTTTATGTATCTCGCTGCATCAATCATAACTTTTCTTGGAGCTGTGTATTTTTTCAGAATCAACCTCACCAGGTGGGAAAAATCTGCTTCGGAAAGTCGTTTGGGTAACGAGGAGTGCATTTTGCAGTATTTCTACGACCAACATGACTTGTGGCACATTCTTAGTGCTTTCGGTGTTTTCTTCCTTTTCATGGTTAGTTATACATCACGAAAATTAATGTATTCGAAAAATCATTCTGTTTTATCTTATTGCATTTTTATAGACATTGCTCAGTGTTGACGATGCAGTCAGTAATGTTGACCGGGACTACTTGGTCACTTTTTAGTGTTTTGTATCTTAACTTGCCGAAAAGCAAAACATTCCGTTCAAGGTCATATAAAAGTGGAATTTAGTGACGCGGATGGCATTTTCAAGTTTCATGGACGTTTTGTGACATCTTTTACATTTCATTTCGTTGATTTGATTACTTTAAGCGCTTTGGTGTAAATAGCTTTAATAATTTATTATGCTTTTATTATATTTCTAATGGATATTGTGCAGACGATTGTTTAACGCGCTCAATAACTCAAGTAAACGTTGACATAAATCGTTTGAACTTTTTTTTATACATAGCGCATAGGGCATTAAAATAACTATGTCAACTTTAAACATAGTCACTCTTCTTTACCTTTAACTCAATTTACAAATTACTTCGTCTTCAGGTTACATATTTAATTAAATCAATTAAATTCCCTAATTTCCTAAATAGTCGATTTTTGTTCTGGCGGATGTAATATGCTGACAATAAAGGCAAGCGCATAATTCAGATTGTACAGAAGTCGACATGGTGGTCTTTAATTTATAAATATTGAAGCAAAAATAAAATGTATACAATTCCTTGTGTTTTAATTATTGTGCTGTATTACGACCAAGCTATGAACTACTTAAAATGCGATTTTCAAGAAAGAACCAATGAAAAGTGAACTAAGTTAATTTGCATTAGGATAGGAAGTGGATTACATTATTCATTGATCAGACTGACTACTGAATGATTTATCTGTATAGCTAACCACAACGGATATATAGAGTAAACTTAACATTTCATTTCACTGAGTACTTTTAGAATGTACTAGAGTAGGAGTTTTAAATGAGTGTGACAAGAAAATTTAAGTACCAGGACAAACGTTAACAACTAAGGTGAGGCTATCGATCATAATAAACTTAAGCAAACACCTAAAAAGTTATTTTTTTAAACTTTTGTAATTATATTTAATAAATAAGTATTAAATTAACTATTTAGAAACATACTTTTATCAAAATTTATCGTAGTAGTAGCTCGTTTTGGATTTTATGATTATGATACGATTTATGATTTGATTTAAGTAATAGTAAACAGTGATAAACGTATTACTATGTGAAACTAAGTTTTCAAGAAATATCACTTGTGCCTTTTTATATGGTTATTAAAAGCAACGATACTCAAACAGGTTACAGAACATAATTCGCACTTGTATTTTTCTTCGTTGTCTTCCGCAAATGTTTCTTGGTATAAAGTTTCTAGAGCCTTTGCCAAAGCAGACTTCATTTGACTTGGATTCTCTTCGGTGTTCATATTAACGCTTCTGTCACCGCTTAAATGAGCCTCGTCAATTTGACCTTGTAAAAAATCACTGTTTGTAAACTGTTCCCCACCAGGTATGGGTATTTCTAGTTTTATTTCCGTCCCATTACTAGAAGGTAGTCCGTTTTGAACTACGCTCACAGTGTTGGGTTCATTTGTACTAACAGCAGATTCTGAAGGCTTTTTACGTTTACGTATCTTTTTCTTTTTCGGAGGAACTGCAGAACCGTCATTAGCTATTATTTTCGACTTTTTCCCCAATATGCGTTTTCCGCTCACATCATTCTGATCCGAACTTGGAACGCTGTTACTAAAATTAATTAATTATAATATTGAATACCTAAAATGTCTATTTTCAAACGTCTATAACTGTATAAACCTTAAATAAGAGTGCAATTTACCTGTTTGAGGGAGAATCTGATCCACCGTTCGATACTTCAGTATTGTTTACATTATTATGACTTTTTATATGTTCTACAAGAGTTTTCTTGCTGTCACAAATAGTATTGCAGATAGGGCAGCTGTAAACAATTGGTTGATGTATACTTTTATTCGGCGAGTCGGTTGTGTCAGAATCGGTGATTTGTTTGTCACATTTCTTGATATGACTTTGGTAAGTAGCTTTCCTCATACACGAGAAGTCGCAATAGTCGCAGCGGTAGGCTTTAATAGAGGTATGGGAATTTATTATGTGATTATCCAGGAGAAAGTTATGATTGAAGGCCTTTTCGCATAAGTTGCATTTGAAAGTCAACGGTCTTTCATGAGTAGACACAATATGTCGTTTGAGGCTCTCTTTATAGGTGAAATTAGTTGAGCAAATGTCACAATGAAACGATGAGGGATTTTCGTGTTTGAATGTCACATGGCGTTTGAAAGCAGCTTTATTAGAGAACTGTTGTTGACAATAGTTACATTGAAAATACGACGGAGTTCCGTGCTTTAAATTGACGTGGCGGTTAAGGCTGTCTTTATTTTTGTATGATATTTGACAAATATCACACTCGTATCGCTTCTCTTCTTTTTTGGATGGAGAATAAGGCGTTTTGTCATTGCTGTCTCCCGATGGAGTCATTTGGGATGACGATGAGCTGTCATCAGGCAATTGTCCCTCTTCACTTCCTCCTGGCACTTCTTCCGGTGTTATCCCATTACTTATGCTGTCCGTAAAAGTTTGCTTATTGTCAACTCCGAAACATTCCTCTATGTGTTGGCTGTAACTATCATCGTCAAATACTTCATTGCATTTACCACAAACAACTAATTCGAAAGATTCGAATTGCATATCGTCAAATCCATTTTCAAAAATTTGCTCCATTGTTTCAAGTATAAACAAAATAATACGTCTCCGTTTCTATTCTAATAATATTCAATAGTGTGATAATTTGATGAGAAACATTTGTCTTGAAATTCAGCCATCTGCTTCGGTTAGGAACTAAATGTTCGAACAATCATTGGTCACAATATATTATAAACATTGATTTCTTAAGTTTTAGACGTCGGTGCACAAGTTCACTAATCACCACCTTTAGTATTCCTAACTAAATGGTGAATCTCTCAAAAACTTCTTGTGGGCACACGTTGGTTGAATATAGTTATATCGTTGGACCAGTTCCGATTCTAGGAAATCATCCTGAATTTAATTAAATAAAGAATGTTGAACCTTCATATCATAATATGATTAGCTGTAAAATTTTACAACATTTATTTGTTACTTTTACTTACAAATCATGTTTTGTTTGTCGCAGGCGTAAATTCTTCGTTCCTGAATCTTGGCAGCAGCTTCATTAACGATTGTGGTCTTGCTTTTTGATTCTATTTATTGTAATCGTCTGTTGGTGAAAATCAGATGTTGCAGATCGGAGGGAGACCTATTAAATGGGTGACATAGAATAGACAATTGAAATTATATGCAAACGGACATTGTAAAAATTGAATTATAGAAGCGAAGAATTTATTTGAAGTCTAACAATATTTGCAAAAGCGAAGTGCAAATCAAACTTATTTTGACTTTTTCGTGCTTGCTGTTAGCAAACAATCGGATTGGCATAAACACTTAAACACTTATTAATCACATTCATCGTAACGGAGAACTAACGGTTTCATAATCATTATTTATAATGCATATTTTTTAAATCTGAGACAATGGAAAAAATGCAGAAATCTGCTCTATCAATTTTTAGCCAGGAAGTGAAATACAAGTGAGTGTAATAAAATAGTCTAGTTTTACTTTTGACAAATGAAAAAATAGCAATATTAAAACAACAAAATAGTTTCGAATGCAAAAATGACGTTACCTATATTTTGTAGTTTAGGCAGAGCTGTGCAGTTGATGGTAATAGGGACGAGGATGTTGCAGACTTTCACCAATAGCCAGCTGTCGGAAATTAAAGCATTTCTACAGTGCATGAAGCCAGCTTTGTGTTTCGAGCTAAAGTCCAAAATTTAAAATGTTTTCAAATACGAAATATGAAATACAAAAATTAAAATTTCCAGTTAAAAGTTACAACAGTCCAAGATTTTAAACATGTATACATTGGCGGGCAAACAACACCAAGTGGAGCGGAAGATTGCTTCACTTGAAAAGTAGCATTCACCACCCAAAGGCTTCTTCACCTCTACTTTTTAACTCTACCTCAAATCAAAATATTTTTTTAATTATTTTGAATGAATTAACCCGTGGCCTACCAATGGGTTACAATTGTAACTTTTGCAACTTTAAACAGTTGTAAAATTTTTACTTGACCATTGAGTACTTTTTGCTTCACAGTAGCTAAGTTTTAGAAATTTATTTACATTTTCCTGAAAAAATTATAAAAATCCGTTCAGTAGTTTCAGAGATATGGATTTTTTGAAAAAAAAAGTTGAAAATCAACCTATCCTTTCCATGTAAATGGTCACCAATTTGCTATAACCTCTAAGGAAAAGTCTTTGTGTGGTAAGGGGTCATCCATTGACATATATGCATTATTCAGTAGTGCAACTGGGCTGATGACCTTTACAAGTCGTCTTTTGAATAAATTGAAATAAATTCAAATATTTTTGAATAAATTGAAATAAATTCAAATATTTTTGAATAAATTGAAATAAATTCAAATATTTTTGAATAAATTGAAATTCTTTTAAATAAATTGAAACTTTTTTGAATAATTTGAAATAAATTGAAACTCTTGAATAATTTGAAATTTTTTTAAATAAATTGAAACTTTTTTGAATAATTTGAAATAAATTGAAACTTTTTTGAATAATTTGAAATAAATTGAAACTCTTTTGAATAATTTGAAATAAATTGAAACTCTTTTGAATAATTTGAAATAAATTGAAACTTTTTTGAATAATTTGAAATAAATTGAAACTTTTTTGAATAATTTGAAATAAATTGAAACTCTTTTGAATAATTTGAAATAAATTGAAACTCTTGAATAATTTGAAATTTTTTTAAATAAATTGAAACTTTTTTGAATAATTTGAAATAAATTGAAACTTTTTTGAATAATTTGAAATAAATTGAAACTCTTTTGAATAATTTGAAATAAATTGAAACTCTTTTGAATAATTTGAAATAAATTGAAACTTTTTTGAATAATTTGAAATAAATTGAAACTTTTTTGAATAATTTGAAATAAATTGAAACTCTTTTGAATAATTTGAAATAAATTGAAACTTTTTTGAATAATTTGAAATAAATTGAAACTTTTTTGAATAATTTGAAATAAATTGAAACTTTTTTGAATAATTTGAAATAAATTGAAACTTTTTTGAATAATTTGAAATAAATTGAAACTTTTTTGAATAATTTGAAATAAATTGAAGCTCTTTTGAATAATTTGAAATAAATTGAAACTTTTTTGAATAATTTGAAATAAATTGAAACTTTTTTGAATAATTTGAAATAAATTGAAACTTTTTTGAATAATTTGAAATAAATTGAAGCTCTTTTGAATAATTTGAAATAAATTGAAACTTTTTTGAATAATTTGAAATAAATTGAAACTTTTTTGAATAATTTGAAATAAATTGAAGCTTTATTATGCAAGACATTACAGTTGCACTACTCTGATACATCTGCATTGTAATGGTTTATTTTTCTATTACCTTGGTAAACTCGATTTAGAATACGAATGCTTTTCGAAATATTATTTGTAATACCGAAAAAACCATCATTGTTATATACGCACAATGGGCTTTCTAGAATTTTGTGCGGTATCTGTGCTATTAATTTCTAGGCACTTTATAGGCCTTTTATCAAGATTCCATCGTCACTTTCCCCCCAAAAATTTTCGGTTTTTGACATGTTACCCTAAACACCTTTTGAACCCGTCAACGTACACCGTTGATATTTATATCATTCGAAAGCCCTCGACAGCAGCTTTCGATTAATATAAAACACGGTGAAGGTTGTCTGGTAATGAAAGTGTTAAAATTTGATTTTTTACAAGTTTTGTAATTTTTTATTTTCCAAAAGTAGCAAAAAGTAGCAGCCAATTTTTGCTGAAATAAGTAGTCCTTACTATGGGTGTTGCGGCTGTAAAATTCTTTTTGCTGGATCGCGTTGCGCACATTGAAATAAATTGGCCTGAACTCCAACTTTTCAAATTAAACGCGATGAAAAAAAAACTAAGTCCTTATGGACTTACCATTACGGATAATAGTACTTATTTGTAGTCTCTTATGTTGATGAATGTTCCCGTACGCAGACATATTGAATGTGAAAGTAATCTTTCATTTTGTACTGGTCCTATGTATAGGTTACAATTGTAACCCATTGGTGCATAGCGTTCGGTTGACCTTTGGTAGGCGTAGTGTTAATTGCTTTGCTAAAAGTAATCAACTTAATAAAATGTAAGTTATATTTAAAAAATCATTTCATCCAAAACTATATTTCAATATTCTGCAAACTAGGCCCTATAAAGGGAGGTTACCCTTTTTTGATCTTGCCTTTAAAACTGCTAAAATAATGAAAAATGTATTTATGAAGTTAACTTCATAAGGCAAACACATAAAATGCATTTTGATAATAATTAAAGCAACATTTCTCTCTTGACTCATTTTGGAATATATTTAGACTTCACTCAGACAGTTTGTTCATCTTCTAGCAGTTTTAAAAATATTCTTTATATCGAATTCCGTAACAAAATTAGGAAAAACTTGCTACCGTATTTAGGGAAGAATGAATATGTATTTCGTCCAGCGAGCTTGAAATGCACGTTAGAGTATGTTTCACTATTTTATATGAATTAAAGGATATAACTATTTAAAATGCACTGCTGAATTAAAGTTACGATGCGATATTTAGCAGACTAATAATTAGGAGTTCTGAGCTAACCATAGAAATGGTTACGACAAATATATTATATTCGTATGCCTAAACAACTTAAAGTAACTTAGTTTAATGCAATTGTCATCAGAAGTCCAAAGTTACTTAGTATTGATTGTAAATTGATTATATGTGCAGGCAATATTGAACTTATCGAACTTTTGTGATTTTTAATTCATGGTGCGGTGCGACAGGTTCATGTTGAATGGCAGAAATCGTCAATCTCTCCAAACGTGTACTGAAGTTGTTAAATAAATTGATACATCGACTAGATCTTGTTGGTAACAAACTTTGGTTACATATTTAATTATGTTCATTAAACATAATACAGTTGTCTTGTCTTATATTGAATACAAAAGATAATGTAACCCAAATTAAACACAGATACAAATTGCTGGCTTATACTATATACTTATGGCTGGCTTATACTACATGTGTAAGTTAACTAACATAAACTAATAAATATAAAACTTGGGTGTATTAGGTATTCTTGCTTGCAATTATAAAATTTCCATGTCCAGTAGCGTAATTGGAAACGGAAAATGGGTACTGTGAAGTACTGACAGCTCAAAAAAGAGCAGGGATATTAAAAATTCAATTTAAATCGGAATATGTCACATGAATTTTAAATAATTACTATACTTACATGCAAAACGAATATTTTATAAATGGAAAAGAACAACAAAATTTTTCAAATAATTGAAATGTATCTACAAACAGAATTCATTGGAATCGAGTTTGACGTCTTCTGTTGAATATTCTGAAGCTTGATTTACATTTTGTGTGTCTTTATTATGTATCTTTATTACATGCTGATTTAGTTGAGAATCACTTATAAATCCTTTGGGGCACTGCTGACAAAATATGAGATTTCCTGTGTGAATGCGGTAATGTTGTCTAAGTTGGCTTTCCCGGTAGAACCCTTTGCCACATTCACTACACAAGTGAGTTTTACCTTTGTGGTACACCATGTGAGCTCCGACAGCATTTTTCGTGGAGAATGTTTTCCCACATATAGGACACAGACATTCCTTCACCCCACTATGTATAGCCATATGTCGATTTATGTTACCTTTACTTATGACCCCACATATCGGGCATTGCCTACTTTTAGATTTCTTTTCACGAGGCATCTCGACGATTTTACGGTGGGCACTGAAATTGTGTTTTCTAAAACGAAATGCATTCGGGAATATCTCGTCACATTTATCGCACTTTATTTCTGTTCCTGGAGGTTGATGAGTAAAAGAATGGTAAAATAAATTCCTTCTAGTACAGAAACTTTTGTTACATTCCGTACATGCATGTTTCCTATTGCCTTTCCCTGGGTCAGGTTCCGCAGACGGAGGCATAAATCCATTCTCCATCTTCTTCTTCAGTACAAACACTTGGCCTTTTGCGATAGCATCATTACACACGTCACAATTCTTCTCTAAGCTTTTGTGGTGGCCTTGGCTTTTTATGTGATCCTTAAAGGAATGTATGTATTTATAAGCATTTTCGCAATGTCCACATTTGAAAATCTTTTCATCGAAGTGCTTTCCCTTGTGTAAGCGCAGAAATCTGTCGGTTTTAAAACGGAGACCGCACTTGTCGCAAGCAAATGGTCTTTCTTCATCGTGAGAAGTAATGTGAATTTTTAATTCTGAGAAAGTTGAAAACACCAATTTACAGTATTTGCATTTAAGGATATTTCCCGAGGTTGTCCATCTTTTCTTTGTTGTGCCTGTCGGTTCTGCATTGCTGTCTGAGTCAAAGGAAGATTCTTCTGATCTAAAAATACGTCAATATACATGATAATTTTAAATACTGTAAAATTTATCTCTTTGTTGTTTATCATGGTTTAATTGGAAATTCAAATCACGTATGTAGTAATCATACTCCAAATCTACCCAGGTATAAATTTCAAATTATACACTTATAAGAAACTATGACAGTTCAAAAATTGCTGTTGTACAAGATAATAGATTTAAAAATGTCCATATTGAAATAGTATAGGTAAGCTCAATTTCATAAGAAATTTTGCTTAATAAGAGCAAAAAGAGATAAATTTTTGAATTCTGGTTTTCTGCAAAATATTTTTGACAGTTTGTAAATTGAAAAGAAATCATATCCTAGGATCCCAATATTTTGGACAAAAGATAAGCCCTACTGACCTTAACAAAGTAAATTTTAAATAATTTTGCAGGAACACCCAAAGAATATTAGGAGGCTTTTCAACGCTGGTCAGTCTATGCCAAAATACTGAGTTTCCTGATTCCCTGTATTAAAAGCAAATAATTTCCTTACATTATTTCCTTCCCTGGAGGTTGGTAAAGCCGTTCCTTATCTTTTTTCTCTATTTTCGGTTTGGTCTTCTTAAATTTTGGTGGCGGTACTCCGTGAGACTCAAAAAATCCACTCTCTTTCTTTTTCTTGAGTATAAATTCTAGGCCTTTTGCGATTGCAACATCGCACAATTTACAATTCTTCTTAGAACCTTTGTGGTGACCTTGACTTTTTACGTGATCCTGCAAGCAATGCTTGTATTTATAAGCATTTTTACAATGCCCACATTTGAAACACTTTTCATCAAAATGCTTCCACTTGTGTACACGCAATGATCTTTCAGTTGTAAAACGGAGGTCGCACTTGTCGCAAGCAAATGGTCTCTCTTCATCGTGAGAAGGAATGTGATCTTCTAATTCCGAGGCAGTTGAAAGCACCAATTTACAGTATTTGCACTTAAGGCTAGCGTTTGCTGGGTTTGTCGATCTTTTCTTTTCTGTGCCTGTCGGTCCTTCATTGCTGTCTGAGTCTTCTGACCTAAAAATGTTTATAAATAGGTCAACATACAAAAGTAAATCTTTGAAAACGCATATAATACAGTATCGAAATCAAAACATTAACATAAAACATATTAGCAGTATCTTTTATTTAATATGCTCAGAAATGGTCCATTTTTGAAAGGGAACCTACATTTGCTATCATTACCAAGAGGACCCACTGAATGCTTACAAAAAATTCAATGCGCTCTTGAGTTATGCGCAGACTCACATATTAATAGACAGTCATCGAGTTTCTTTCCAATGGCTTTTGTTACTGAATAATTTTAAAATACATTTAAACAGGGTCCGTCTGTTGATTGTTATGGTTTAATTGGAAACCACGTATCATGTAAAGTAATAAGCATATTTCAAGCAAGCATAGGCTTTGACTTTTAATAACATAAAGAAAGTAAAACTGAAAACGAAAAATTGATTATTTATAACCTTCAAAGCACTTTATTTATAGTTTATGAATATTTTTCTATAAATGATGTTAAATGCTAAATTAGGTCGACCCGGTTTTGAACCTATTTAGGATAAATGTCTGGCCTCTAGCACTTGCCCCGATTCTCAAAGAAAACCATCAGCCATAAGTCTTAAGATACTTTGTGTAAGAAGTGCAAAAAGGATAAATATTCGCCCTCTGTTCCGAAAGAGCTGCTTTTCTGTAAAACAGTTTGGCTTTTTTGAAATTCAAGTAAAATATTACTTAAGATATTTCAGATTGGGAATTCTTGCCCCAGCTAACCATAATAAAATAAAATTGAAGTAACTTTGCAAAACCATGGAACACCCCGACATTCCGGCATACTTTTGTAACCATATAGGGTCCTCAGTGTAATGTGGTGTTCCAGGTTTGCTGCTTTCAATCTGGTCATCCTAAGCTAAAATACTGAACTCCTTAAATTAAGCACAAATAATTTCTTGTGTCCTAAGAAAAAATCAGAAAACAAAGCACAAAAGCAGAACACAAACAGAAATAATCTAACTAACTTGATTGGATTCTAATGCCTCAAATTTCAATCGAGATCATTTCTGTTTGCATACACAAAATCAATGAATATAAACCTTAACCAACGTTACGTCTACCATACATGTCAGATTTAGCATCGTCTTCCACATCGTCGTCGGTGTTGTCCTTATCATTTGAGAGCGAGGCAAACAGTTTTGAAGCTTTTAAAGCTGCCCTTCGAGGTAAACTCTTTCTAAGCGATGACTTTCGTTTCTCCACACGGCCCATATCTGTACGTTTTGAAATTTAATGCGTAAATAGACTATGTTACAATTCATCAAAGTTAATTTCACTAATTTCATAAATAAGATATTATAATATTATCATGAAAACATACTTTTCTTTAATATTTTGTTTCCTTTCTCCTGTATTTTTCTTTTGGAAACATGTTTGCTAACAATCTGTTTCAAGATTTTTGATTTTGTAACAGCAGGTTTTCGCTTCACTATTAATTTATCATCTTTATCAGTCTCATTGTCACAGAACTGAAAACTTGGACTTTGTGGTTCATCTGCTTCGAAAAATTCCTCGTTCTCAATTTTGACAGTAATACCAGGTACTTCACCATCAAAATCATTTTGTAAACCAACATATTCATTAATAGCATTGTAATTCCCTGTATTATCGTTGTAGTTCTCATCCAGAACATGATGTTCTCCAACGGCAGGCTCCTCATTATTGCAATTACCGGGATTATCTTCGTAAATATTATTAGGCCACTCGTGAATAGAAAAATTTTCACCATCTCTGAATGATTGACGTTTTTTTGATCTGGAAGCCTGTTGCGCTAAGATATTGTTTTCTCGGTCTTGTAGGAATGATAAACTAAACGTCTGGACAAGCTGGTGGATTTTAGTCTGAATTCTTTCCAATGTAGAATTCAAACGAGAAAGCTCTTGGACACAAACTAAGCACTTTTGACAGAACAGAAGTGGACATTTGCGGCTCCTCCCTTTAGAAAAGTTTTCCCCGAGGTCTTCAGAGCTTAAGAATTTAGTGCAACTTGAAAAATAAGCAGAATCTTCGGTTGGCAAACGCTTCTTAAGTAAGTTTTTATCCAATAACTTGTAACACAGCATACAAGAGTCTAAAAAATTGTAATCCAATGTCTCCATTGTGAGGTGACTCGGTGACTGTCTTTATTTAATCGTCTCTAAAAATCAATTTAAGAAAATTCCCCTTGAAAATAACAATTCCGCTTTCTTACAGTTGTTTAGCAGGTGGACTGGATATTTTGGGTATTCTAGAAACATAAAAGTTGATTTATGTATTAAGCTCTAAGCTACAGTATTTATTATTTTATAAAACTTAATATCTTATGTAATGTGCATCGATTGCATAATAATTAATTGGATATCGGCAAATATCGTTAATCAATATTCGTAAACATTGATTTTTCAAAAAAATAATAATCATTTTGTAAATGCTTTATGAAAATATTAAAATGATTTCGGCAATAAATATCAAAATATATTTCTTATCATTGTTCCTTGATTTCGTTTTTCTGTTGAATACAAATAATGTGCTACTTACCTTTTCAAACTATATAATACACTATTTTATTGAAGAGTTGTACACCTTCAATTGACACAGTTTGAACGAAATTCAGAGCACTACTAATTAGTAAATAAAATTAACTAGGTTATTTATTATTCTAACCGTCAGTTTTTAGGATACAGGTTTGTTTGGTAAACAGAAATAGTTTGGGATTACCGCTCAGCTGTACTTTGCGCCTCAGCATTTAATGCCCTCTTCATTGACAGCCTAATAATGGGGTCTTGGTCATGTATGTATGATTTTTAATACTACTTAGTGATTTTATGTTACTAATTGTCAAGTTACTGAAAATTTCACGTACATCATCTGAATGTGAATTCGAAATAATAGGAGTACTATTAAAGTGTAATAATAGTAAATAATATTAGTACATAATAATAGGCTAAGTAATTAGACTCATATTATTTCGAATTCCGGGTGATTTCATATGAATTTCGGTTTCGACAAAAATTTCGATGAATTTAAAAAACGTGACAAATAGTAACATAAAATCACCCCGAGAGGAAATCTATTTTTTTTGATAAATTTAATTGAGCCTATGGGATGGCTCCAAAATGACGGACTGCAGGGGAGTGTACACAGGTATTGTGAAAAACATTTTTGCTGATTTGCTGATACCTTTGTAGGAACTAAAACTGTATTTTCAAACTATGAAAATATTTTTCGTTTACAATATTACCATCGAAATTCAAATAAATGCCACCAATTGCAAACCAATTAACAATTTACATAATTTTTTCCCCTTTATTTTCTTGCTATTTCCTTTCACCTAAAGGCTAAAGCTGGATACTAATTTTGTAATAACAATTAGGTTTTGAAGTTAAGAAAGTTCTGACCCATTCTTTCAATTTCAAGATATTTCATGTGTATTTGGCATTAAGATTTCTATGAGCAAATATCAATTCAAATGTTACCATTTTCTTCTATCCGACATTGAAAAAATATTACGTTCTAGCAATAGGTTATAAAGGAGTGCATTATGAACAGCATTTTTTCTGATTTTAAGAGCAGTTTTTCTGAAGAGAGTAAAATGTCCTAAATAAGCATGAGGAGAAAAATTATTTTTCTTCACTCTTCGACCTCAAAAAATAAGTGAGACAGTAATACTCATGAACACTAAATGCTGAATGACACTCCGCAGAGGCGCGGTAAAACAACTATTTCTATTTCCACCAAAAAATATATTCTAGATAACAATATTTTATTTTATTTGTTAATTGCGACTTGTTTATGGTAGTGAGTGACTTTCTTATTCGTAAACACCATGGTCTATAAACATTTCTATAAAAATATGTACAATAGAAATGTGCGTGTATTTTTTATATATTCATTTATAAATTAATGTAAATCAATTTTTAATTAGTAAGCTTCAAGTCAAGGTCAAGAGTACAATACATAAAAATAGTAGAGTATTTATTAGAGCTTTATTTAACAGAGTACAAGAGAACCGTAACAGTGGAATTTTATTTTGACAATAAATGGTTTTAAATGTGTTTATTTTGTTTTTAGAAATTGGGCGATTAAATACCACAATCACCTCACAATGGAGACCTTGCATTACAATTTTTCAACCTCTTGTATGCTGTGCTACAAATTTTTGGATACAAAATTACTGAAAAAGCGATTACCAGATGACGATTTTGCTTATTTTTCAAGCTGTACTAAATTCTTGAGCTCAGAAGATCTCGGGGAAAACTTTTCTAAAGAGTGGAGCCACCAATGTCCACTTCTATTCTGTCAAAAATGTTTAGTTTGCGTCCAAGAGCTTTCCCGTTTGAATTCTACATTGGAAAGAATTCAGAATGAAATCCACCGGTTTGTCCATAAGTTTAGGTTGTCATTTCTACAAGACAGAGGAAACAATATCTTAGAGCAAGAGGCTTCCAGATCAGAAAGTGAACATCAATCTTTGAGTGGAGGTGAAAATAATTTCATTCACGAGTGGCCTAATAATATTTCCGAAGATAATCCCATTCAAATAACTAATTGTAATAATGAGGAGTCAGCCGCTGGAGAGCATCATGTTCTGGATGAGGACTACAACGATAATACAGGGAACTATAATGCTAGTAATGAGTATGTTGGTTCACAAAATGATTTTGATGGTGAAGTACCGGAGACTACTGTCAAAGTTGAGAACGAGGAATTTTTCGAACCAGATGAACCACAGAGTCCAAGTTTTCAGTTCTGTGACTATGAGACTGGGAATGATGGTGATTTAGTGGAACAAAAACCTGATGTTACAAAGTCAATAGTTTTAAAGCAGGTTGAGAGCAAAAATGTTTCCAAAAGAAGAATACAAAAGAAAGGAAACAAAATCTTAAATGAAAGTATGTTTTCATAATAATTTTATCAAGTATTATATTCTTTATCGATATTTAGGTTCAAATTAGTAAATTAATTATTAAAACACGATAATTCGTAGCATGGTATAGTTACATAGGTACGCATTAATTTTTATAATTTGCAGATATTGAAAGCTTGGAGGACAGAACACGTTCGCTTAGAAAGAGTTTACCTCGAAGGGCAGCCTTAAAAGCTGCAAAACTGTTTGCCTCACTCTCAAATGATGATGACAAGATTGATGACGATGTGGAAGATGATGCCAAATCTGACATGTACGGTAGACCTAGCATTAGGACTTATATTCATGATTACTTTACACAAATGTATCTCGATTGCAATTTTTGGCACTACTTTTCGAATCAAATTCCGTCATGTATTTTGTTTCGTTTTTTTCTAAGGTAGCGAAAATTATTTGTGTTTAATTTGGGGAATTCAGTATTTTAGCATAAGCCTATCAAATTTAAAAACAGTAAATGTTCATGAGGGTAAAAGGAGGTTACACAGGGTTAACCCAATCTGGGATATGCTTTTCCCACTAATATATTTTACTTCTATTTGGGAACCTTTCCTAACATGGAGCGAAAAGTTAAGAGGGTAACTGGAAGAAATGGGACATTTTTTCAAAATGAGCACCCCGTTTTGACAATAAACTTTAAAAAGTTAGCCATTTCTGACCTAATTATATAAAAACGTGTGACTGGTGGCAAGGTGTTTTCGTTTTGTTTTGCTTCCGCTACTGTATTAAACACACTTAAAGCTTTAAAACAAAACCCTGATACCTTTGCGATCTTACTGTATCCTTATAGTTTGCGCTTTCACCGGGAACTAAGTAGAGAAAGTTTACCTGGCTCCCCTGTGGCGGTAAAGGGATTACCGGGTGCCCAGTGAAGACTATGTTATTTAACTATTGTTTTTAATTAAATTTTTGATTTCGTTGCAATTTTGCCCCAATAGGCAAAAATGTAAGTGTATAGGAGTTTTACATCGGTTTATTATTGTGTGCTGACGTAGATAATTGTAAATATTTTTAGATCTGAAGAATCATCCTTTGACTCAGACAGCAATGCAGAATCGACAAGTACAAAAAAGAAAAGATCGACAAGTTCAGGAAGCCTTAGCCTCAAATGCAAATATTGTAAATTGGGCTTTCCAACTGCCCCGGAATTAGAAGCTCACATTCCTTCTCACGATGAAGAAAGACCATTTGCTTGCGACAAGTGCGACTTCCGTTTTACAACTGAAAGATTTCTGCGTGTCCACAATTGGAAACACTTTGATGAAAAGTGTTTTAAGTGTGGGCATTGTGAAAATGCATATAAATACATGCATTGCTTGAAAGATCACGTAAAAAAGCAAGGTCACCACAAAGGTTCTAAGAGGAATTGTAACTTGTGCGATGTGGCTATTGCAAAAGGCCAAGAGTTTATACTCAAGAGAAAGAAAGAGAGTGGATTTTTGCCTCATGAGGGAACTGCGCAAAGAAAAAGCAAACCGAAATATCAGAACATCCAACTGATAAAAGAGAAACAAAATAAGGAGACAAAAGCAATGTAAGGGAATTATTTTTTTGTACGGGGAATTCAGTATTTCAATATAGGTTGACCAGATTTGAAAATAGGTTATTTGCGGGCACAAATCCAACTAATCCTTCTACGGCTAAACAAAATTCTTTTACGTATATTTAGAAATTTGAAGGATAAAAATAATTAGGTACTTCGCCTAGTTAAAACTGAGCAATTATTATTTCGCACTTACTTGGAAATCATGATGTTTTTTCTCTTCTATTTACTGAATTACAACTTTTGGAATGTGCTTATTATGTCACTTGATTTGTTTTTCCAATTAAACAATGATAATGATAAACAACAAAAGATAAATGTTACAACAATATTTAAAATTATGTATGTTGACATATTAGATCAGAAGAAACTTCCTGTGTCTCAGACAACACTGCTGAACCGATAGCTACGTCAAAGAAAACTTCGGCAAATATCCTTAAATGCAAATACTGCAAATTGGTGTTTCCAACTACTTCAGAATTAGAAGTTCACATCTCTTCTCATGATGAAGAAAGACCATTTGCTTGCGATAAGTGCGACATCCGTTTTACAACTGAAAGGTTTCTGCGTGTTCACAAGTGGAAACATTTTGACGAAAAGATTTTCAAATGTGGACATTGCGAAAATACATATAAATACATGCATTGCTTGAAGGATCACGTAAAAAAGCAAGGCCACCACAAAAGCGCTGAGAATTGTAATGTGTGTGATGAAGCAATCGCAAAAGGCCAAGAGTTACTTGTGAAGAAAAAGATAGAGAATGGGTTTGTGCCTCTTGCGGAACGGATGCCGAGAGAAAAGAAGTGGAAACCGAAAAAGCCGTCAAGCAGAAAATATTCATGTGCGGAGTGTAACAGAAATTTCCGTGATAAAATGGATGTACTCTACCATTCCTATACTCATCAACCCCCAGGAACGGAAGTAAAGTGCAATAAATGTGACGAAGTATTCACAAATGTTCTAAGCCATAAAAAGCACAATGCAAGTGTTCACCGTAAAAGCGTTCCTCGTGATGAAAAACCTAAGGGTAGGCAGTGCCCAATATGTGGCATCGTACTTAAAGGCCATTTAAATCAACATATGGTTAGGCATAGTGCAATTAAAAAATTTCCGTGTCCTACATGTGGGAAAACTTTTAAAACGAAAAGTTACTTGGGAATTCATATGTTATACCACCAAGATCGACCTTACCTGTGTGAAGAATGTGGTAAAGGTTTCCACAGGGGAAACAAACTTAGACAACATTACCGCATCCACACAGGAAATCTCATATTTTGTCCACATTGTCCCAAAGGATTTACAACTAATACACACCTAAAGCAGCACCTCCGTGTACATAATAAAGACGCAAGAAATGTAAATCAAGCTTCAGAAAATTCAATACAAGAAATGAATTACTGATTTTAAACTCGAGTACTAATGAATTCTGTTATTAGATAAATTTGAAAAAGTATATTGTTCATATTGTTCTTGTCCATGTATGAAATATTCCATTTTATATTTAAAGTAGTTACCTTAAACTTATTTGACCCATTTCCAACTTTAATTGAATTATTAATGTATATGTCGTATGGTCAGCGAGGACGAAGGTGTTGGGTTGAGTCTTAAAGACTTGACCTTGAAGGCATAAATTCAAAGATTCATGCCAGGCTTTGAAATAAATAATCATTGATTTCTATGTTTACTGCTCTATGTTCTATTAATCTACATTATTAATCATTTTAAAGGAAACTTAATTTATGTATTGCATAAAAACAGTAAAAAACATTCAACTCATAAAAGATTTTCCTAGTAATTGTCATAAGGCTGTAAAATTAAAATTTAGGTACAGATTGAAAATTAGTTTTACATGAAATGCGACACTTGGTTCCATAAGGCATATTGTTTACACGCCCTTTTCTGCATCTACTCACATTTTCCACGTTCCCCCTTTCCGTTATTTAAGTATTGATTTCATCTCCTTGTCCACTTTCTATTACCGACTATAACTGATGCTCAGGCACAACAACACCCGAACTTCAAAACTAGTTATTCTTGGATTTTTTTGTATTTCTATTCTTTGGGTGGGTTTAT
Organism: Yoshiicerus persimilis; assembly: GCA_020352615.2. Lineage (NCBI taxonomy): Eukaryota > Metazoa > Arthropoda > Collembola > Entomobryomorpha > Tomoceridae > Yoshiicerus > Yoshiicerus persimilis. The sequence continues at coordinate 60,308,538 of CM036940.2, forward strand.
AAATCCAGAATGACAAGCACAATAATTGTTCCGGACAAAGAACGGATTTATACCTTTAAAGAAGTAATTGACGACGGATTTGAATAAAACAGCTGAAGTATCATACAACAAAACCTCAAACTGGCAAATTACTGACGTTGAATAGCATTTCAAAAAATGAAGTAATGAAAGTTGTGAACTCTACAGCCTTGCATATTTTGACCACTGCGTTATTTATGAAAACGGTTTTATTTAGGTAATAATATTGGGTTATCGAATTTTGAGTCCCGATTTTTTGAACCACTTAATAATTTTTTCTTATCTTTTCACATGCAAATATACCATGGATTTCTTCAAACTTATCTGGATAAAACTTATTCTAAAAGAAATGTATTCTATATTAATGCAAAACGAAGAACTTTTTCCTATGATCGTACCAATATGAAGCAAAACAACAAAATATTGGTAAAATGCAGTTTCTATACAGAAATAAATTACCGTATGATTAAATCTGACTGAAACTGTTTTCTGCTTGTTCCTCAATAGCCTCCACATACAGTACTAAATATATAAACTTCCCAATTTATCATAACCATATATGCTTAATTAAGATGAAGAAAATATTGTATCACATAAATTGCGTAAAGGTAAATTTAATACTTGTCTGGTCTAATGCAGAAAAGATGATTTGATGGAAAAAAGTAATTAATTAGCACCAAGAACAAATGAGAAACTTGTTTTAATTTTGCACTACAGTGCGGCATAAACTAGAAACATTGTGAACCAGAATGATATTTTTGAATAAATATTTTGCGATCTATTTGGATCAATATGGTGCAATCACTAATCACTATGCTCCACATTTAATGAAAACTAAAACTGAAACCAATTTCTGTGAATATTACTTATTATTTGATAATGAAATTCTAAATTACTTTTTAAATCTCTCACTTTGTCTTTCACACTTGAAGAAATTAGCAAATACACAAAACAGCACTCAGATCTCTTTGGTGGCAAACTTTGGTTACATATTTAATTTTGTTCGTTAAAAAACAGTTACATATATATTGAATTCAGAAGATAATAAAACCTAAATTAAGGCTAAAAATTTCTTGCTATTATACAACTGTAAAACATAAAAGTGTAAAACATAACCTAGAAAGTATAAAGCTTACATGCATTTTGTAACCTTGCTAGGAGTTAAATAAAATAAAATAATTATAATAATACCCGCAGTAGGAGTGCAATGAAAATGAAAATGACAAAATGACAGAAGTATTGACAGCTCAAAAACAAACAAGAAAAGACAGATCAAAAAGCACAGATATACACCTTAAAAAATCAACTTAAGTTGGAAATGAGTCAAACGAGTTTAAGATAGCTACTTCTTACATACCAAATTGAATATTTTATAAATGTAAAAGAACAATAAGGACTTCAAACATTTTCCAATGTATCTGCTAAGAGAATTCACTGGACTTGAGTTATCTGTAAAATTCATTAATTCATTTCTTGTATTGAATTTTCTGAAGCTTGATTTACATTTTTTGAGTCTTTATTATGTACACGGAGGTGCTGCTTTAGGTGCGTATTAGTTGTAAATCCTTTGGGACAATGTGGACAAAATATGAGATTTCCTGTGTGGATGCGGTAATGTTGTTTAAGTTTGTGTCCCCTGTGGAAACCTTGACCACATTCTTCACACAGGTAAGGTCGGTCCTGGTGGTACAGCATATGAGTTCCCAAATCAATTTTCGTTTTAAAAGTTTTCTCACATGTAGGACACGAAAATTTTCTGACTCCACTATGCCTAGCCATGTGTCGTTTTAAACTGCCTTTAAGTACCATGCCACATATTGGACACTGCAGAGTTTTAGGTTTTTTATCATTGCGAGGAATCTCGACTCTTGCCCTTTTGCGGTGAACACTTAAATTGTGTTTTTTATGGCTTAAACCATTTGTAAATACTTCGTCACATCTATTGCATTTTACTTCCGTTCCTGGGGGTTGATGAGTATACGTATGATAGAATAAATCCATTTTATCACGGAAACTTTTGTCACACTCCGCACATGGATGTTTTCTCTTTGACTCTCCTTCCCTATCTTGTTTCGGCTTTTTCGGTTTCGACTTAATTTCTCTTGGTTTAGGGTCCGCCTTAGGCAAAATTCCATTCTCCATTTTCTTCTTGAGTAGAATCTCTCGGCCTTTTGCTGTTGCAACATCACACACATTACAATTCTCAGAACGTTTATGATGGCGGCCATGGGTTTTTAGATGATCTTTAAAAGAATGCAGGTATTTATATGCATGTTTACAATGCCCACATTTGAAAATCTTCTCGGCAAAGTGCTTCCACTTGTGGATACGCAGAAATCTTTCAGTTGTAAAACGTAGATCGCACTTGTCGCAAGCAAATGGTCTTTCTTCATCGTGAGAAGGAATGTGAGCTTTTAATTCTGAGACAGTTGAAAACACCAATTTGCAGTACTTGCATTTAATAATATTTCCCGAATTTGTCGATCTTCTCTTTGGTGTACCAGTCGGTTCTGCACTGCTGTCTGAGTGAAAGGACGATTCTTCTGATCTAAAATTACCAACAAAAATAGTTTAAATAATTTATTCGTGTTTCTTACTATTTATTAATTGGAAACTCAAATCATGTAATGTAAAAAGCAAATCCCAAGTTGTTAATGAAGTAAATAGAAAAGCTCAACATGATTATGATTTACAAGTAGACGGGAGATAATAATTGGTCACCTGAAGTTTAACGAAGCAATTAAATTATTTTTAATCGATGAATATCGATTCTTAAATGTAAAGAGTAAAGAGCAAACTAGACTGACCAGTGACCACACGTACCCTACAAAAAACGTCGGCGACCTGGTACTCGTTCTCCTTCTCAAAGAAAGATTTCAAATTTCTAAACATACCTAGGTAACTCTACTCATGCATACATTCTAAATTGTAAGCTTTTTAGCCGCATGAACATTTACTGTCTTCGAATTTGGTCAGCCTATGCTAAAATATTGAATTCCGTAAATTAAACAAAAATAATTTTTGCTATCTTGAAAAAAAGCGAAACAGAATACATAACGGAATTTGATTCGCATAGTGCCAGAAATTGTAATCGAGATTTTGTGTAAAGTAATCAATAAATATAAATCCTAATGTTAGATCTACATTTACGTACATGTCAGATTTGGCATCGTCTTCCACATTGTCATCAAACTTGTCATCATCATTTGGGAGTGAGACAAACAGCTTTGCAGCTTTTAAGGCGGCCCTTCTAGGTAAACTCTTTCTAAGCGAAGGCTGTCTGTCTTCCAAACTTTCAATATCTGCAATTTCAAAAATTCAATACATAAATCTACCAAATTGCAAATCATCGTGGAGTTTATTTGACTAATGTGTACCTAAATATCGATAAAAAATATAATACTTGACAAAATTATTATGAAAACATACTTTTCTTTGGTATTTCGTTTCCTTTCTTTTGTATTCTTCTTTTGGAAACATTTTTGCTCTCAACCTTCTTTAAAGCTATTGACTTTGTAACATCAGGTTTTTGTTCCACTAAATCACCATCATTCACAGTCTCATAGTCACAGAACTGAAAACTTGGACTCTGTGGTTCATCCGGTTCGAAAAATTCCTCGTGCTCAACTTTGACAGTAGTCTCAGGCATTTCACCATCATTTTGTGGACGAACATATCCATAAATAGCATTGTAATTTCTTGTATGATCGTTGTAGTTCTCATCCAGAACATGATGTTCTCCAACGGCTGATTCCTCACTATTACAATTAGTTATTTGAATGGGATTATCTTCGGAAATATTATTAGGCCACTCGTGAATAGAAAAATGTTCACCACCGCTGAAAGATTGATGTTCATTTTCCGATCGGGAAACCTCTTGCTCTAAGATATTGTTTCCTCTGTCTTGTAGAAATGACAACCTAAACTTATGGACAAGCTGGTGGATTTTAGTCTGGATTCTCTGCAATGCAGAATTCAAACGAGAAAGCTCTTGGACACAAACTAAGCACTTTTGACAGAATAGAAATGGACATTGGGGGTTCCACTCTTTAGAAAAGTTTTCCCCGAGGTCTTCTGAGCTCAAGAATTTAGTACAGCTTGAAAAGTATGCAAAATCGTCGTCTGGTAAACGTTTCTTTAGTAATTTTGCATCCAAAAATTTGTAGCACAGCACACAAGAGGTTGAAAAATTGTAATGCAAGGCCTCCATTGTGAGGTTATTGTAGTATTTAATCGCCCAATTTCTAAAAACAAAATAAAACACATTTATCATTTATCTTGAAATAAAAATTCTGCTCTGTTACCGTTGTACTCTTGTACTCTAGAGCTCTGATTTCTAATTGAAATAAATAATTGAAATAAATATATAAAATGTCACGCACGTATTCTAAATAATACTACAGTAAATAAATATGTTCTTAGAAATGTTTATAAACCATGGTTTTTACGAAAGTTAGACAGTAGTCACTATCGCTATCAATAAACTACACACAATTAACGAAATTGGAATATTGGCAATAGAAATAGATAGTTAGTTTACCGCTTTCCTGAAGAGCATCATTCAGCATTTAGTGTTCATGGGTATTACAGTCTTTGTTGCAGCACGCAGTTTATGGATATTCCACTTATTTTTTTGTGCACACTTATTTTATGCTCATTCTCAATTTCTAATAATAATAATGCTCTTAAAATTAGGAAAAATGTTGCTCATAATACATGTATGTATTTACAAATACGTATGTTACAAATATGTACGTACATTCCCCTTTTCGTAGCCTATGGATGAAAGTCGAAATTGCAACAAGCCTTTTGGGCGTCTCTCACTGCCCTTCTCTCAGAGAAATTACATTTTTACAAAATTTAGAATCCCATAAAAATTGCTATTTTCAATTAAGTCACTTTGCACCCCACACTTCTTCCTTAGAAGTGGAGACGATAATGCAAAGCAATCAGTTTCACCCACCGTGGGTGATTATAGGTACAGAATTACACTCACACATGAATTAATCATGTACTTTAATTACATATTTTCTATTCTAATCTAATAATCTACAGTTAATAAAGGAATCTGCAACCTGAACATAATTTGTCATCCATTTTCTTTCGTGGACGCTCTGGAAACTTTAAGGAGGACATTTGGCTCTGCGCGATTGCAAAGAGTATTTCTAATCATTGTCAGAGGATAGACGAATTTGAGAGGAAATGAATTTTAAAGCTCAAAACATAGCTACAAAACGCCGCTCCAAATGTCAGTTTCTTACAAGAGTAAGGCAATAAAAACATTTCGTGCGACATTCTATTTCTGATGTCAAAACAACGGATCTACAAAACCTAGATTTTATTTTTCAATGCGGAGTTATGTAATATTATACTCTATACATAATGATAATCTGTGTTGATCGCTTCATAGGGTACGATATTGCCTACAGGTATATAGTAGCAAATTACTGCAAACTGAAATAGCCTCTATAAGTTGAGGAAGGGTTAATTCCGGTTACATCAATTTAAAAAATACATTTTTGTGTTACATTAACAGAAAAACAAAAGCACAAACCCACCATCAAAACGAAAAGCAAAGTAATATCTACACTCAATCCAAGATTATAGCTTTAATAATATATTATATGGTAATAAACCCATTAGTTTTTAGTATACCCGTAGTAGCGTTGTCAGTTGGTATTCACACCAACTGACAGAGAATTTTATAGAACCAAAGGAGAGAAAACTCATATATCTGAATAATTTACTCTATTTATATTATACAACTAAGTATTTATGAATAATAGCAGTGTGTAATTGAAATTCTTATATATTACTCCATTTTATACATGGTTACTATACATACAATCCACTTATTTGGCTTATTCCGATGTTATTTTTATTAACAAAGTTGTTAGTGTACTATCATAATACTTTCCAAGCGCCCCTACTACGGAGGTCCAAATTATCTATGAGCCCGAACTTCGAAATCAGGAAACCCGCAAAATAATAAATTTTAAAGTTATTTAATTGTTTTAAATATTCTTGTTACTTTACTACCATTGTTCGTTTGCAATTCACTAAATTAACATTAAAAATTTATTATTTAGCGGGTTTCCTGATTTTGAAGGTCGGGATCATAGATAATTTGGATCTCCGCAATCAGGGGCCCTTGGAATGTATTATGATAGCATACATGAAAATTTTAGTTGTATTTAAAGATGAGGACACACCCTTTTGTAGGGATACAGCAGGAAAGATTGTAATTGACCACGTTCACAATTGTCCACTGGACGGTTTACGAATTCCCTCGCATGTCGTCGCACTTTAAAGATATATCTACCAAATCAAATTAGATATATCTGCCAGTGCCCACCTCTAAAATTGTGACACCATGCGAGGGAATTTATAAGCCGTCCAGTGGACCATTGTGAAAGTGGTCAATTAATTATTTTTTTTTCTGTATCTGTTTAACCTTTAACACAAGTGCAAATAAATTACGACAGTGACCTCCCAGTTAATTCGCTTTATCTGTATTAATACGCCAATTCTTTCTAATAATAACTATGCTAAAACGCAATCACAGTCTTGTAGTATGTTGCTATTATATAAGCGTAGTATTAATTATATGAATCTGTGTATTGTTTTTATCTCTTGATAGTAATTTAGATACTTTAAGAACTTGCGTCACATAATTCACTTTAAGCCTTGGCCTAAAGTCAAAGTCACGCACCAGAGGAAAATAGCATAGGGTTAGGGTCACTCACAAGTCACGGTTCATGGGAAAATAACATACGGTTTGGGAAGCAAGTCGCGCACCATAGGAAAATGCATGTAATATTTAAAATGACACTTATACTGTTTGAGAGGCATTTTCAGACATCGCACCTAGTAATTCTATTCCCTATGGTGCGTGACTTGTGGCCACCCTGTGTAATAGTAGATTGCTTTTAAATAGACTGAGGCCTACTAGCATACGTATTACTGATTACTGCTTTAGTTTTGTCCAGACTGGAGATCCAAGACGTGCTTACTGTAATTGAAGCAGTAGAAACACTTAGCATATAGTTCAAATGTTTAAGAAAATACATAACGTTTCTAAGAAGCGCAATAGGTACGTTAAATTGGGGTTTCCGAAAATTTTAAGATCGAAATCGAACCAATCTTAAAAGGTGAAGCATTTCAACACAATTCAATAGGTAAGAAAATAAAAAATGTTTCTTTTATTACAATAACAACAATCTTTCCAAAGTTTCCAAACTAAGCCTGTAGGCAGTTGTAAATTATGTTACATTGTAAATCGAAAAAGACTGAAAGTTAACTATGAAGAGAACAATAACTTGTAACCCATAGTAATAAAATTGGTAAAATATTTAATTTATGGCAATCAAAAAACAAAATATAGATTTCTGAATTTTTTGATTTATAAACTAATACAAGGGAAGCAAAATTCAAAAACAAAATTGAATTTGCCAATGACGTTCAGATAAATTCTTATCTTTTACCTACAAGAATAGAAATGTATAATAACTTTCTGATTCAAAAGATTCTCCTTCAAATTCAAAGAATGGCGAAATTCTTGGTGGCGCTTTTCCTGCTGTTCCTATTGGCACGAAGTGAAAGTCAGAGGACACCAGGGCAAGACCTAGGTGAAGAAGTTATTCCACTGGGTCAAGTCTTGGACAACCTAATGATAAATTATGACAAGCGAGTTCGTCCGAACTACGGTGGTGGAGAACCTGTCAATGTTGGTGTGACAATGTACATCCTTAGCATTTCTTCGGTACCTGACGAAAACATGGAATTCACTGTTGACTTTTACTTCCGTCAGAGTTGGGTCGACCCTCGGCTGAGATTTAAAAGACAAGGATCATATGGTGGTGTTGACAGTATAACTTATTGGTCAGAATTCTCAAGAACTTTTTGGATTCCCGACACGTTCTTTGTTAATGCAAAGAAATCCTATTTTAACACAGCCACTAAGAATAATGAATTTTTGAGTTTTTCTCATAATGGCGATGTTCTTAGATCTAATAGATTATCGGTAACTGCTTCGTGTCCAATGGACTTGCGGTACTTCCCCATGGACAGTCAGATCTGTACTCTGGAGATTGAGAGTTTTGGCTCCACAATGAAAGATATTCGATACATGTGGGGAAAAGGACTCGAATCTGTTGAAGTGTCCTCTAACGTGTCTCTTCCCCATTTTAGGTTTCTTGGACACAGGCAAAAGTCAATGGAAATTTCTTTGAGCTCAGGAAATTACTCTCGTTTAGCCGTTGAAATTCAATTCGTCCGATCAATGGGATACTACTTGACTCAAATGTACTTTCCTGCGGGTTTCCTTGTTATTATGTCGTGGGTGGTCTTCTGGGTGAACAGGAATAAAATCACGGCAAGAATTATCATTGGTGTGTCAACATTTCTGACATTGGCAACATTACTCAATGCATCACTACCAAAAATATCCTATTGGAAAGCAACTGATGTTTACCTCATCTTTTGCTTATCAATGGCCCTTTTGGCTTTACTGGAAACCCTTACTGTCGGCTACGTCACTAAGCGATTCCAAATGTGTAAAACGGATGAAAGTAATTTGGAAGCCGAGAAAAATACTGATGAAGACCAGGAATGTCATGAACTGCCTGAAGTTGCTTCCAAACCTGAAGGGAGAACCAATAATAGGATTTCTCTTATTCGTAAAATACTCTCGTTTAGGTCTTCGATTTTTGACTTAATCTCTCGAGTGCTATTTCCTCTTATTTTCGTTATCTTTAACATCACGTACTGGAGTTTTTACCTGAAGGTATCTTATATTCCACTAGCAAATGACATGATACCGCTTGAGCACTAGGTCCCCACTATAATCTCTTACCCTGACCCTGACCGATAAGAGATCAACCTTTACCTTACGTTTGCGATTTAACACATAAAATTTTAAGCGGATCCTACATAGCCAATCTTAAATTTATGGAAAACAGAATTAACTTTATTCTTATTTCAGATAATATGGTACGCGTAAATAAAATGAATATAATTTCATTAATTACCATTTAATATTTCAAAGTACATTAAATGGTTTTATTCTAACATTAAGTCAATAATACTAATCCGGACAGAAGATGACCGAAGCGGGGCTCATGATTTATTCATATCCCATGTGTACTTTTTCTTAATAGAGAATGGAATACTTTGAACAAATTAAAAATTGCACAAATTGTCAAAAGTGAAGGTTTTAGAAAAATTGTTCATATTGAATATTGACCAAAAGAGTACGTTTGATTTTCGTACATAAATGTCTTCAGCACTCGCTCGTATGTAGTAGGAATATTTCGGAAACTCTTCGTGTTCATAACAACTTTAACAACTGAGGTCACAACAGATTTAAGGCTAATACTTCAATAAACAAATGCGTTTGCATTTTCGCTATAGCTATCATAAATTCTACGACAAAATATTGCACTTAAGTTTACATCCAGCGTAAATCAATATACGTAAATGTGATAATGTTAAAAATACTAGTAAATTAAGCTGGCTATTTCCTAACTTCCTTTACAAATTTGAATTATTAAAAATTGTATTTAGTATAATTAAAAATATAAACTGTCCTCCGTATTTTGTAAACTATTTAGATATATGTAAGTTAACGACACGATCAACCCGATCTAGAAACTATGAATTTGTTCTCACTTAGAATAGGCTATCCAGTTACACTGCAAGATCATTTACTAATCAAGCAATGCAAGCTTGGGGTGAACTGCCACCAGAATTGAAGAATATTGAGTGTAGTCATAAATTTAAAAAAGAACTTTATACGTATTTAATTAATTTGCAGTGTAAAGAAAGTGACGATAATATTTATACCATATAAAATTTCGAAAGTTATGATGAAACAATTGATGAAGTCGTAAAATACTTTTCATTAAATAGGTAAGAAAAAATTACTACTAATTTGTTAAGTGCTTCAGGTTATGATAAATGCTAGACGAATACTCTGTAGTAATGAATTACGTTATTGTCATTGATTAACTTGTATTCATCAATGTGTTTGTATTTCTTCGATTTATAAGAAAGTATTTGTGTGTAATTCTCTTTGAAGTACTTAACAATGTAATAGCCTTATGAAGGAAATTGTTTCGAATAAATTATTATTATAATCCAGCCAAGGAATTGCTTGCTGAAATGCTCGCCTTGTAGTCATCCAATCTTGAAACTTTGAAGACAGCAATCCGTTCGTGTCTATCTTGTAGTTATAAAACATAAAACCACCATATATCCAGTCGTCACGAACTTCAAATTGTTAAATGTTATTTCTAATGCTGCAAAAATATCGGAATTGCTTACACACTAATCGCTTGATTAACCCTTTTCTCCGGACAACGGAGAAAATAACCATGTGTTGCTATGGACTTCCTGTGTTAAATTGTTTGCATTACTGTGGAGCAAAATAAATTCGCTGGGGTAGGTTACGATGAATGAAATAATAATAATAAAATGTGCATCTGCGGACACATTTTTATGCATAAATCCTTTTATCTGGATATGAAAATAATGATATATGCTAAACTTTAAATTGACTGGACAAGTTGTTATAATATATTTCGCTGATAAATACTAGTACTAGTATACTTTAGCATGCTCAATGACGATTGCTCCTCCATAGCTAAAATCCTCAGGGGAACCGTTTAGTTTATGACTTTCGTAGATTTTCCAATTGAGTATGAATTCAGTTGTGACATCAACTAGTCTCCAAAGTCAAATCTTGGTCTTTTTGATGGAATACATTGGCGGGAGAATAATCTTCCCTTATGACTGGTTTGCATTCAAGTGTAGAGTTTATCCCCATTTTGTTGTAAGGAAGGGCAAATGTCGCAATATTTCAAAATAGCGATCTGATGACATAACTGCTGGAATGATTGTTTTTCTGCGCAAGCTATTTTTGCTCAGTACCGTTGTTCCGGATTTTTGTCATGTCCTATGATAATTGGATACTAAAAATTTTCCAAAGTTCATCTTTGGTAAGAGGGGTGCCATTTCTTCATTCGTTAGGTCTTAAGAAGGGCAGCTCCGATTGCATACGAATACGTTTCTTGTACAGCAATATCAACTGTTTCTTCGGGAAATACATTTTTCAATATTTGTAGTTCAGTTAGTGATGAGGCATCTAACGTCCAGTTACAATTGTCAGGATTAAAATCTTGAAATTCTTCGGGATGACAGCCATGGATCCAGTTCCACATAATATTTTACCCGTCCTGCTGGTTTTCTGAATTATGGGAACTGAAATTACCGTCATCTCATTGTTGGTCAATATCTTGGCTTTTACAATTAGTGTAGCTTTCTGTAAAATTAAAAGCAGATGGAATGCATTTATGTGAAATGTGTTTATATTTACTGCGCACTGACTGATGATAAATATGCGAAATATTTGAAAATTAGACAAGAGATAGTTATCTTAATGTTTAATTACAATGAACAGAAAATTATAAGTAAACAATTAAAAAATCTGCTTTTAAAACACTATTTTTAGTATTCTGTATTTTTAGTGCATATTATTACTTTACCTTCACCCCCGAGGAAACTTGAATTATAGTTGGATATTGAATATTATTGAGCTGCCATCACTGTCATTGTTCTACTTTTACTGCTCGTTGAATTCGAATCACTGTTGGTAGTGTCACTGCTCTAAGAACCGGTATCATGACTCCGAATCCGGTATTTCATTGCCAAACAATCTTTTTTTGAGTTTTGACATTAAAATTGACATCATCAGTTAAGTTTACTAGAGACAAATGCTTAAAATATCCAGCCAGGTGTTTGGAATAACAGTCGTCAACTCACAGTGATGAAAAGTGCAATTACATTACGATTGCGTATCATATTCACTGAAAAAGAATAGAAAAGGGAAAATGGGAAGAAAATTTCCCGGTCCGCAGATGAGCAAAATAAAATGCTGGGAAGTTTATATCCCACTCCATAGCAACGCAACCAAATACTCTGGGAAATAAACTTCCCACTCCGTAGTTTCGATATGCAAATGTCTGGGATATATATATCCCAGTCCGCTGTTTCGCAAATATTTTACTGGGAAATAAATTTCCCGCTCCGCAGGAAAGGGTTAAGTTACATTTTATTTCATGAAGAGCAAAATTATATTAAACTATTAAATAGAAAACCAACAGTTAAAATATTTAAATCGCTGAGATAAAAATTGAAGAATTAACCATATTAAAAATTTGCGGAGAATAAAAAAATTATTTTCTTAGCAAAGCTATAGAGCAATATTTTTACTACACGCAGATAATATAGTGTACTTAAATGTTACAATTTTTAGCTTTTGGTTTTAATTGTTCACTTATTTGGTGAGTTATTGCATGGGAAAACCAAACTAGAAATATCTCCTGGTTTCTTTTGTTTCCTAATTCAGTGGAGAGTCTCGGTAATGATGTATTTGTAAATAGGCTACGCATTGAAGATAAATAAATCACTTTTGCATTTCCAATCGTTTCAACAACTAAGTGGTTTGCAACTTCCATTACTTTATCCGGAAGGATAATAAATTTCGATCTAAACAAGTTTAAAATAAAAATATGAATGCTCCAATTTTGATATATCCAAGCACAAAAAATGTATTTTAACACATATATAAAGATCAATTTACCATTGACTAGTTTTAGTTTATGGATAATGATAATTTTAGCAGAATCCACCAAAAGTATTTTTTCAGATTTTTAAATGTTTTGCTTACATTTTATTTGTTGAACAGTTTCAAACGGTAATTTCATTGCAAAAATTAATGTATGTGATAAAAAAACCTTTATTGAAGGAATATAAATATTTTACCTGAGTAAATGTCGTTTTATGTTCGAGATTCTGAGGATCCTGTTAGAAATTTTTTGAGAATATTGTTTTGTAATGATAACGTCATTTATAATCCCTTTGGAAGAGTTTCGGTCTGATTCATATTCATAGTAGAAGTAGCCATGTGTCGAAAACTGTATCCAGCAGTGCCTTCTGGCGATTCGTTTCTTTGGATAGAATCTTCATTAATGAAATACATAAATTACATTTTCTTTAAAATGAGTAATATCTGTATATAATATAGTGATTAATAAAAGGTTGTCCTCCTTGTCATTCACTATGCAGTACACATGGTAAACAATTATTATTATCCGTCCTCACAATGACTGGAATGCCGTACTCCGAAAAACTAGTTTTTGAAATCTTAGCTTTTCAAAGACTAGTCTTCAAACCTCAAAGTCTTCGTCCTCTCTGTGACTACGACGTATATACTGCTTACATACTACATACCATGATGTTTCCTTAACCACTGGATGTTCTATGTATACCTTTACCTTTAGATGAAACACTCTGTACATGCGCAATACTAACAATAACCCGCGATTGTAGCAGGGCCAAATTTAGGTCAGAAAGTTTCAACCGAGTCACATCCCTCTGCACCCTACCAATACAAAGAAAAGTCTGAAATAATTATCTCAAACAGTCGGAAGTTATACAACCAAAAGACAAACTGACGGACAGACAGATGGTCTTGGGGATTCTTATAAAAAAGCTTATTACTTAATTATTGGAAAACATTTGAACGTTTTAAATATATTTGTTACTTTACTAATTGTTTGTTAGCAAGTTAATAAAATAACTTTTAAAATTTATTATTTAGCGGGTTTCCCGATTTTTAAGTTCGGGGGGATTATAGATAATTTTGACCTCCATTGTCAGGGGCGCTTGGATTGTATTATGATAGTATACATGAAATTTTGTATTTGAAGATGAGGACAGACCCTTTTGTAAGGATACTGGCAGGAAAGACTGCAATTAATTATTTTTCTTTCGGCTGTATCTGTTTAACCTTTAACACAAGTGCAAATAAATTACGACAATGACCTCCCAGTTAATTCTCTTTATTAATAAGCCAATTCTTTCTAATAATAACTACTATGCTAAAATGGAATCACAGTCTTGTATGTAGAATGTTGCTATTTTATAAGCGTAGTATTAATTATATGAATCTGTCTATTGTTTTTATCTCTTGATTGTAATTTAGATACTTTAAGAACTTGCGTCACATGTACAACGTTGGCCTAAAGTCACGCACCAGAGTAAAATAACATAGGGTTTGGGGCACAAGTCACGGTTCATGGGAAAATAACATAGGGTTTGTGACGCAAGTGTCGCACCATAGGAAAATGCATGTAATATTTTTTTTTAAAATGCCTCTTTTACTGTTCGAGAGGCATTGTCAGACATCGCGCATCGTACCTATATAATTCTATCCCCTATGGTGCGTGACTTGTGGCCACCCTGTATACATATAATAGTAGATTGCGTTTAAATAGACTGTAAAGAGGCGTATAGTATAGGAATTAGTGATTACAGCTTCAGTTATGTCCAGACTGGAGATCCAAAACGTGCTTACTGTACTTTAAGCAGTCGAAACACTTAGCATATAGTTCAAATCTTTAAGAAAATACATAATGTTTCTAAGAAGCACTATAGGTACGTTAAATTAATTATCATTTGCAGGCATTTACAAAGGTGTTTTCGAAAATTTTAAGATCGAAATCGATCGAGTCTTAAAAGGTGAAACATTTCAACACAATTCAAAAGGTAAGAAAATAAAAATGTTTCTTTTATTACAATAGCAACAATCTTTCCAAACTTTCCAAACTAAGCGTTTAGGTAGTTAAATTATGTTACAAAATCCAAAAAGACTGAAAGTTAACTATGAAGAGAACAATGACTTGTAAACCATAGTAATTGGTAAAATATTTAGTTAATGGAAATCAAAAAACAAAATATAGATTTCTGAATTTCTTGATTTATAAACTTATACAAGAGAAACAAAATGCAAAAAAATTGAATTTGCCAATGAGGTTCATGCAGACAAATTCTTATCTTTTACCTACAAGAATAGAAATGTATAATAACTTTCTGATTCAAAAGATTCTCCGTCAAATTCAAAGAATGGCGAAATTCTTGGTGGCGCTTTCCTTGCTGTTCCTAGTGGCACTAAGTGAAGGTCAGAGGACACCAGGCCAAGACCTAGGTGAAGAAGTTTCTCAAATCTTAGACAACCTAAGAAGCAATTATGACAAACGAGTTCGTCCGAACTACGGTGGAGAACCTGTCAACGTTGGTGTGACTATGTACATCCTTAGCATATCTGAGGTATCTGAGGTCAACATGGATTTCACAGTTGACTTTTACTTCCGTCAGAGTTGGGTCGACCCTCGGCTGAGATTTAAAGGACCACAGGGTGTTAACAGTGTAACTGATACTGGGTCAGAATTCGTAAGAACAATGTGGATTCCCGACACGTTCTTTGTTAATGCAAAGAAATCCTATTTCCACACAGCCACTAAGAATAATGAATTTTTGCGTATTTCTGAAAATGGCGATGTTCTTAGATCTATTAGATTATCGGTAACTGCTTCGTGTCCAATGGACTTGCGGTACTTCCCCATGGACATGCAGTTGTGTACTCTGGAGATTGAGAGTTTTGGTTCCACAATGAAAGATATTCGATACAAGTGGGCAAAAGGACTGGAATCTGTTGGAGTGTCTTCTGACGTGTCTCTCCCCCAATTGAAGGTTCTTGGACACAGACAACAGTTAATGGAAATTTCTTTGAGCTCAGGAAATTACTCTCGTTTAGCCGCTGAGATTCAATTCGTCCGATCAATGGGATACTACTTGCTTCAAATGTACTTTCCTGCGGGTTTCCTTGTTATTATGTCGTGGGTGGTCTTCTGGGTGAACAGGGATAAAATCACTGCACGAATTATCATTGGTGTGTCAACAGTCCTGACATTGGCAACATTACTCAGTTACACAAATGCATCAATACCAAAAATATCGTATTGGAAAGCATCTGATGTCTATCTCATCTTTTGCTTAATAATGGTTGTCTTGGCTTTACTGGAAACCGTTTCGGTCGGTTACGTTACTAACCGATTCCAAATGGGGGAAACTGACGGAAGTAATTTGGAAGCCGAGAAAAATACAGTTGAAGACCAGGAATGTCAGGCCCTACCTGAATTTACTTCCAAACCTGAGGGGAGAACCAACAAAAGGTTTTCTCTTATTCGTAAAATACTCTCGTTTAGGTCTTCCATTTTTGACGTAATCTCTCGAGTTCTATTTCCTCTTATTTTCATTATCTTTAATATCGCGTATTGGAATTTTTACCTGAAGGTAGCTTATGTTCGGCTAGGAAATGACATGATACTGCTTGAGCACTAGGTCCGCACTATAATCCCTGACCCTGACCGATGCGATGAGAGATCAACCTTTACCTTAAGTTCGCGAATTCACACGTAAAATCTTAAGCGGTCCCTTCATAGCCAATCTTAAAGTGGAGAACAGAATTAGCTTTATTCTTATTTCAGATAATATGGTTGTTATAGATATATACGCGTAAATAAAATGAATATAATTTCATTAATTAGTATTTAATATTTCAAAGTACATTAAATGGTTTTATTCTAACATTAGTGAATAATACTAACCCGCACTAGAAGACGACCGGAGCGGGGCTCATGATTTATGCATATCCCATGTGTACTTTTCCTTAGTATATAGAATGGAATACTTGGAACAAATTCAAAATTGCAGAATTTGTCAAAGTGAAGGTCTTAGAAAAATTGTTCATATTGATCAAAAGAGTACGCTTGATTTTCTTAGACTTATATATAAATAGCATGTATAATGCATGAAGCATGCATTTTCTTATATAAAACCCGAGCAACAGAGTTGTGTAATCGTCGAAGCATTTTTATTATTTTTTCAGCATCGCCATCGCATCTATCAAAGTGTTGTATAGTATGTAGTAGAGCCTGTATTATGATAATGGTGTAAGATAATGAAAAATAATAAAGTATTTATTTGCGAATTATTAAATTATTTTTTAAGATGACAGTTCAAATTTTTCTTACTGATATGGCAGTTTCCACAAAAAATTGTCAAACTGTCAACTGCAAAGCTTGCAGTTTTCCTTTGGTCATGAATTCATATTGATCATCTTTGTCGAAGACACACAGAGCAGCTTAGCGGAATAATTGATAGCCAGAATATAGACAGGACCCGGACTGCTTAGCATACGCGATTAAGTTAAATGTCAATGAATTGGCTTAATTCAGAAGGGGGCAAATAATATTTAACTGATTCCTGGTAACAATAACCATAACCCAATGAAAATAGAAAAATACTTTTGGTAAACCGAGGTTAATATTCACATGTGTTTTCAAAGTATGCTGAAAAAACGTATAATTTCAATTTTGATTCATTCCTAATTTTTGAAAATCTTGAGCGTGTTCTAAAGATTTTTTAAAACTGTTGTGGCTGTTCTCCAGCAATCTGTGGTGAATGTCAATAATACTTATCACAAAAGTTAAACAACACAAGAAGCCATTATAATCCTGGAATTACGAAGTGATCATCCACAGTTCTTGATGTTTTACATACAAGTTGACGTATGTACTTCAATTCTAATTTATTTAAACACTATTCATAGTCATATTTACAAAACAGGATGCAATTAATTACCACAACAGAAGGCATAAATTATTAATCTGTTACAATTGCCAATCGATCAACACTTGGTACTTAATTACAAACAAGGATATTTCACTGTTATAGTCCATATGAAGCACCAAAAAACCAACGCCTATATAGAAGAAGCGGAAGTCGCAGTGGATGTTCTATGGATACTACACTCTGCACATATTGCATACATACCATATATATTTCCTTAAACACTAGATGTCCTGTGTATACCTGAACTGCTCTGTACATGCACAATACTAACAATAACCCATGATATAGTAGGGTCAAATTTAGATCAGAAGTGTTCAACAGATTGACATCCCTCTGCACCCGACCAACACAATAGAAAAGTCTAAACTAATTATCCCAAACAGTCTAAAGTTATACAACCAAAAGACGGACAGACAGATGGTTCCGGGCATTCTTATAAAGAAGCTTAGTACTTAATAATTATTGGAAAACATGGCAAATAATTAATTTCTGGTCAGTCCTCTTTTTTCCTCCCTTTTAAGTACGTCGCAGCAATCAAATGAGTAGGCGTAGGGCAGTGTGAAGACAAAATAACAGTTCAACAGTGAGATTCGATTATATTTTTTAATCCATCTTTAAAATTTCAAAATTTGGAATTAAACAATCATTTAAAAAGCGGAAGTAAACTGTATTTAGACTTTGGTCTATTTTTGAAATTTTAAAAGCAATTCAATTTATTTACCAGAACCAGAGACTGTTGGAGTAACTGTGAGCTTAAATAATGATGAGCATCATTATTATTTTGCAAATGGTCCTATCAACGTAAGAGTGCATAAGGATAATGCACTCACAGGGACTTGTTCTACTACGGTTATTCTCCAGTAAAAAGACAATAATAATTATTGTCTTTTTACTGGAGAATAACCGAGTAATAATTATTATTTCTGTAAGTCACAATCTGAAGCGATCTATTTCAGAATTCCGATTTCCCCACCATAGAATTAGATGTGTATTACTATTAAGATATCTATTACCCCAACTTACAAAGACGCGTCGCCGCCAAAAATTAGCTAAAATTGACAGCCGCCGCTCCAAAATGCCAAAATGAAATCCAATCAATATGTCGGTTTATTAAGGGCAAGGCAATAAATATTCCAACAGATATGATATTCTATTTCTGATTGTCAAAGCAAGGGAACTGGAAATTGTAGGTTATATTCTTCAATGCTGAGTTTTATTATTACACTCATAATGCAATATACATAATGGCAATCTGAGTTAATCGTTTCATAGGGTACGATATTGTATACAAGTAGTTGCAAATTCATATGCTTCATATGTAATGCTGACTGAAATAGACCGGTTAAGTTGAGATATTATGGCCTTACGGCTAGTTCCGGTTACATCAGTTTAAAAATGAATTTTTGCGCTATAAACATACATTAGACATGCAACCAAACTAAAAGCAAACAGGCAAGTAATATCCGCAAGTACACTCAATCTAAGATTATAGCTTTAATAATTATGGTATAAACCCGTTAGTACAAATATTACGTTTACCGGTTTACCCCTAGTAGCACCGCCAGTTGGCATTCGCACAACAGAGAATCTTATAGAACCAAATGAAAAAATTCACCTATCTGAATTTTACTCTATTTATATTAAACATCTAAGTATTCATGAATAATAGCAGCGTGTAATTGAAATCCTTATACCAAAACCATTTTATACGTACTTAGTAGTTACTATAATATACAATATTATTAAATATAATGGATGCACAGTAAAATAATAGTAGTACTGTGTTTCTTGATTAATCTTATTACTTGATGTATGATGGTGATGACGTATGATGTCGCAATGTTATCTGGAACTAAAAATTTCTCCAGACGCAACATACTGTTATCTGCTTTATTTTGCTTTGCTGTGTACCACAACAACCATATCTACTCAATTAGGTATAAACTTGAAAATAAACAGCAATACATTAAATCATATGTTGTTTATTAGCAAAGTTGTTTGTGCATGCATGAAAATGTCAGTTGTACTTGTACTTAAGATGATGACATAAATCCTTTGGTGCGGACCAGCAGGATAGCATAGGAAAGATTATATTGTGTTGTCATTCTTTAAATATTTTTGTTTTTGGCTGTATCTTTTTAACCATTAACGCAAGTGCCAGTGAACTACGTCATTTGCCTCTCCCAGTTAATTCTCTTTATTAAGCCACTTCTTTTCAATTAGTCATAACTGTACTAAAATGCCAACACAGTATGTATGTTCAATAATATATGTGTAATTATGAATCTACTTTTACTCTTTATAGTAATTTAGTACTTTAAGAACTTACGTCACGTAATAATAATGGATTGTGTTTAAATTTAAATAGACTGCACTGTAAATAGGTCTAGGTATTACAGCCTTAGCTTAGTTTTGTCCAGACTGCAAATCCAAAACTTGCATACTGTATTTTAAGCAGTACAAATACTTATACGTAAATTTTTTTTAGAAAATACTGTTTCTAAGAGGTACTGTATTGTACGTTAAATTAAATATCATTTTCAGTCTTTTACCAAGTTGTTTTCGAAAATTTTAAGATTGGTTAAGCATTTCAAGATTTAACACAATTAAAAAGGTAAGAAATTAAGAAATATTTCTTTTATTAAACAATAGCAACAATCTTTGCAAACTCACAAACTAAACGTGTAGATAGATATGTTATGCTATATAATTGTCGTGTTCCAGAAGCAATGGTATTTATAAAAAAATTAAAAGAAAAGATTTGACTTGATTTAAATGTTTAAAGAACAATAGTAAAGTACAAAATAGTATTTTAAAACTCTGTACGAATGCAGTAAACCTTTGAAAGTTTTTAACCAGTTTATTTTATAAGTTTGTATGGAAGTTTATTTCTTGATCTTGATACAACAATGGTAACAATATTTACAAAACTTTGAATTTGCCAATAAAGTTCAGAAGAATCCTTTTCTTTTATCCACATGGTACTAAAAATGAATAATAACTTTTTGATTAGGCAAAAGATTCTCCGTCAAATTCGAAAAATGGCGAAATTCTTGGTGGCGTCTCTACTGCTATTAATATTGGCACTAAGTGAAGGTCAGAGGACACCAGGTGATGAAGTTACTAATATCTTAAATAACATAAGAAGCAATTACGACAAACGAGTTCGTCCGAACTACGGTGGAGAACCTGTAAATGTTGGTGTGACTATGCACATCCTTAGCATTTCTTCGGTATCTGAGGTCCAAATGGATTTCACAGTTGACCTTGAGTTCCGTCAGAGTTGGGTCGACCCTCGGCTGAGATTTAAAGGACCACAGGGAATCAATATACTTGATGTGGGGACAGAATTTGTCCAAACTCTTTGGGTTCCTGACACAATCTTTGTTAATGGAAAGAAATACTACTTCCACACAGCCACCAAGAATAGTGAATATTTGCGTATTTCTGAAAATGGCGATGTTCTTAGATCTCTTAGATTAACGGTAACTGCTTCGTGTCCAATGGACTTGCGGGACTTCCCCATGGACAGTCCGGTCTGTTCTCTGGAGATCGGGAGTTTTGGTTCCACAAAGAAAGATATTCGATACAAATGGGAAAGAGGAGCCCAATCGGTTGGAGTGGCTTCTGACGTGTCTCTTCCCCAATTTGAAGTTCTTGGACACAGACAGCATTCAATGGAAGTTTCTTTGAGCACAGGAAATTACTCTCGTATAACCGTTGAGATTCCATTCGAACGATCAATGGGATACTACTTGATTCAAGTCTACTTTCCTGCGGGTTTCCTTGTCATTATGTCGTGGGTGGTCTTCTGGGTGAACAGGGATAAAATCACGGCACGAATTGTCATTGGTGTGTCAACAGTCTCGATGTTGGCAACATTACTCAGTTCCGTAAATGCATCACTACCAAAAATATCCTACGTGAAATCATCTGATGTTTATCTCGTCTTTTGCTTAATAATGGCCTTTGTGGCTTTACTGGAAACCGCTACGGTCGGCTACGTCACTAAGCGATTCCAAATGTGGAAAACGGATGAAAGTAATTTGAAAGCCGAGAAAAATACGGATAAAGACCAGGAATGTCAGGACCTTCCTGAAGTTACTTCCAAACCTGTTGGAGGAACCAATAAAAGGCTTTCTCTTATTCGTAAACTACTCTCGTTTAGGTCTTCCAATTTTGACTTAATCTCTCGAGTTCTATTTCCTCTTATTTTCATTATCTTTAATATCATATATCGTATTGCTTACCTATGAAAAAATCTGATGTCTGGCTAAAAAATAAAGTGATGCAACTTTAGCACCTTGTTCACACTATAATCCCTGACCGAGAGTTCGGCCTTTAGCTTAAGTTCGCCATTTCACACGGAAAATCTTAAGCGGACCCTACATATCCAATCTTAAATTTATGGAAAACAGAATTAACTTTATTCTTATTTCAAATTATATGGTTGCTATAAATATGTACTCGTAAATAAAATGAATATAATTCTTTCATTCTTTAACATGTAATATTTCAAAGTACATTAAATGTTTTTATTCTAACATTAAGTCCACAGTTAACCCTACACTTTACAGAAGATTAGTAGAAGAGGGGTACATGAAATATGTTTATTTATATCACATGTGTACCTTTCCTGAATACAGAATAAAATACGTTGAACAATATATTCAAAATTGCAGAATTTGTCAAAAGGGTCGGTTTTACAAAACTTGCTCATATTGATCAAAACAGCAAGTTTCATTTATATGAAAGACTAGTTTAGGTCTCCATGAAAAATGAAAAAGTATTTTCCTAGACCGGAAATTAAAAGAGGTCTACATAAATAAAGTGGAATAAGCAGAATTTCAAAAACCGTGGAAGGGGAGATTTCTAAGTTAGTTATTCGTTTTTTGCATCTATATTTACATATACAGCAGGCACATAAGGCAGCACGTATCTCTGGATTTTCTTTATCATTATATTTACTAATATTAAATAAAGTTTTGCATATTTGAAGTATTAGAATAGAAGTATTATGATAATTCTAAGGACAAGAGTCTTGTCTGTCCATTGGCAAAGTGTATCAGAATTGATGAGTGATTCCAAGGCGCTCGTATTCTTGCCGAAGATAGGAGTCAAAAGTAAGCGTGACAAAGGTAGTGTAAAGAAAACTAAAATTAAGTGGACTGACCGCAAACTTTATAAACGGTAAACAAAACCTGTCTTCTGTATTAAATAACTTGAGTAAATGTTGACCCTGAAATTCCGGTAATGAATTTTGTAATGTGTAGAAGAGCCAGCACTTAAAACGAGAAGAGAGTGGTACAAGGAAACTTTCTCTGAGTCCTTCCATCATGTTACTCATTAGACGAACGTTCCTTACATCTGCATGTTTGAAACTGGCGCCAATGATATTTCTGTAAAAGCGTGCATGTTGATTATAAGGAAGATTAAGGGCGACATTAAATCTGTCTTCGATTCCAAGAAGTCTTCCCACAACAGCCCAAAAGTGAACATGGGCAATGAAGTCTTCTTCAGTTGCCGCGTAAATTCCAAACGACTGCGGGTTAAAAACAACATGTCCGTAAAATAAATACTGACCCACTCCCAAATCATATTGACCCACAGCAGTTGACCAACCCCAATCGCCTAAATGCTGTGGTTCTTCACTGGTGTCCACAAGAGCCAGGTCATTTTTCAGAGCAAATACTAAATCCTGGAATGACTTATTGTCACTAAAAGTATTGTCATTGGAGTCGTCAATAGAATTTTCATTTAGAGCATCAATAGCTGCTGAAGATCGATTATATGAAACCCAAGCAGCAGAACTGTGTAATCGTCGAAGCATTTTTATTATCTTCCCAGCATCACTTTTAGGATCCAATACTTGAGAACCAGATTCACACAGAATTTTGATGTACATAAATGTCTTCAGCATTCTCTCGTATGCAGTTGGAATATCTCGGAAACTCTTCGTGTGCATAACAACTGAGGCCACTGATTTTACAGCTAATACTTCAATAAACGAATGCATCTGCATTATAGCTATGCCCTGATAATTTCTACGATAAAATCGTGCACTGCGATCCATTAAGTTTACATCCAGCCAAGGAATATTGCTTGCTGAAATGTTCGTCTTGTAGTCTGCCTCGTGTTTTGGGGCTTCGTTGATAAAGTATGTGTAGAAGTCGTTATTATAAGCTATACAAGAAATTTTCACATTATTATAGATACAAGTTACCGCATTTTCCAAGTTGTATATGAAATTAATACATGCTCATTACAATAAACATAGGTAAGTTCTAAAACAATTACTCTTATCATTCCAAGGCATCCTCATGTCGCTGGAAGCAGAAGTAAAACTCATTAGTTGTAGTAACAAAACCACAATATTTTCAGTCATGAACTTCATTGTTAAATTTTGTTAAGTCAAATGCTGTAAAAATATAGTTTGTTTACATACTGGTAAATTGATTAAGTTACATTTTATTTCTACTGATTTTACTGGTATGTTTACTATTTACACTGTAAAATGAGAAATATTTAAGTTATAATTAAACTTTCAATTTAAATGCTGAAAAATCTCATGACCAACACTTGGACATAAATGAAATACTACACCAGAACCTGAGTTAATTAATATATATCTCTTTAGGAAAAGACGCAAGTCTCCTTTAAATTAAAAAAAATACAATATACAATGTAAAGTACGTTGCACATAAATTTTTTGACAAAAATTATTTGAACAACTTCCTTTTAATTAAATCAAACCCCAAGACGATCATATCACAATACATATCCAAAATCACTATGTTTTTGAAATAAAGTACCTAAATACCTGTTTAGTGTCACTCAGGACCAGGAAAGGAATTTCACGAAGACCAAAAGGTTGGATACCAATAACAATAGCTAGCACAACCAGAAAAAAGAACTTTTCAACATTCTGCACTCATTTGTTCTTTATATTTAACGATGATTCAATTTTTAAATTACATACCTTAAATAGTCCAAAAAGGTATTCAATATCGATCAAGTCTTTCAAAATAGATTTTTGTTAATTTTACTTTCTCTAAGCAGATGCTTGCCAATTAAAGTTCCCCTTTGTCTGTACTGTCCTGAGGATCTCTGGCTGGATTGCCCTACAAAAGCGGTACTGCTAACTGTCCGTAGGCACTTTAGCTCCTTGTAGAAGCTTGCTACAATGGTAATTTCTGATGTGTGAATTGATTATGAAATTGTTTTGTATTATGAAATTGGTTGTATAAAATAAAATGCTATTATTTTTGAAACACTTATAGAATAACATTTGATCCACGATTCCAAAAATCTTCTCTTCGGTTCATTCGCATTCTTCTAAATTTCCTTTTCTACTATAAAGGAAGTTCACGCACATTATAGTAGTGGGTACCATAGATAAAATTCATAAAAACTTGGTTTAAAATAACTTTGTTAGTCAGAGATTTTAAATACGTCGGTAAAAGAAATGTACCTAACAATTCCAATGCTACACATCTAAAGAAAAATTTGAGAAACTCTTTGAGATGAACTGTTCTTAAATCGTTTGTATTTATTATTGATTCACAGTTCCATCCAGAGAGATTATACTTTTCCTTAATGAATATTTTTTCCTTACAAGAAGTATTCTTAATTGCATATTGTCGGAGACACGTGGGTTACAATGCCATGAGAATATTCTTACATCCTTTTGTGTACTCTTGTTCAAAAGTCTGAAATAGGTTTGGGAAGACCTTTCAGCAAACAAATATTCCTTGTTTGTTCTCTCCCATTATTGCAATTGTGATAAATGTACCTGTATCCACGCTACACAGTACACACAGCAGTAAACAATTTAAAAAATCAAAAACTGGTATTAAAGCGTAGAATAGAGATGATCAACTCAAATCAGGTTATAAAGGTTAATTAATTGAGCTTTGAAAATTTTACAATTTTAATACTACTGCTATGCTCACAAATGTTACATGCCTCGTTTATCCATATTGTATTATCAAGTAGAAACGACAAAGATCGCACCCGTTAAAATAAGATTAGTCTGGTATACTACTACAAACACGACTTTTCAAAGTCGAGACGATATTTCGTTTCACTAGAGTAAAGTAGGATGAAATACTGAATTGGAATACTAAATATAGTACAAAGGGCAACATAATTTGCTCTGCGTGATAAATAGTTGACAGGGAAGAAAATTAAGAAATTAGTGAACCCGGCAAGTAAGCACATAGGGATAATGCAATTATGCAAATAATGCAAAGTATTTCCAATTCTGGCAAAGGAACAGGAAAGTCAGTTGCATTAGCACGCGATTGAAAAACTGCACAAATTAGGAATTGAACTCAGGACTTTTCTGAGTAAAGATGAATATTCTCGTAGAGCTTTATTTGAATGTAACGATGGTAAAATTAAATAATAATGTAAATGTAGTCCAAAGCAAAGTTATGCGAAATTCTCAAAAAAACAGTGTAATAGTAATTCTACGAACTCTGTAGCCGTGAGAAATTGTTATATTTACTTCTCAAAAACTTTTCATGTTAAATGACAACGTTACTAGTATGACCTACGTACTCCAGTAAGTGGTAAGGATATAGTAATGATGTAATGACTGAGAATAGATTTTCATCTATAAACAGCACATATTATTACAGCATTTTCTCATCATCAACTATCTTAACTTGACGATGATAAATACCATTTTGGCGCAAATAAATTTCTCACTGTTCCAGAAACACTACTGACCATGAAAAATGCATGGAATTTGTAAACATAGTTTTAAATCAAGAAATATTATTCCTTCAGTCTACATAGGTATTATGTATTGATTATAACTGAATGGTTACTTGAATTGAAGCACAGATTACTAAAAGAAAAAATATTCTGCTAAACATATCCTCATCAACTACTTTTGCATGTTTGCTATTTTTTGTGGAACACTTTGCAACTGGTACTGCATGATTTTGCGGAAAACCCTAAAAACCTGAAAATTATGGGGAATTATACACCTATAATTGTTTACTGTATCATTAAGCCATAAATAAAAACGAAATGCATTCACCAAACACGCAAATGTTCCATTTGTGAACTTATATTTCTTCTTTTCTTCATGATACATAATAAGTGCAATTCAGATTTCTTATTAGAGAAATTATACTTTCGAACTCCTGAAATTGCTAAAGTAAAGAGTCAAATTTTTTACGGATTTTTATTCGAACTAATTTGATTTAAGTGCAATAAAGTTTTCCTGTACTTACAAGGAAAGACTTTAAATACCAATTTGGTTTTAATTCTCTTTACGTGTGTCCATTTGCGGAGTAACGTAGTGATGGAAAACTGTATGAAACAAACTTCTACACCTTAGTCTTGCAATTGTAAAAAACAAAAGTCACGTGAATTTTGTGTTACGACCACGACCACACGTTGTACGCCCTGCCAGTTAACCCAAACTTATGAAGTTGCATGGCGAATATTAAACTATTTAAATCGAAAACCAACAATTAAAGGATTTAAATGCAGTTATACTTTTTCTACATTTAAATCCCCAACTGAAATCGTCGTTGCATTTTTTCTCACAATATTACACTCTGAAAAAACACTTATTTACGTAGGTTTAGGTTTTTGTAATTTACGTATACAACATTTTTAATTCAACCACAGAGAAATATGTTCTTGAAAATGAAATGTTAATAATAAAAGTACTACATTTCAGCGATTTTGTATTAATTAACAATATTTTTAATACACGCAAACAATTAATGTACTTAACTTAAATGTTACAATTTTTAGCCTTTGATTTTAATTGCTCACCTATTTGACGTGTCATTGTATTGGCAAAACGCAAACCAGACATATCAATAATGGTGTCTTTTATTTCATAATTCAATGGAGAGTCTCTGTAATGATGTAAATAGGCTACACCTGAAGGAACATAGATCACTTTTGCATTTCCTATCGTTTCAACAACTAAGTGGTTTCCAACTTCCATTACTTTATCCGGAACGATAATAAATTTTGATCTAAACAAGTTTTAAACCACAATATCAAGGTTATATTTTGATATATCCAAGCATAAAAATGTATTTTAAGAAGCATAGTTATATATATCAATTTACCATTGCTAGTATTAATTTATATGGGTAATAATAATTTATAAGCATAATCCCAGCAAAACTATTTATCCAGATTTTTTCGTATTTTGTATACATTTTATTTCTTGAATCCTTTTCCAATGGTAATTTAATCGAAAATTAGTATAATACGTGATAAAAATTCTACTCAAGGAGTAGAAATATTTTACCTTAGTAAATGCGGTTCCATGATTGAGTTTCTGATGGTCCTTTTAGAAATTTTTAATTTGTAAGAGTATTGCTTCGTAATGACAATGTCATTTATTGTCCTTTTAGAAGAGTTTACGCTGTCTACATCTGATTCATAGTAGAAGTAGCCGTGTCGAAAGCTGTATCCAGCAATGCCTTCTGGCGATTCGTTTCTTTCGATATAATATTCATTTATTTTAGAGATCATCTGACTGAAGTTGTTTCCAAATTGGGGCTCAGCAGGCATGATCATTTCGTCTAAATCTACTATTACTAAATATTTTGCTATTCCTTTATAACGTTGTAAGCAATCATGGGCAGCAAGAAACTGAGCGTGTAACTACCGGATTTCTTTTTCGGGTTCATAGGGACAGGACCACGGCAAAATTTCTATTTGTTCATAACTTTTCATCAAACACGATGTTTCTGGTCCGATAGAATGATTATAGAAAGTAAACTTTTCAACACCCATTAATTTGTAAAATTCTATCCACTCAGCAAATTCTAATGGTTTGTCATAATGATGGGTTGGCGGAACACACAAAGCAAAATTGTATTTTGCGTCATCATTTCCCTTGTATTGGATTCTCAATAAATTTGTGGACTTTTCCCATCGTTTATCAAAGTTTATCGCGGTTCCACAATTGACACAAACGCAGAATCTGCCTTCAAAGTGTTGCAAATAATGTAGTAGGGTCTGTATGATAACATGGAATGGGATAATGAATGGAATAATGAAGTATTTACAAATTAATAAATTATTTTTAAATGAGAGTTCAAATAATTTTTTTTACTGATATGGCAGTTTCCACGAAAAGTTGTCTATTTGCAAAGCTTGCAGTTTTCCTTTAGCCACGAATTCATATTGACCATCTTTGTCAAAAAACACGCAAAGCAGTTGAGAAGAATAATTGATTGTCAAAGTAGCCAGAACGTAGACATGACCCGGACTACTTCTATAACAGCATACAATTAAAAGTTAAATGTCAATAAATTGGCTTAATTCGCAAGGTGGTAATTATATTAAATGATTCCTGGTTACAATATCCCATCCCGATGAAAATAGAAAAATACTCATGGTAAAGCGTACTTAATATTCACCTTGTATTTTCAAAGTATGCTGAATACACGTATAATTTCACTTTTGATTCATTTCCTATTTTTTGAAAATCTTGAGCTTTAACTAGAGGATATTTTCCTAAAATGTTGTGGCTGTTCTCCAGCAATCTGTAGTGAACGTGAATAGTAATTATCACAAAACTTAAACAGGACAAAATTATTATAACCCTGGAATTACGAACATTTCTCATCATTTTGGAATGGAACAACTTTATTGTCACCCACTTTATAACTTTGACTTTATAATGTGTTCAGCGATTCAATTTTTCTGGGTGTGTACATTAATGAATAAACAATTTCTTGTGCTCAATTCAAATATGTATTCCTATGATCCATAAAAGTAGAAGTAGTTGTGTAATGAGGGACAAATTCTATGAAATTTGTCGATCTCTAGCAACACGTAGAAGACCGTTGTGAAAATATCTAGTGGCTTCTCAGAATTTGGCTTGTAACTTCTCAATATTGAGAAAACGGAGGTAGCTACTAAATTCGGTCACTGGATGTCAAAAAATCACTTTTTGGTTTTTGTAATTTAGTTAAAACGAATTTAAGGAACATTTGAGGTAATTGTAAGAGCCATTTGAAGGAAGTTCAATTCACATTTAAGCGACAACAGAATTAAGATAGCGTGTGTGCAGTTTGGCTGATAAAATCCATCATCTCTCTGCTAGCGAGTAGCGGGGGTCTAAACTGCATAGGCATATAGACATAGACATGTATAGATTTGTTACTTTCCTTTCAAAGTTACTTTCAAGTTAACAACTTTAATGTGTACAAGGGTCATATTATTATCTTAGCCAGCGTCATGAATTATGTGATGTGCCAATGAACCTGTGCAATGTATGGCGAGATTAATGTATGAATGATAATAATATTAGAGAACAGGCACTCGGAGTAGTTACAATTAACTAGACATCATGTTTTGTACTAAATAAATCAGTAAAATCAATTTCGTAAAACCCTTGATTTATGGAAAAACAAATTTTAAATAAAAAATTGAGTCTCAAGTGTATTGTGGGTTTTAATCAACACAATAACAAAGTGGTAATATGTAATGCATAATTGAGAACATATCAATAAACCCTAACTTATACGTTCGGTATTTTTCTCTAGCATGTTTGGAAATTACATTTCAGTTCTTTACTTTTGGTCATCGACCACATTTATAAACAGGTGAGTCAACAAAGATTATATTCTATTTTGTTTTTGTGGTACATGAACTGTTCATTTGAAAAAATCTCCATGAATGAAAACAGATTAATAGCGTAATATTAAGGAATTGTGACGTCCGCAGCAGAAATGATGAAACAATTTATGTTATTATACTTGCTTACCATAATATTTAAAATTGTATTAAACTAACGCGTAACATATTGCAAAGAAACAAGCATCAAAGCTTATTGAACCTTATATAGTTTCAAATCAATAAAATATGGATTATAAGCAACATTTTAGTATTACCGTTGGATACATTAAAAGCAAGCTAAAGTTTTAGACTTAATGGGTATATTCATATCACCATATCGCAAAATTCAATTACAGGTATACAAAATCTGTTAGATTAATCAACACAGCTATTATAAATTAAGAAAGAAATTGTGTAAAGGTAAAAAAGCAAAATAGAGATCAATTTGAAAGAGTGAAAGCACTTGTAAGTAATATAAGCAATATAAATACATTTCCTGCCTTCTGCAAAATTGGTTACTGCTTTCGTTTCTTTAATAATGTTAGCAATGCTGCAATTCTAGAAGCGCTGTGCGGTTTCTGTGCAACACAAACCAAAAAGTATGCCAGGCAGGCCAGATAACTTTGGCTGTAATAATTGGACCAAGTATTTTGCTTTGGCGATTTTTCATTGATGTTTGTTGATTAAGCAACTCTACATACAGTCGTAATCTTCTCATTGTCTTCAATATTTGCAATTGTTTGGAAATCGTTGTTCCACTTGCACAGTTTTTAATTCTTTGCACCTGCTGTTGTTTGCCGTCTTCGAAGTGAACAAAGAAGGGACCATCTGGATAAATTGATTGCTTAGTAAGTCTTTCTATAAAAAATGATCTAATTGTGTATAGTTTTAATAAATTTCATAATTTGTTTAAGGCACGTAGAGATTTATTTGGCACGTCGTACCGGGATATTGTATTAGTACTATAACAATTATTTCATGTATTTCATGTACTATAATTTTATCGTACGCTTTGTCCATTTGTACCGCTTCCTCAGGAACAGGTTTTGATTTTTCTTTTTTCAAGGACATTTTTTAATGGTCCATATATTACAGATTTAAAGAACCATTGAACTAAGTTGAATTTCCTGTTTATTTGAAGATATTTAAAATTCAGACACAAAGCCAACCTTGAAAATATATGCATGTGTTAGCGGTAGTAAACCAAATTAGGCATTTAGGAAAATGCATAGGTAATTCGTCAAATTTGTCAGGTAACTTGTAAAGTATTGATTTAGTAGGGCTATCGCTCTGCGGATTTCCACAATATTAATAATCGGTTCCTTTGCCTCTGAATTTTTCACGGTGCTTCATCCCTTTGGGGTCAAATACGCCATGTCGCTTCAGAAATTCTTCATGATTGGCTAGCAGAGAACATATGTCAAATTTCTTCTGGTTACAGCTATTTTCTTTGGAACTGCTTTCGATATCACATTGGTCACGCTTTGCATGTTTTCAATATACATTCTACGGTCCATAGATTTCCAAATTGATCTTCTGATGAAACTGACGGGGATCTACAAGCAACTGAATCCAAATAACAGATAGGATGCACGGAGGATAAAATATATTATTATACGTTTGGTTTTAAGTGTGGTAAAGGAGACCAGACGAAGGAGAGAGTAAGTCAGTCTTATTCGAGATATTCGTCAATCAGAGATAGAAGGAGAGAGAATATTTATGTGGATTGTTAACTATAAATGTTGAAATCCCTAAGATAAATAAAATTGTACTTTTCAGTTATAAATTCTGATCCCTAATCTACTCATTATATACTTACACTGGAGCTGCCAGTGATAAGGAGTATTTTCCTACTTGTTAAAAAGGCCAGCAAGTGTAGTAAGTAGTTAGGGCAGATGTCAGGTCACGCCAAAAACAATTTTAGTTATCAAGATAATAAATAGTTTGCACACGAGCAAACAGACCATTTTGTACGCGCTAGCAGGAAAGATTATATTTGTGTTGCCATTTATTAAATCTTTTTGTTTTGGCTGTATCTGTTATTAACCTTTAACACAGTACAAGGGAATTACGTCAGTTGCTCCCAGTTAATTCTCTTTATTAAGCCACTTCTTTTCAATTAGTAATGATTACACTAAAATGCTAATACAGCCATGGACGTTGCTATTCAGTATGTGTATTAATTATGAAACTGCTTTTACCCTTTATAGTAAATTAGGTACTTAAGAACTTACGTCACATAATAATAATTGAATGCTTTTAAATAGACATCACTGTAATCAGGTCTACGTATTACAGCTATTACAGCTTTAGTTTTGTTCAGACTGCAGATCCAAGACTTCCATAGTGTGCTTTAAGCAGTCCATTCACGCTTTTACAAAATTGTTTACGAAAATTTTAAAATCGATAACGAACATTTGAAAGTGAAACATTTCAAGATTTAACACAATTCAAAAGGTAAGAAATTAAACAATAACAACAATCTTTGCAAATAAACTAAACAAACTATAGTCGTGTCGATTGGCTCAAAAAGTAGTGCCAAATCTTAACTTATAACAAAGCCGTCAGGCTACGAAAGTGAGAAATTATAGTGTGCGAGAAACAGTAAAAGGTATTTACTAAAATCCTTAAAAGAAAAGACTAGCTTTGATTTAAAGGTATTTACAAATAATGTACAAGAGAGTATTTTAAAATCAGCTAAACCTGTAAAAAATAGAGCCTTTGAAAGCTTTTATCAATGAATAGAACAATGATTTGCAAACTGAAATTGGAATTTCTAAAATACCTAGTTTATGACAATCAAAAAAAGAAAATTTTAAAACATCTTGATCTGGATACAAAGGCAAAAAATTAAAAAAAATGAATTTGCCAATGAAGTCCAGACAGATCCTTATCTTTTACCTACAAATAGAAATGTATGATAACTTTCTGATTCAAAAGATTCTTCGTCAAATTCAAAGAATGGCGAAATTCTTGGTGGCGCTTTCCTTGCTGTTCCTAGTGGCACTAAGTCAAGGTCAGAGGACTCCCGACCAAGACGTAGGTGAGGAAGTTACTCAAATCTTGGACAGCCTAACAAGAAATTATGACAAACGAGTTCGTCCGAACTACGGTGGAGAACCTGTAAATGTTGGTGTGACGATGTTCATCCTCAGTATTTCTTCGGTATCGGAGGCCAACATGGAATTCACTGCTGACTTTTACTTCCGTCAGACTTGGGTCGATCCTCGCTTAAGATTTAAAGGACCACAGGGAATCAATGTAATTAATACAGGGTCAGAATTTGCAAAAACTCTGTGGACTCCCGATACATTCTTTGTTAATGAACAGAAATCGTATTTCCACACAGCCACCAAGAGTAATGAACTTTTGCGCATTTCTGAAAATGGTGATGTTCTTAGATCTATTAGATTAACTGTAACTGCTTCGTGTCCAATGGACTTGCGGCACTTCCCTATGGACGGTCAGCTCTGTTCTCTGGAGATGGAGAGTTTTGGGTCTTCAATGAAAGATATTCGATACAAGTGGGCAAAAGGACTCCAATCTGTTGGAGTTGCTTCTGATGTGTCTCTTCCCCAATTTAGGGTTCTTGGACACAGACAAAAGTCAATGGAAATTTCTTTAACTACAGGAAATTATTCTCGTTTATCCGTGGACATTCAATTCGTCCGATCAACGGGATACTACTTGACTCAAATCTACTTTCCTGCGGGTTTCCTTGTTATTATGTCGTGGGTGGTCTTCTGGGTGAACAGGGATAAAATCACGGCACGAATTGTCATTGGTGTGTCAACAGTCTTGACATTGACAATATTATTCAGTTACACAAATGCATCACTACCAAAAATATCCTACGTGAAAGCCTCTGATGTCTATCTCATCTTTTGCTTAATAATGGCCTTCTTGTCTTTACTGGAAACCGCTACGGTCGGCTATGTCACTAAGCGATTTCAAATGTGGAAAACGGATGAAAGTAATTTGGAAGCCGAGAAAAATACTGATGAAGACCAGGAATGTCATGAACTGCCTGAAGTTGCTTCCAAACCTGAAGGCAGAACCAATAAAAGGCTGTCTCTTATTCGTAAAATACTCTCGTTTAGATCTTCGATTTTTGACTTAATCTCTCGAGTGCTATTTCCTCTTATTTTCATTATTTTTAATATCACGTATTGGAATGTTTACCTGAAGGAATCTGATGTCTGGCTAGCAAATGAAATGATACCGCTCATGCACTAGGTCCACTCCACACTATAATCCCTGACCTACCTATAGAGATCGATGTTTAAATTAATTTCGCGATTTTATATGTCAAATATTAATATGGGGGTTTAATCATAAGTTTATCTGTATACGAACTATGGAATACCTTTATTCTTATTCAGATAATATAATATATGGTTATCATAAATAATTCTGTGTGTACTCCTAAATAAAATTAATATAAGTCTAAGTATACAAAATATAAGTGAAATATTGGTTTACGTCTTCTATTTTTGACTTTGTCTCTCGAGTTCTATTTCCTCTTATTTTCGTTATCTTTAATATCACGTATTGGAATGTTTACCTGAAGAAATCTGATATCTGGCTAGATGACATGATATCGCTTGAGCACTAGGTCCGCACTATAATCCCTGACCGAGAGATAGACCTTTTGCTTAAGTTCACGATTTCACACGGAAAATCTTAAGCGGACCCTCCATAACCAGTTTTAAATTTATGGAAAACATAAGTAACTTTATTCAGTAGTGCAACTACTGCATGCCATTAGTTGCATACTGGCATACTGTTCAAATATAAAAATTTGAACTTTTGAAAAAAATTCAAAAAAATTCTAAATCTTTTGAATTATTCATATAAATGCAAAATGTTTTGAATAAATTCAAATAAATTCAAAGTGTTTTCAATAAATACATTTGTTTTGCTTCCGCTACTCTCTTATATCAGTTTTGCAATGGTTTATTTTAAGCACTTAAAGTTGTATAGAGTTCTTTTGAAAAAATCTCCATGAGTGGAAACATATTATAGCATATTACGGAATTGTGACGTCCACTATAGAAATGCTTAAATAATTAGTCTCTCATTTGCTTACCATAATATTTAAAATGAGTACATATTAAACTTAATACAGGACTTACACAACATATTGGAAAAAAGCAAAAATCAATTAAAGCCTATCAATTTTTAGATCAATAAAATATGGACTGTAAGTTATAATTTAATGTTACCGTTGAACACATTAAGAGCAATGTCGAAGTTTTGAGAGTTAATGGAATAATGGATAAAGTGGATATTATCACCACTTCGCAGAATTCAATGTTGTACTGTTATAGATAATATGTATTAGATAAATCAATTTCTTCGAAATCGAATAATAAATTATTTATAGATGAAAAAGCAGATAGAGATCAAGGTGAATGAGTGAACTCACTTGTAAGTATTATAGTAATAAAGGCAACTTAGAGTACCTAAGTCAACTAAGTGACCTACGTCTCCTGCCTTCTGCTAAATTGGTTACTTCTTTCGTTTCCTTAAAAATGCTGGTAATGGTACATAGTCCTTTGTTGAAACTCAGCTAAAATGTTAGCTGTACGAAGTAAGACAATAAAGCTTTCAATCAATCAATCAATCAATGAAAATTATAAAAGCTCTGAAGCGGTGACTTTGCCACAGAAACCAAAAAGTATGTCAGACAGGTCAGGGTCAGACACTAATTGAGCCATAAGTGTTTTCTTTTTGCCATTTTGATGTTCGTTGATTCCACAACTCTACATGTAGTCATAATCCTCTCATTGTCTTCACTACAAATTGCAATTGTTGGGTTGGGTAATCGTTGTTCCAGTGGCAGTTTTTAATTCGGTGCACCTGTTATCTCAACATGCCGCTTTGAAGTGAGCAAAGATGGTACCATCTGGATAAATTCATTGCTCAGTAAGTCTTTCTATATCCATTTTCTAATCTTGCGTGGGTTTAATAAATACCATAATTATTTAAGGCCAGAGTCCGACGCCGGCGCGGCGCCGCCGGCGCGCCGCTGACGCCGAGCCAAAAATTGACGCCGCCGCCGCCGCAAAATTTTAATAGGCGCCGCCGCCGCCGCCGCCGCCGAGGAAAACGTCGGCGCGCCGCCGTGAAAACTCAATATTTTTTAATTTTTAGTACTTATTTGTCAAGTTTTTCAGTAAATGATTGTATTATATGCTGCGTTCAATTCAATTGCAGTAAAATTCAATCCTGACATCCTGAGTTTAATTTTTTAAACTTATCTTATGTATAACGTTTGCAAGAATTAGCTTTTCTTGAGACAAAGGGAATACATTAAAAAATATTTACATTTTGCTTATATTTTCAAATAGTAGTTCAAAAAACTCAATAAGCTTTCTTATTTCTTGGTTTAAAAAGCAACCTTTTTGCACGTCGTGCAGAACAATTCTGTCAATCTAATTCTTTTCTGCCAACGTACATACATTTCTATGTATGTTTGCTTTCAATTACTTATTTTCAGAACCGGAAATTAAACATTATGGGCTTCTCTGTTACAAAAGTCTGTTTACAAAGAATTTGGAGCTTAATAATCATCTGTGTTAATATAAAAATTGCAAGCTTATTTGCAAAATCAGCAAAATATGCATAATAAATGTGATTTTTTCGGCTCACGCCGCGCCGACCTCATTTTGTCGGCGTGAACCGGCGCGCCGCCGCCGCCGAGGGTTCAGGGGGTACCACGCCGCCGCCGGCAAATATTCGTCGGCGTCGGACTCTGTTTAAGGCCTCATACATTTATTTTACACTTAATACGCGGATATTATATTATTTGTATAGCATAATTTTTTCTCTGCCATTAACTTCCCTGAACTTACGCTCTGCATTTTAAAACTTGAGCCTTAATTCATTTCTTGCTGCGAGCACACAATATTTATGTTAGGGCATACTAAGCCAAATTAGGCAATGCCTAGGCATTTTTGTAAATACCTAGACATTTTTATAAATGCCTAGGGCTTTTTGTAAAAGCCTGAAGAGCGCCCATATATTTTCAATTAGCCGAGGCATTTAGCAAAATGCCTGGTCATTTTCCTTAAAGCTTAAATTCCGTGTCTTTCCATGTAAAAGTGGCATGTCGGGTTATTCATTCTGCTTACTGTACATTAGCATAAGAAGTAAAGTGGGATTTACTATACTTGTATTCACGTTCATGTTCATATTAAAAATAAAAATTTCTATGCGAACGAACCCTTTCTATATGTGATTATATTTATAAGATTATATATTGATTGTACGTATAATAATTGAATTATTAGTTTAAGTTTACAGTAAGTAATATATAATACCAAGGGCTTAAGTGTTTATTTATAATATTTAGAATCACAAGGACATCTTGTGCAGGATGCTTACATCAACATTTGAGTTGGCTTTCAGAATTTTCTTCGATGTAAATGAAAAGCTGAAGTTTTTGTCATGTGATTGGGATAGAAAAAACAAAGTTCTCACCATGTCAAAAGACAAGCGCAGGATGCTCTATTTCCTCTCTTGGTCGATTTCAATACTCCTGTTTACCATGTACGTGTTTGGAAGAATGATGTTGCATTTTGCAATTCCATCAGCAAAATTGTCATTTGACATATTCATATTCTACATTCTCATCTTTCTCTTCTTGTTCTGGGCTAATGTACTTGCTATAACATTCATAGCTGACACCCAGGGCTTCGCCGCCGGGTTATTAAATCAAAACATACAGTTGGAAAAAAAGATGAAAGGTAAGTAATGGTTATACTGACTGAACTAAAATTAATTATATAGCTTAGGCTTAGCTGAAAGGTTTAGCTTCATCCTTCATTGCAACTAAATTGAATTTGCCTTAATTTGTAACAGAAAGATTCGAAAGACTTACTGGAACCACAGTAAAGTATCCCGAACTGGATTTAGTAGGACTATCGTTCTGCGGATTCCCCGCAACCTTAGTACTCGGCTCGTCAATCGGTGCAGTTTTCGCCGTGTTCCATCCATTGGGTCAAATACGCCACATCGCGTCAGAAATCCTTCCTGATTGGTTAGCAGAGAACATATATGTCAAATTGCTTCTGGTTGTAGCAGTTTTCGTTGGAGAATCTTTCATTATAACATTGGTCACGCTCTATATCATATTTGCAATCTACATTCTGCGGTCCATAAATTTCGAAATTGATCTTATGATGAAACTGACAGCGATCTACAAGGAACTAAACCCAAATAACAGAGAGGATGCTGGAAGAATAAAATTAATAATTGAAAACCTGGGCACCTGCTACCACTCGATGCAGATTCTGAACACCATGATGAACCGTTTCAATTATTTCGTTGGGCCAGCACTCTTTTGCGAAGCATTTATCTTGGGGACATTCATCAACTACCTCGTTATAAAAACGTATGATGATCAGCCTCTTCCGGCCTATTTGTCAGATCTCCTATTAGGAGTAGTCATATGTTTGTTGGAAATGGAATTTTTCCCAGTCGGAGGAAAAGTTGATGCCTTGTCACAAGATTTGATAGAAGAATTGAAATGGGTAAAAGATCCTTTGATGAAAAAGTACGGTTTGAGCTTCAGACCTCTCCGATTATGGGTCGGACCGTTTTTCTATTTAAATGGAGATACGACGTTCACATTCTTTGATAGCGTTTTGAATCAAACGGTGTCCTTGATAACTTGGTAGTGACTATAAAATTCAAAACCCTAAATGGCAACTTTTGTTTTCACGAAGCTCAAAATTGGCAAAAGTTTTGCCACAGTTTGATAGTTAACGATAGTTTTGTCATGAAATCAATAGTAGCACTGCCATAAATAGAGTTATTGTAAAATAACAAATTGGGTAAGGTACAACATATAAAATGCTTGTGAATTATAAGGTATATAATGTTTCCCCACAGGTTTTAAGAAGAGGTCGAAATAGCTGCTCACCTCTCAATTGAAGAGTGGTGAGAAGCTCTCAACTCACCTTTCATTTGTGAAGTGAGCAATGAGAGGTGAGTTGAGAGGTGAGGTTTTGAAAATTGAGAGGTGATAGTGAGAGATGAGGTTTTGAAAAAAGGAGAGGTGAGTTGAGTCATGACGTTGCAGAAAAGTGAGAGGCTACCTCTCAATAGCCACCTAAATTTCGATCTCTGGTTTTAAGGGTAAATTCCATGTTTACTTGTTTCCCTCACCAACAAACCGTGAAGATGTACAAAATGAGAAGTATGTCACAGTGATGAGGAAGGGGTGAATGAAATTTTTAGGTACACCGAGTTTTATGATTCTAGTTGGTATGGATATGCCCATATACCGGTATCCGCACCCAACTTGGTGGCTTTACCAATTCTTCGTGGGCTTAAGTTCTGCATCTCTATTAACAACTATAAAAGTTACTTAAGGCGAATAAATAAATTTTATCAAAATTGACCACCATTTTACGTGCAACAATTTAGCGGTTTTGAAAAGCTATTTCAGGCCGACAGGTAATTCTTTTTGCACATGTGAATATTGGATTAAATATTTTGGCATATTAGCTACAAAGTTACTTTCTCAGATTTTTGTGTTGTTTGTCAACTTTTCAAAATATTAAGGTTTTGAAAAATGCCCTTATAGCCCTATGACACTTATAGGACTAGGACGCGGACTGTGTCATGGATACAATTTACAATGTGAATTTGTGCATCTCGAAAAGTGGCAGTTCAAACCTTCCTTCTTCTGTTATATATTTGGCCTTTTATGGTCGAAACAATAGAAAATCAACAATCGCAAAAAATAAGCTTTTAGCTACTATGTCAAAATATTTTATCCAAATATTATATGCAGAGAAATGCGTGTTCGTTGAACTGAATTAGCTTTGAAGTCCGAAGTTAACAGTAACCAAATTGGCCGTACAAGCAACTCCACCCGCATCAACTAAGATGCCCGACAGGTGTACAGATAGCTGCAATAAACTATTTTTAATAATAATTTTTATTTCGTCATGTATGATGAAGTGAAGACATGGCCAAACAATCCCCCAATTGTCGGGTATCTATGGCGAGGACAAATATTTTACTAGCAACATTGGTTTAAATTTCGGTAACTGCCTATTCACTGTTTCCAGGTAAAATTGCCATTTTTTCAGTAGCAAACAATCATTCTCACTATAAACATCATAAAACACAAGTATAGGTAGTAAACATGGTACTCAAAGTCCATATGCTTTCATTTTTTGACCAATATCCTTTCATTTTTGACCCACACTTTCACTTTTTGGGCCATGCATTCATTATTTGCCCAGTCTTGCACTGGTTTACTCTAATTTGCACCTGGTGTTGTAATTGTAAAGAGTTCATTGAAGAAATGAAAAATCGTATAGAGTGATAATAGATTGTAGCATCATTAAGGAATTGTGGCGTTCACAATATAATATACCGAAACAATATCTTACACTTACTAGCCACAATATTTAACATTAGCATTAATGTTCCAAAAAACGAGCATCAGGGGGTCTGAGGGATGACCAGGCGTTAGAATAATGTTTAGTCCACTCTTGCTTTGTATAGTTTAGTGCTTGTGCTTTCTGTTCAGAGTCAATAATTTGTACAACATTCGTCTGGTACCTTACCTCGTCTTGATGGCCTAACGCTGTAACTAAATTTTGAATCCGAAGATTCAGTATCAGAGAAGTAAAGTAAGTTTTGGAAAGCCATGGTTGTTTTCTCGTGTGGAGTACTCCAAAGGAATTTCTTATAATAGTTTACTCGAGTAAGCGAACTGCTTAGCAGATGAATGAATTATGCGGTTTACATAATTACTATATCTTGTTAAACGAAAGTACGGTATCGTCATTAAGAATGCAAGCACGTTTTGCTTACAATAACTATACCAAAAAATTACATTCCATACAGAAAAATTACCTGATATACAGAAAAGTTAAATGACCTACCAAATTAAAATATAAAACGAAAATTCACATTACTTCACAGAAAAATTCCTTTTTCATGAAGGCACATTAAATCATACCCATATTTAAGCTACATAAAAAGTTAGACTAAATAAATAATAAGTTGGCCTAATACATTTTCTGTCCTCGGCAAACTTGGCTACTTTCGTATTCAATAAGCATCTGGATACAGAGAAGGTCTTTAAAAGTAACAGTGAAGCACCTATATGCTGACCACATTATACAAAGTATGTACGACACTCAGACGACAAGAGCCAAATATTTTGCTTTGGCCATTTTTCTTACGCTTTAATTCCACAATACACAGTCATAATTCTCTGAAATATATCTTAACTACAATTTGCTATTGTTTGAGAGTCATTCTGTCAACCGCACCGATTTTTTATAATCCGTTATTTCAGTCTGGTCAGTCATTTTCTGTGCGGTTAAAAAATGTGTTACGCTTTCACAATTGGGATTTATGTAATATATTAATGTATGTTTATATGTAATATAAATAAATAATATAATGTAATAATAATGTAATAATAATAATGACAAATAATGTGATATAATAACATAAAAATATAATATTAATATATGTAATATAATAATATCATAATAATAATGTGATGTAAATAAATAATATAATGTAATAATAATGTAATAATAATAATGACAAATAATGTAATATAATAATATAAAAATATAATATTAATATATGTAATATAATAATATAATTTAGTATACTAGCTGCCGCAATTTTAAGTAAATACATTATAGAAAAGATTTACCTGGATTGTAATCCTTTAGCACTACTGTTGGAATACTAACTTTAAATAATACTTAAAAGCAACAGATTAAATAATGTAAATGTAATGGATTTTATTCATCTAAATCATCTAATTCATAGCAAAGCAGGTGGAAGCCACTTGCCATTATCTCTGTGAACACCATGCAGTCAACTTAATTTCATGAGAAATGCTCAATACAGAACTCTCAGGAAAAAAATTTCGGCTTACACCACGTTTGGTCTCCATCAGACACCATAGTCCATTTTGTTTTTAAGCAGTCCACGGGTTCATGAAGTCATTAACATATAAAGGTGGAGCTAAGAATGTAAACCTGACTGCCTGATATACTGTTCGCCATGGATTCTTTTCGGGATCTCCTGCCTATGAGTGTGAGATGACTGAAGAGATATCCATACAACTCAAAATCGCACTGAAATTTTGCGTCCGAACTTTTTTATGAATTATAAATTTTTATGACAGTAGCACTTTCAACTTTGAAGAGGAACACTCTGTGTTCTTTTACCTTGGAAAAAATTCAATTACATAGCCTATAAATTCTTTTGAGTGATTCTAGCAGAAATATTAACTGATTGCTTACCGATTATTCTTATTTGCATCTGGTATAGTAAAGAGTAAAGGCTTAACTGAAAAGCTCTTTGTGAGCGACAATAAATTGTAGCATCATTAAGGAATATTCTAGCGTCCACAATATGAAATGATGAAACAGTTTCGTATCCAGTTTCGTATCAGTTTCGTACCATATTCGCAACTTACTGCAAAGAAACGATAGCATCAGGACTGTGAACCTTGCAATGTTTTATTTAAATCGATAATATATGGAGTGTACACCACATAGGTTCATTCATTAGGAGTGTACAAGGTTCATTCATATCGCTATACCGCAAAATACATTTACATGTGTAGGACGACAGACCAATCAAAAGCTCATAAATTTTAAAAGGTTACGTAGAGGCAATCGTGAGCGTTGAGGGAATCAACTTTGATTGAATTAGTGAAAAGTTTTAAGCAATATAAAAAATCACAGTAAATAAATAGTAGTTTGGCCTAATACATTTTCTGTCTCTGCAAAATAGGCTATCTCTTTCGTTTATTCAATGATCTTTTCGATACACAAGTGCTTTACAAATAGAAGTGTAGCACCTATATGCTAGCCACTTTAACATACGGCATCACATAGGTAGTATGTACGACATTGAAAAAGCTATTACAAGGGCGATTAATTATATCAAATACCTTTACGACAATTGCTATTGCTTTTTGGGAGTCGTTATTCTACTCGCAGATTTTTTTGATAATTCGGTATTCCTACTGTGCCAACATGCTCCCTTTGGCTTGAACAAAGAAGGACCATCTGGGCAGATTCTATGATCAGAAGTCTTTCTATATCCATTTTCTTATCTTGTTTAGGTTATCAATAAATATTATATAATTGCCACAAAGGTCAAAAAGCATTTATTTGGCACGATGTCGTGGTGGTATTTCTAAGGAACATTATTTCTTTTATGTATATCTTTACCTTTCCTAATCCGACACTAGTCACTTTAAGTCTGGACACTTAATTCATTGCCATAAGCGTACTCATACTCCAATTTTTAGCCTGGCGTGGTCCAAAAATTTAAAATAATAAAAATGTTAATGAGGTATATTTTTGAGTGTATAAATAAATAGAATTTTGATGTTATTAACATTAAATCAAACCTATTTCAAAGAAACGAGCATCAAAGCTTTGAAAGTTATGTTTTATTTAAAGCGATACAATACGTAATGTAACCAACATTTTAGTATTATCATCGAATATTATTAAAAGCACA
Source organism: Yoshiicerus persimilis (assembly GCA_020352615.2). Lineage (NCBI taxonomy): Eukaryota > Metazoa > Arthropoda > Collembola > Entomobryomorpha > Tomoceridae > Yoshiicerus > Yoshiicerus persimilis. Next base: position 60,352,236 of record CM036940.2, read on the forward strand.
GTTGAACTCTTGAGACTCCAAAGGTAGATTCATATCACTATGCCTCAAAATTGATCTACATGAGGCATCAATCCCAGGAAATGCTCATAAATTTTAAGAGCTTATAATATAAAAGCAATCGTGGGCACTGCGCGGATCAGTTTTTAAATCTTTTAAGTAATATAGTAATACAAAGAATGTATTTTTATTAAATTACGTGGTCTAATACATTCTTTGCCTTCTGTAGACACGGTTACTTTGTTTAGTAATAAAATTTTGAATAAAAAAGGGCTTTAAAAATAAAAGTAAATGTACTTCTTCTGTTCACTTTGGCATACAACATCAGAAAGTATGTACTACAATTAGGTAACGTTATAAGAGCCCTAATTTTAATTGGCCATCTCTTTTACGCTTTGTCCACATTTCATAGTCATAATTCTCTCAAAAGTTCTCCTAAAGATTGCTATTGTTCGGGCGGTGTAGTTGTTCCACTCGCACCGACTTTTGGTATGTATTTCGGTATTAACACACACACATTAAGAGTAATGCCAAAGTTTTGAGAGTTAATGGATATAGGTAGTCATATCACCACCTCGCAAAATTCAAAGTAATACAGTTATAGATAATATGTATTAGATAAATCAATTTCTTCGAAATCGAATAATAAATTATTTATGGATAAAAAAGCAGATAGAGATCAAGGTGAATGATTGAACTCTTTTGTAAGTACTATAGTAATACAGGCAATTTAGAGTACCTAAGTCGACTAAGTGACCTAGGTTTCCTGCCTTCTAAATTGGTTAATTCTTTCGTTTCCTTAAAAATGTTGGTAATGCTACAATTATAAAAGGTCTGAAGCGGTGACTTTGCCACAGAAACCAAAAAGTATGTCAGACAGGTCAGGGTCATATACTGATGTTCGTTGATTCCACAACTCTACATGAAGTCATAATCCTTCCTTTTGTTGGGTAATCGTTGTTCCAGTTGCAGTTTTTAATTCGGTGCACCTGTTGTCTCAACACGCCGTCTTTGAAGTGAGCAAATATGGAACCTTCTGGATAAATTCATTGCTCAGTAAGTCTTTCTATATCCATTTTCTAATCTTGTGTGGTTTTAATAAATACTTTAATTATTTAAGGCCTCAAACATTTATTTTACACTTCATACTGGGATATTGTATTATTTGTATAGCATAATTTTTCAAGTAAATTCGAAATGTTTTGAATAAATTCAAGTAAATTCGAAATGTTTTGAATAAATTCAAGTAAATTCGAAATGTTTTGAATAAATTCAAGTAAATTCGAAATGTTTTGAATAAATTCAAGTAAATTCGAAATGTTTTGAATAAATTCAAGTAAATTCGAAATGTTTTGAATAAATTCAAGTAAATTCGAAATGTTATGAATAAATTCAAGTAAATTCGAAATGTTTTGAATAAATTCAAGTAAATTCGAAATGTTTTGAATAAATTCAAATAATTTCGAAATGTATTGAATAAATTCAAGCAATTTCGAAATGTTTTGAATAAATTCAAATAATTTCGAAATGTTTTGAATAAATTCAAGTAAATTCGAAATGTTTTGAATAAATTCAAGTAATTTCGAAATGTTTTGAATAAATTCAAGTAATTTCGAAATGTTTTGAATAAATTCAAGTAAATTCGAAATGTTTTGAATAAATTCAAATAAATTCGAAATGTTTTCAATAAATTCAAGTAAATTCGAAATGTTTTGAATAAATTCAAATAAATTCGAAATGTTTTCAATAAATTCAAGTAAATTCGAAATGTTTTCAATAAATTCAAATAATTCCGAAATGTTTTGAATAAATTGGAATAAATTCGAAATGTTTTGAATAAATTGGAATAAATTCGAAATGTTTTGAATAAATTCATGTAAATTCAAAATGTTTTGAATAAATTCATGTAAATTCAAAATGTTTTGAATAAATTCATGTAAATTCAAAATGTTTTGAATAAATTCATGTAAATTCAAAATGTTTTGAATAAATTCATGTAAATTCAAAATGTTTTGAATAAGTTCATGTAAATTCAAAATGTTTTGAATAAATTCATGTAAATTCAAAATGTTTTGAATAAATTGATGTAAATTCAAAATGTTTTGAATAAATTGATGTAAATTCAAAATGTTTTGAATAAATTCATGTAAATTCAAAATGTTTTGAATAAATTCATGTAAATTCAAAATGTTTTGAATAAATTCATGTAAATTCAAAATGTTTTGAATAAATTCAAGTAAATTCAAAATGTTTTGAATAAATTCAAGTAAATTCAAAATGTTTTGAATAAATTCAAGTAAATTCAAAATGTTTTGAATAAATTCATGTAAATTCAAAATGTTTTGAATAAATTCAAGTAAATTCAAAATGTTTTGAATAAATTCATGTAAATTCAAAATGTTTTGAATAAATTCATGTAAATTCAAAATGTTTTGAATAAATTGATGTAAATTCAAAATGTTTTGAATAAATTCATGTAAATTCAAAATGTTTTGAATAAATTGATGTAAATTCAAAATGTTTTGAATAAATTCATGTAAATTCAAAATGTTTTGAATAAATTCATGTAAATTCAAAATGTTTTGAATAAATTGATGTAAATTCAAAATGTTTTGAATAAATTCATGTAAATTCAAAATGTTTTGAATAAATTCATGTATATTCAAAATGTTTTGAATAAATTCATGTAAATTCAAAATATTTTGCATAAATACATTTGTTTTGCTTCCGCTACTGTCTTATATCCGTTTTGCAATGGTTTATTTATTTAGGTAGTATCTAGAATCAAGAGGATAACTTGGACAGGATGCTTACATCAACATTTGAGTTGGCATTCAGAATTTTCTTCGATGTAAATGAAAAGTTGAAATTCCTGAAAAGCGACTGGGACAAAAAAAACAAAATTCTCACCACGTCGAAAGACAAACGCAAAATATTCACTTTCTACTTTTGGTTTTTTTATTGCCTCATGTTTAACATTTATATCCTTGGAAGACTGATTCTGCATTTTCTAAGTCCATCAGCAAGATTGTCATTTGGCATACTCATATTCTACGTCCTGATCTTCCTCTATATGCTCTGGGCTAATGCACTCAGCGTAACATTCCTTCTTCGCTGCTACTTGGGCTCTGAATTATTAACTCAAAACCTAAAATTCGAAGTAAAGATAAAAGGTGAGTGATGGCTGTACTTACTGCATGAAAATTAGCTACAGAATATTAATTTAATATATTTACATAGCTTCATGGTAACTAAATTGATTTAACTTACCTTAATTTATAATAGAAACATTCGAAAGACTTACTGACACTACGGTGAAGTATCCCGAACTGGATTTGACAGGATTGGCGTTCTGCGGATTCCCCATAACATTACTGAGCTTTTCAATAATCGCCGCAATATTCGCCGTGTTCCATCCATGGGGTCAAATACGCCATATTGCGTCAGAAATCTTTCCTGATTGGCTAACAGAGAACATATACTTCAAATTGTTTCTCTTTGCAAATGTTTTCTTTGGATGTGCCTTTCTCATTACATTGGTCACTCTCTTGTGCATGCTTGCCATCTACATGCTGCGGTCCGCAAATTTCGAAATCGATCTTCTGATGAAACTAACGGTGTTCTACAAGAAATTGAATCCGAATAACGAAGAGGATGCTCGTAGGATGAAACTAATAATGGAAAACCTGAGCACCTTCTACCACTCGATGCAGATTCTGAACACCCTGATGAACGAATTCGAATATTTTGTTTCGCCAGTACTCTTCTCCGAAGCATTCTTCTTGGGGACATTCATCAACTATATCATTATAAAGATATATGACGACATTCATTCCTCTTCCGGCATATGCAGCATGCATTCTCCTGACGGGGGTGTTCATATGTTTGTTTGAAATGGAATTTTTCCCAATTTGTGGAAAAGTAAACGTCTTGTCAACAGATTTGACAGAAGAATGGAAAGGGCTAAAAGATCCTTTGATGAAGAAGTACGGTAAGAGCTGCAGACCTCTCCGAATAAAGATTGGGCCGTTTTTCTATTTAGATAGAGGCCTTACCTTCACATTCTTTGACAACATGTTGAATCAAACGGTAACCTTGATAACAACTTAGTAGTGACTTTATGGCGACCCGAAACCACAAACCCTACATGGTCCCTTCTGTATTAATGAAACTCCAAATAGTAAAATAGTAAAAGTCACAGATAGATATAGCCCAACAATAATACAATCATGAAAGCAGAGTTGTAATTATAGAAATAAGCAATTAAGTAGGATACAATAAATAAATTATTTGGCTAAAATAATTCTTCACAGGTTTTAAGTAGATATTTGATGTCTGCTTTCTTTTCTCGCCAACTGACATTTTCATTGAAAGTTTGCTTACCAAAATCTGAGAGGTGGTCATCACAATAGACCTGCACTCTCACATTTTTCCGTCTTTAAAAGTTTAATTTTCTAACTGAGGCGATGCAAAAATTTCTTTCAGTGCACCTCTATTAAGTTCTTCCATTTTTATGCCTATGTTTTGTAAATTCAGCAAAATCCGCTTCGTACAGCAGATTATTAATTTTGATTTTAGTTTGGAAATAATAAATTGGGAGCATTCAGCTATATACAACTGTTATGCAACCTTAATTAAGCTACACATATACTATCTACTCAACACCATCCTGGCATATTTGTCAACCCACCTGTCATAGGATCGTATTTCTTAATTGGCACATTTTATGGCAAGAATTTGTGCATTTAGACCTCTCGAAGAAGAAGTAGAAATATTTTGCCTTAGTAAATGCGGTTCCATGATTGAGTTTCGGAGGATCCTTTTAGAAATGCTTAATTTGTAAGTGTACTGTTTTGTAATAACAACGTTATTCATTGTTCCTTTAGAAGAGTTTATGCTGTCTGCATCTGATTCATAGTAGAAGTAGCCGTGTCGAAAACTGTATCCATCAATGCCTTCTGGCAGTTCGTTTCTTTCGATATAATACTCATTTGCTTTAGAGATCATCTGACCTGACTGAAGTTGTTTCCAAATGTGGCACCAGCAGGCATGATCATTTCGTCTAAAGCTACTATTACTAAATATTTCGCTATTCCTTTATACCGTTGTATGCAATCATGGACAGCAAGAAATTGAGCATGCAACCGGATTTCTTTTTCGGGTTCATAAGGACAGGACCACGGCAAAATTTCTATTTGTTCATAACTTTCCATCAAACACGATGTTTCTGGTCCGATAGAATGGTTATAAATGTTATAGAGTTAATTCTACGTTTACATGCCGTTAAAAAGTACATACAATACGACCTGTCGTGAACTAATTTACAGAACTCTTTAAATCTAGTCGATGACGAAGCCGAATCTCCAACTAGTTGGCGACTGTCACCGTCGGTGTCCAGTCACCATAGCGGACATGTATTCTACTTCGTTTTTTGAGGTACATGAAAATGGTAAAAATGAGAATTTACACCTGACTTTCTTCCTATTATACCATACGCCATGGGTTCTATATGTTTTCGGAATCTCCGTTTGTCTTTCTATGTGTATAAATAATGTATAATTACACGGTAACTCAAAACAGATTCGAAAATTTTCCCTGCAACTGTTTTTAAAATAAGTATTTTATGTTTTAAATATCATTATCGAAGGTTAAGAAAAGCACTCTACATGACCTTTGATCTTTGAGAAAAAATTCAGAAACCTAAAAAGTATTTGACTGACTTCAAGTCAAGTAGAGAAGAATTCTTGTTGCTACCGATTATTCCAATTTGCACTTGGTGTTGTAAAGAGTTCTTTTGAAAAAATCTCTTGAAAATGTTATTTTCTTAATTGGTCTCTGTGAGTGGTTGAAATACACACAATTTGTGCATAATTTGCCAAGAAATGTGGTCTTTGGCAGGGGTACTAAGCTTTCTATTAGCTAATCAGCAGGAGAATACAACTTCTATTATTTGTACAACGCTACAACGTAATTGAACATGCACTCGGAGTAGTTACAAATAACTTGGACATCATGTGATCATTTCATGTTTTTTTAAAATAAATCAGCAAAATTAATTTTGTAAAAGCTGCTTTAGAGTTGAGAACTGGGCCCAAAACACAAAAGGACCAAATCCCAAATTAACATGGAAAAAGTTCAGTGCTTAGTTCATTTATATAACGTCAACATTAAATAAGTAAATTCAAATGTGAAAACTTAGAAGGAATCTCCATTTCATTGGCAAAATCCTCTCCTGATAAATTTTTAATTTATCGATTGTGCTTTAAGTAAAAAATGTTAAAGAAAGAGAATAGTATGAATCGAACGAACGCTCGGTAGTTTACACTTATTTTTGAAGACGGTTTCTGCTTCCCTTTTGAAATCAGCATAGCCGATTTGGTAGGAAAGTCATACCTATACCTATGGGTATATTTGCGATGGGCATCTAAAGAGTTACCCTTATTGTTATTAGCGAATATTTAATTATTATACTTTAATATTTGATTTTGTAGCCAATTTAACTTTTTAAAGGAATTGTTCATACTTTACATATAAGTTGACGTATTTCGATTATAATTTATTTAACCACTATTTGTAGTTCACATTTAGAATGCCGGATGCAATTAATTACCAGAACAGAAGGCTTAAATTCTTAATCTGTAACAATTGCCAATCGATTAACACTTGGTACTTAATTACAAACATGGAGATTTCACTAATTATTTGTGAGGCTCCAAATATAAAGTGCACAATTTTTTTCCAGCAATAATTTATCACTTATGCACCAATAAACCATTGCAATCAATACGTTTATAGAAGCAGAAGTCAAGTGAATGTCCTATGATGGGTTCTTTTAGCTTAAACTATAATTGCTTAGCTTAAAAACTTAGCTTAAACCTATATAACATACGTACCATGATATTTCCTTAAAAACTAGCAGATGTCCTGTGGATACCAAGATACCGTTAGCTGAAATATTCTATACATACACAACATTAAACGGAACCACGAGTATAGCAGGTTACCTGATCAAATTCAGGTCAAAAGGGTTTAACCGATTGATCTTAAATTTGAACCAAATCTCCGTCTGGACTCCGGCAACACAATGGAAAAGTCTGCAGCAATTATCTCATACAGTTCAGATCAGGAGTTATACTACAACTTACAACCAACAGACAGGCCGACAGACAGATTGTCTCGGGCATTGTTATAAAAGAAGCGTCTACATATGATATGCTGTAACAATATCTTACTAGCTATAATAATTTACTCTACCATTAATGCTAATACACATTCCAAAAAACGAGCATCAAGGCATTGACGTCGACACATGCGATGTTTTATCTAAATCGATAAAATATAATAGCAACATTTTTGTATTAGCGTATTAGGGTTGCTCTTAAATTGAAGATTTTAAGTAAAGACAATAGTGGGCGTGGCGGGGGTCAATGAATGAGTGAACGCTTTTAAGTAATATTAAAAAATAGAGTAAATAAGTAAAGTGGCCTAATATATTTTCTCTAGTCTGCAAACTGGGTTACTTCATTCATTTGTTAAATACTCTTTTTGATACAAAAGCGATTTAGAAATACAAGTGAAGCAACTGTGTTTATATACTACTTTGCGATACAACATCAAATAGTATCACTTAAGCTACAAGTGCCAAATATTTTGCTTTGTCCATTCTGTATTATACACTTGAGTTCCACAATTCATAGCCATAGTTCTCTCAAATATCTTTACGACAATTTACTATTGTTTGAGAATCGTTGCTCTACTCGAGGCATTTTTGATAATTCGGTATTACTTTGTGTCAACATGCTCCTTGTGATCGTTAATCAGTAAACCGAATTATGTGAATCATTATTTCTGCATTTGTATTTTCTCATCCGACTTCTAGCTTTAAGCATTTTGTTAAGACTTGAAATTCACTATTCATTCTTGCCACAAGCATACAGACACATACTGCAAATAGATTGGAGTGATTTAAAAAAATACAAATCAATAATAAAAAGTTATAAGGTAAATTTTCGATTATACATATATATTAGAGCTCTAAAAAGTTCTGTTTCACATTTCCATACGTCTATATTAGACTACACAATATGTATTACATTTTCATATAATCTACCAACTGCCTTATCCATTTTTCCCATGAAGCCCTAGTTTATCATTTCTCACTGTGGCGTATCAACCGATTTAGTGAAGTCATTAAATAAACCCAGTCTATAAGATTTCTATGATTTCTCATGAAAATCATGGAACACTAAATTTAAGTCTATACAATATGCAAGAGCTTAATAGTTGATTTGTGATATCTATAGAATCAAGAGGATATCGTGGACAGGATGCTTACATCAACATTTGAATTGGCTTTCAGAATTTTCTTTGATGTAAATGAGAAGCTCAAATTTTTGCCCTGTGAATGGGACAGAAAAAACAAAGTTGTAACCGCGTGGCTGAAACATGATCGCAAAGGACTCCCTTTCGTTTTCTGGACCCTTACAAGTCTCATCTTTAATATGTACATATTTGCAAGAATGATACTACATTTTCTAATTCCGTCTGCAAAAATGCCATTTCTCATATTGATATTCTACGGCATAATATTCCTGTACTTGTTCTGCAGTAATGCGCTCAGTATAGCTTTCATTGCTGACTTTCTTTGCCACCAGGGCCCCTTGGCCGCACGGATATTAAATAAAAACATAAAGTTCGAAAAGAAGATGAAAGGTGAGTGATTGAAACAATATATTACTATAATTACTAATTACTGATCTGTAAAATATTTCGAAATATTTAATTTAACAGGTTTATAAACAGGTAACTAAATTGAACGTGTCTTTTACTGTACTGCGAACAGAAACATTCGAAAAACTTACTGGCACCACGGTGGAGTATCCCGAACTGGATTTAATAGGATTGGCCTTCTGCGGATTCCCCGCGGCATTAATATTCGGTGCCTTGGCCGCTGCAGGTTTTTCCGTGCTCCATCCATTGGGTCAAATACGTCACGTCGCTTCAGAAGTCTTTCCTGATTGGTTGGCAGAGAATATATATTTCAAATTGTTTCTCTTTGCATATGTTTTTTTCGGTACTGTCTTTCTCGTCACATTGATCACCCTTTTCTGCATGTTTGCAATCTACATGCTACGGTCCGTGAATTTCGAAATCGACCTTCTGATGAAACTGGCGGCGAACTACAAGAAATTGAATCCAAATAACAGCCAGGATGCTGGAAAGATAAAATTAATAATTGAAAACCTGGGCACCTGCTACCACTCTATGCAGATTCTGAACACCATGATGAACGAATTCATTTATGTCCTTGCACCGGTATTCTTTTCCGAAGCATTCTGCGTGGGGGTATATCTCAATTACATCGTAATAAGGATGTATTATTACATACCTCTTCCGTTCTATTTAGCAGTTGTCCTAACGGTAGTAGTCATATGTTTGTTGGAAATGGGATTTTTCCCTGTTGGTGGAAAAGTTAATGTCCTGTCACAATATTTGACAGAAGAATTGCAGTGGGTAAAAGATCCATTGATGAAACAGTACGGTAAGAGTTTCAGACCTCTCCGATTAAGGGTTGGGCCGTTTTTCTTTTTAAATAGAGACACAACGTTCACATTCTTTCATTCCACGTTGGATCAAACGGTATCCTTGGTAACAACTTGGTAGTGACAATGGCAATCCAAAAAACTCAAAACCCTAAATTCAACTTCTATAAAATCTCAAATTGGCAATAATTTTGTCTCAAATAAAAAGCCAACAATAGTATAGTCATGAAATGAACAAGAGCACAGCTAATAGTAAATAGAATACTTGTAGAATTACGAATTATGTTCCAATTGGGTAAAGTACAAATAATTGCTGTGAATTATTAGAAGTGTATTTTTCCCCACAGGTTTTAAGCGGATATTCCATGCCTTCTTTTTTTCCTCACCAACATATTAAGTAAGTTATAGCACCTTTCACTCTTATAAGAAGCTCTCGTCATAAAGATTATTTGAAATAATACTTATTTTTCCATTCTGGAGAAATACGGTTTCAACAAATAGGGAAGCAGTTAAGTTTGGATAGAAACACAGCTTTGGGGCAAAATGGTAGATTAGCCCCCTGAAAGGAGAAAGTTGAAATCTTATTTAAAATATTCTCGAACGATAATCGAACCTATAAAATAATCTATGCCATACTTTATATAACATATATATCATTATTGAGTATTTGTATTACATGTAAATTATAATTCAATCAGCAAATATTATAATAATACTATTGTAGTCTATTTCGTTTTTGGTTCATACATTCTTATTTAATGTGGTACATGAAAATGGCAAAAATGAGAATTTAAACCTGCATATATCTATTATACCCTTCGCTATGCATTCTATAACTAACATTAATTAACCTATGAGAAAAAATTCAAAAACGCAAAAGTACAAATACTGACTTCAAGCAGACGCATTGCACTGATTGCTCCTACCGATTATTCTATTTTACACTTGTGCGTAAATATGTTGCAGAGTTCTTTTGAAAAAATCTCCATGAGTGAAAAATAGCATATTAAGGAATTGAGGAGCCCACAATAGAAATGATGAAACAATACATGTTATGCTTGCTTACCATAATATTTAATTAGTATTAAACTTAATACAAAAATTACACAAGATATTGCAAAGAAGCGAGCATCAAAGCTTTTAAAGCTTGAGGCCTAGCATAAATTTTTAGGTCAATAAAATATATGGACTCTATCTAAGTTATAATTTAATGCTACCGTTGGACGTATTAACAGCAAAGCTGAAGTTTTGAGAGTCAAGTGTATACGTCACCGTCACTGAGCTCACATGGGCAATTGGGCACCGTGCGTTCCATGACAGTACAGGCTCTGACACCACGTGTCGAAATGACCGGGCATCGAAAGCACAGATAGAACGGTTGAATTTCATTAATAATGGTAATTTATTGGTTGCGGTCATAAAAGAGTCATCAATTCAATCACAAAAGCATTAGATACATTTGTGTAATAATTTATTGAAAAACATCAATGTGTAGACCAATTATTTGCGGTTTTTGCATGATATTCCTACATGATATTCCGACAAAACACGGTTGAATTTCATTAATAATTTTGGTAATATATTGGCTGATTTATTGATATGATATAAAAGAAATGAATGTATGAACACAAAAAGGTTCCTGGGTATCATCCTCAACCTCAACAATAAATACCTGTCTTCAGGAAAAAAAATTTCTTGGTGGGTTAAAACACTGGATTAAAACACTGGCCAGCTACTTAGGCGCCGATATTATAGATTATAGTGACATTGAATCCCGATATTTTGGACATATCTGAATGACCGTAAAAGGCAAGGAGAAAGGTACCAACGTCTCGTGGCGCATAAGAGGGTGGACATCGGTGCCAAAGTTTCAGTACCATTAACTCGATTGGATAGATCCAGTACGTTACGTGTCCGAGGAACTTACCTTGTGTAGTTTTCCGCTTCAGAGATTTTCCAACGGCAATCTAGAATTGCAGGGCTCCGTTGGAATTAGAAAGGGATTTTGGAGTTTGGGAAGCACCCCAAATAGCAACGTCATGGCCTACTACATTTGTGAAATGTATTGCTGTCATCCGTTCAATTATATCATACAGCACGGCTTCGATATCTAAATGCAAATCTAGATGCGGAACTAATAAATGTGTTTGCAAAATATGCACCCTGTGGCACGAAATGTCATGTCGGAATATCATGCAAAAACCGCGAATAATTGGTCTACACATTGATGTTTTTCAACAAATTATTACATAAATGTATCTAATGCTTTTTTGATTGAATTAAGGACTCTTTTATGACTGCAACAAATAAATTACCATTATTAATGAAATTCAACCGTGTTTTATTTGTGCTTTCGATGCCTCGATGGTGTCAGCACCTGTCATCGAGCGCTCGGTGCCCATGTTAGCTCAGAGACCGTGACATATATTCATATCTCCATATCGCAAAATCCAATTACAGTTATACACATAATATGTATTAGTAGATAATTCAATAGCTTAGAAATTGAATAACAAATTATTTAAAGGTAATAACAGCAGATTGAGATCAATTTGAAGGAGTGATCCCACTTGTGAGTGTTGTGAGTATAAGCAACTTAGAGTTTCCTATCTTCTGCAAAATTGTTTACTTCTTTCGTTTCTTTAATAATGTTAGCAATGGTACTGGTACAACTGTATAGAAGCGCTGAAGCGATAATATGTCTTTGCCATATACAAACCAAAAAGTATGTCAGAAAGGTCAGACACTAATTGAGCCAAGTGTTTTACTTTTGCCATTTTTCATTGATGTTCGTTGATTCCACAAATCTACATGTAGTCGTAATCCTCACTGTTACACTTGCTGGGTAATCGTTGTTCCAGTTGCACAGCTTTTAATTCGGTGCACCTGTTGTCTCAACATGTCGTCCTTGTAGGGAGCAAAGACCGGACCATCTGGATAAATTCATTGCTCAGTAAGTCTTTCTAAATCCATTTTCTAATTTTGTGTGGTTTTCATAAATACTAAATTATTTAAGGCCTTGGACATTTATTTTACACTTCGTACTCTGATTTCTCTGATATTGTATTTGCCTACCATAATTTTTTCTAATTCATAATTTGCGCGACCAACACATTTTTTTCCATTTTAAGTTTCGTAAATTTTCCTTGATTTCGAACATCAGTTTGGCAAAATGGAGCACAATATACCTAAAGTTAAAGTTATATGTAGCGGCTATAGTAGTACAAATACCAATCCATTGAAGTGCCGTGTGATTTTGTTGATTTCAAACACACTTTAGTTTGCTTCCTACAATTAATTCACGTCATGATACGTTTATTATGATTATACTTATACCTACATTATACTAAATAGTAGCGTAAGCTAAAATATGGAAATTCTCAATACTTCTGCCCAATCTATCTATCCAATTGTAACACCCACAGTAAAATATACTGAAACAACATCCTGTATACTTACTATAATAGTATTTAAAATTGGAATTAATATTCGCAACATATTGTAAAGTAACGAACATCAAAGCTTTGAATGTTATAATGTTTTATTTTAATCGATACAATACGGAATGTAACCAACATTTTAGTATTATCATCGAATAAAATTAAAAGCACAATTGAACTCTTATGAGACTTTATAAGGGTAGATTCATATCACTATGCCTCAAAATTGATCTACATGAGACATCAACCCCAGCAAATGCTCATAAATTTTAAGAGCTTATAATATAAAAGCAATTGTGGGCACTGCGGAGATCGGTTTTCAATCAGTAAACAAACTTTTAAGTAATATAGTAATACAAAGAATGTATTTTTATTAAATTAAGTGGCCTAATACATTCTTTGCCGTCTGTAAACACGGTTACTTTGTTTAGTAATAAAATTTCCTATAAAAAAGAACTTTAAAAATAAAAATAATGTACTTCTGCTGTTCACTTTGGCATACAACATCAGAAAGTATGTACTACAATTAGGTAACGTTATAAGAGCCCAATATTTTTATTTTGCCATTTCTTTTACGCTTTGTCTTCACATTTCATAGTCATCATTCTCCAACAGTTCTCCAACAAATTGCTATAATAATATAAAGACGACCCAAATTATATTTATGATTATGAGTCCAAATCAGGAATTAGTACCAAGATTTACACAAGTATAAGGAATTGGATAAGAACTGAATAATTACTTACAGTAACTCTTTTGTAATGGCAATCAATGTTTCACGTAAAAGGATGCTATTGTTCGGTCGGAGTAGTTGTTCCACTCGCGCCGATTTTTATTTCGGTATTCCTGTTATCTCATCAGGCCCTCTTTGACTTGAGCAAAAGGACCGTCTGGACCGGTCGTACTATTTGGCACCCCCCAAAATGGATTTGGCACCCCCCAAATAAATGGCACCCCCCATTAAGGTGACCATATTTTCCCATTGTATACCATACGTGGCCGCCAAATAGAAATGGCACCCCCCAATAGAAATGGCACCCCCCAATAGAAATGGCACCCCCCAATAGAAATGGCACCCCCCAATAGAAATGGCACCCCCCAATAGAAATGGCACCCCCCAACTGAAATGGCACCCCCCAACTGAAATGGCACCCCCCAACTGAAATGGCACCCCCAACTGAAATGGCACCCCCAACTGAAATGGCACCCCCCAATAGAAATGGCACCCCCCAACTGAAATGGCACCCCCCAATAGAAATGGCACCCCCCAACTGAAATGGCACCCCCCAATAGAAATGGCACCCCCCAACTGAAATGGCACCCCCCAATAGAAATGGCACCCCCCAATAGAAATGGCACCCCCCAACTGAAATGGCACCCCCCAATAGAAATGGCACCCCCCAATAGAAATGGCACCCCCCAATAGAAATGGCACCCCCCAATAGAAATGGCACCCCCCAATAGAAATGGCACCCCCCAACTGAAATGGCACCCCCCAATAGAAATGGCACCCCCCAACGGAAATGGCACCCCCCAATAGAAATGGCACCCCCCAATAGAAATGGCACCCCCCAACTGAAATGGCACTCCCCGACTGAAATGGCACTTCTCAACTGAAATGACAATATTATTGAAATGGCACCCGCCAACTGAAATGATACTATTATTGAAATGGCACCCCCCAAATGAAAAGACACTATTATTGAAATGGCACTCCCTAAGTGAAATTAAATGGCACCTCCTAATAAATAAGCGCCCACCAATTGAAATGGCATTCCCCAATTAAACACCCATCAATTGAAATGGCACTCCCCAATTAAACACCCATCAATTGAAATGGCACTCCCCAATTGAACACCCACGAATTGAAATGGCACTCCCCAATTGAACACCCACGAATTGAAATGGCACTCCCCAATTAAACACCCACAAATTGAAATGCCATTCCCCATTTAAACACCCACAAATTGAAATGCCATTCCCCATTTAAACACCTACCAATGCAATTGAAATTGCACTCCTATTGAAATATCATCCCCAATTGAAATCGCACTCCGCAATAAAAAAGGCGCCCACCAATTGAAACGAGTAAATTTCAATAAAGGGTCAGTCATAAGAGAGGTACCATTTCAATTGGGGGTGCTACTTTATTTGGAGAGTGCCATATTAGTTCCCCCAACTGATATGGCACTTAAGTTCGAGGGTGCCATTTCAATAATAGTGTAATTGTAATTGGGAGTGCCATTTGAATAATAGGGTCATTTTAAGTGGAAGAGGTGCCATTTCAATAATAGGGTCATTTTAAGTAGGAGGGGTGTCATTTTAAAAATAGTGTCATTTCAGTTTGGGCGTGCCATTTTGGTTGGAGGGGTGTCATTTCAATAATAGTGCATTTCAGTTCGAAATCTGATACTTCAGTTGGGGTGCGCCATGTCAATAATAGCGTCATTTCAATTTCGGTGTGCCATTTCAGTTAGGGCGATTCATTTCAATAATAGGGCCATTTCAGTTGGGGAGTGCCATTTCAGTTGGGGGGTGCCATTTCTATTGGGGGGTGCCATTTCAGTTGGGGGGTGCCATTTCTATTGGGGGGTGCCATTTCTATTGGGGGGTGCCATTTCTATTGGGGGTGCCATTTCTATTGGGGGGTGCCATTTCTATTGGGGGGTGCCATTTCTATTGGGGGGTGCCATTTCAGTTGGAGAGTGCCATTTCAGTTGGGGGATGCC
This sequence comes from Yoshiicerus persimilis, assembly GCA_020352615.2. NCBI lineage: Eukaryota > Metazoa > Arthropoda > Collembola > Entomobryomorpha > Tomoceridae > Yoshiicerus > Yoshiicerus persimilis. The sequence goes on from CM036940.2 coordinate 60,367,944, forward strand.
ATTTCTATTGGGGGGTGCCATTTCAGTTGGGGGGTGCCATTTCTATTGGGGGGTGCCATTTCTATTGGGGGGTGCCATTTCCGTTGGGGGGTGCCATTTCTATTGGGGGGTGCCATTTCAGTTGGGGGGTGCCATTTCTATTGGGGGGTGCCATTTCTATTGGGGGGTGCCATTTCTATTGGGGGGTGCCATTTTTATTGGGGGGTGCCATTTCTATTGGGGGGTGCCATTTCAGTTGGGGGGTGCCATTTCTATTGGGGGGTGCCATTTCTATTGGGGGGTGCCATTTCTATTGGGGGGTGCCATTTCTATTTGGCGGCCACGTATGGTATACAATGGGAAAATATGGTCACCTTAATGGGGGGTGCCATTTATTTGGGGGGTGCCAAATCCATTTTGGGGGGTGCCAAATAGTACGACCGCCATCTGGACAAATTCAATAATAAGTAAGTCTTTCTATATCCATTTTCCTATTTTGCGTAGTTCTTTAAGTATTATAATTGCGAATGTAGGCGCGTTTGGCAAAAGACCGTTTGGCAAAAGACCGTTTGGCAAAAAAGAAATTTCGGTCAGACAAATTTCGGTCGTTTGGCAAATGCACATGGACCGTTTGGCAAAAACAAGCACTTGTGTATAACGTTTTATTGCACACCAACAGTACTGGTTTCTAATAAGTCAATGTAAAAATATGATACAATACAGAAATGGGTAGTATGAGTTTATTTTATGTAATTGGAATGTGTTTTAATGAACTTTGTAAATGGTAGTCGTCTCTTTCCGTAATTTCTAGTTGTCTTAAGTGTTTTTGCTTTAGTAGAGTTTTTTCTATCGGACAGGGAATGTGTCGTTATTCGTTGCTGTTCTTTCATAAGTACAACAAGGAATTTCCATCAAACATCATCAAACATGGTTCCATTGTTTGTTTCTACCTCTGTAGGCCTCTACACATGTCACATGGCTTACTTTAGTTTAGTCATTACATAAACATTTAAAATTTATATATATTTAAGTATATAAATAATTTTAAAAGCGAAAAAATTATTTTTATGATTTCACATATAATGTGCTCTATTTTACCAAACTCGGGTTCAAAATCAAAACAATTTAAGTAAAACTTGTTGAAATTGAAAATATTTTGCTCTTTGCGAAAATTATATTTATAGATTTGTGTATAATGTTCTCCATTTTACCAAACTGGTGTTCAAAATCAAAAGAATTTAAAGAAAATTTGTTAAAATCAAAAAAAAATTTTGCAATTTCGCGCAATTTTTCTATGATTTGGTTTATAATTTGCCACATTTTACCAAACTGGTGTTCACATCAAGGAAAATGAACAAAAATTTGTCCAATTCAAGTCCGCAATTCAAATTTATGAATTCGCCTATATTGTGTGCCATTTTGCTGAAGTAGTTTTCAAAATCAAGGACAATTTGTTAAAATTAACAAAAATTTTGCCACAGATAATATTTAGTTTTTGTATATTTTGCGCTATTTTGCCGGGGCCTCACAATTCTAAGGGCGGCGCTGGCTCCTTCCAAAAGAAGGACATCATTATAATATAAGTACAGATTATATATATTAATTGCATGTATAATAATTGAATTTATTAATTTAGCATAAAAAGTCTACTTAGTCTACAGTAATATTATATAATCATAAGAGCTTAAGTGTTTATTTATAATATCTAGAGTCAAGAGGAAATCTTTTACAGGATGCTTACATCAACATTTGAGTTGGCTTTCAGAATTTTCTTCGATGTAAATGAAAAGCTGATGTTTTTGGCATGTGATTGGGACAAAAGAAACAAAGTTCTCACCATGTCAAAAGACAAGCGCAGGATACTCTATTTCCGCTCTTGGACGATTGCATTACTGTTGTTCAACATTTACGTGTTTGGAAGAATGATTTTGCATTTTGTAATTCCGTCGGCAAAATTGTCATTTGACATATTCATATTCTACATCCTCATCTTTCTCTACTTGTTCTGGGCTAATATACTTGGTCTAACATTCATGGTTGACACGCAGGGCTTGGCCGCTGGGTTATTCAATCAAAACATACAGTTCGAAAAAAAGATGAAAGGTAAGTAATGGTTATACTGACTGAAGTAAAATTAATTAGTTTAGGCTTAGCTGAACGGCTTAGCTTCATCCTTCGTGGCAACTAAATTGGATTTTTTGTCTTAATTTGTAACAGAAAGATTCGAAAGACTTACTGGAACTACAGTGGAGTATCCTGAACTGGATTTAATAGGACTATCGTTCTGCGGATTCCCCTCAACCTTAGTATTCGGCTCGTTAATCGCTGCAGTTTTCGCCGTGTTCCATCCATTGGGTCAACTACGCCACATCGCGTCAGAAATCCTTCCTGATTGGTTAGCAGAGAACATATATATCAAATTGCTTCTGGTTGCAGCTATTTTCTTTGGAAATGCCGTCATTACGATATTGGTCACGCTCTACTGCATGCTTTCAATCTACATTCTACGGTCCATAAATTTCGAAATTGATCTTATGATGAAAATGACAGCGATGTACAAGGAACTAAACCCAAATAACAGAGAGGATGCTGGAAAAATAAAACTAATAATTGAAAACCTGGGCACCTGCTACCACTCGATGCAGATTCTGAACACCATGATGAACCGTTTCAATTATTTCGTTGGGCCAGCACTCTTTTACGAAGCATTTATCGTGGGGACATTCATCAACTACGTCCTTATAAAGACGTATGGTGATATGCCTCTTCCGGCCTATTTAGCAACTCTCGTCGTAGGAGTAGTCATATGTTTGTTGGAAATGGGATTGTTCCCTGTTGGAGGAAAAGTTGATATCTTGTCACAAGATTTGATAGAAGAATTGAAATGGGTAAAAGATCCTTTGATGAAAAAGTACGGTTTGAGCTTCAGACCTCTCCGATTATGGGTTGGACCGTTTTTCTATTTAAATAGAGATACGACGTTCACATTCTTTGACAGCATTTTGAATCAAACGGTATCCTTGATAACAACTTGGTAGTGACTATAGAATTCAAAACCCTAAATGGCAACTTTTGTTTTCACGAAGCTCAAAATTGGCAAAAGTTTTGTCACAGTTTGATAGTCTTGTCATGAAAACAATAACAGCACTGCCATAAATAGAGCACTAGTTGTAGAATTACAAATTGGGTATACAACATGTAAATAATTGCTTGTGAACTATAAGGTATGTAATGTTTCCCCACCCAGGTTTTAAGGGTATATTCTACCTATGTTTACTTGTTTCCCTCGCCAACAAACCTTGACGATGTACAAAATGAGGTAAATGAGAAAGAGGTAAATGAAATTTCTAGGTACACTGAGTTTTTATGATTCTAGTTGGTAAAGATATACATGTACCAGCACCTAACTTGGCTTACAGAATAATGGCTTTACCAATTCTTCGTTGGCTTAAGTTCTGTAGATAGATCTCTATTAACAACTAAAAGTTAATTAAGCAGGATATGTAAATTATTTTGTCAAAATTGACAATCATTTTACGTGTAAAAACTGGCGATTTTGTAAAGGTAATTCAGGCCGGCAGGTAATTCTTTCTACACATGGAAATACTTGATTAAATATTTTGACATATTAGCTACAAAGTTATTTGCTCAGATTTATGTGTGTTTATGTATACAATAATGAAGTTTGTTATATGCAATGAATGATATAAACAAAAATGTGATTGAATAAAACAATATATGGCATACTTTACATAACATACCATTAGTGAGTACTTATTTTGTATTTAAATTAATAGCTCAAACCGAATTTTCCCAGTCCTTTTCACAATACTTAACCTTTATTACTTAAGGTAAGTAATATAAGTATTGAAAACTTTTAACTATAAGTAGTCGGTTTTTTAGGTTGTTGTTCTGTTTTTCATCCCTTTTGTCAATCTCTAATTGTCGAATTGGATTTGTCGATTTGCCGCTAACATACATATACATTTCTATTTCTCGGTCATACTTAAGTGGCTACTGTATTTTGGTATGTATATAACTTGGTATATAATGACGGTACATTGAAATTTTCATTAAATGAAAAACAAAATTTTCCTATTTTGTGATGTTATTTCCATAATTGGTCTCTGTCAAAATGCAAATAATTTGCAAAGAAATTTCTTCCAAGAACAGAATGAACTCCATAAACACATGCGGAGTTTTTCTTAATAGCCTTACATTATAGAGCTCGAATATCGGGGGTTCCTTGTGTAACATTGCCATCAGTGACGGAACAACAGTTAACAATACACACATCTGAAAGTACAAATTTTAAGACAAGATAAGAGTACATCAATAAGATTAGATTTTTAACCCACTTGTAAAAGTGGGGCTTAAGCAATCATTTAAAAAGCGGAGGTAAACTGAATTACGTCTTTGGTTTACTTTTGAAATTTCAAAAGCAATTTAATTTACTTACCAGAACAGAGTATTGAAGTAACAGTGACCACGAAAACGATGACACAATGAGCAAAGTCATTATTATTTTGCAATTGCCCTATCAAAGCAAGGGTGTAATATCCAAGCACATCAGGGCTGGGATACTCAAAAGGTCGTTATGGCAAATCGTTACTAAAAATTTCAAATTACGAGAATTGGAATACTCAAAACACCTAATTTAATTGCATCGTATGCTGTCGTACAATAATCTTTAAACACATCGCAAATTGAGCTGTACGCACAATCGTTGTGGTAAATGCAATTCTCAAAATATCGTTACCGTAACGATAGATTGATTTTGCATGAATTTTAAAGACAAGCAGTACCCCTGTCGTTAGTTAACGATTAGTACAAAACTTTCACCTATGCAAGCGGAAACTCTTCCATTTTCACATCATTTCCGACATTTTTACTTTCGTCGTAATGGAATATGTCATTTTTATGGAATTGGAGGGTCGTAGACGATTATCTCACGAAAGAAAATTCAAGGACATTTCGAATCCATTGGAAAAAATGACAGACTCTCAAGTACTGGAAAAGTTTCGATTTCCAAAGCTAGTTATACTAGAATTAACGGATTTATGCTTGCCAAGATTAATAAGAAAAACCCAACGTAATCACGCTTTGCCACCATTAATACAAGTTTTGGCAGCTATAAGATTTTATGCAAGGGGATCCTTTCAAGATGAAATAGGTGATATTGTAGGCATAACGCAACCGTCAGTTCACAGAGCTATTAAGTTGGTCACGAATATTTTATGCAGCAACATGTCAAATTTCATCCGATTTCCAATTTCCGAAGAGGACATCTTAAAAACAAAAGTTGGTTTTTATAACGTATGCAAATTTCCGAATGTGATTGGACTGGTAGATGGAACTCTTGTCGATATAATTTCTCCAGGGGGAGAAAATCCTGCAATGTACGTTTCTCGTAAAGGAGGACATTCCATAAATGTCCAGATTGTATGTAATGCAGACATGATGATTACCGATATCGTGTCCAAATGGGGAGGAAGTACACACGACTCATTCATGTGGCAAAACTCATCCTTAAGGAACCATTTATCCACAAATCTGACAAATGGTTGGCTTTTGGGTAAACAATCAACATATATTTTCATATTAATTTTCTAGTACTATTCTACTAAAATTTTAAAATTATTACTTTAGGTGATTCGGGTTACCCTCAAGAACCGTGGTTGATGACACCATTTGCCCAGCCGTCAAATGATGAGCAGGAACGCTATAACAAAAGCTTAGTTAAAACACGAAGGCTCGTTGAGAATTCTATTGGCTTACTTAAAAAGGTGTTTCGCAGTCTTGATAAGACAGGGGGAAAACTTAGCTACAGGCCCTCCTATGTATGTAATATAATTGTTGCGGTAGCTATCTTACATAACGTACGTCGTCGTTTAAAGCTACCAATTGATGAAGAATATGAAGCACCAGAGATGGAAGACGTTCCTGTAATTTCCCATGAAAATACACCGATTACTTTAGCAGGAGTAAATGCCCGAGAGAGATTGGTTACTAGTGCATTCAGTTAGATTTATAAATGTATTCATCAATACTATTCATAGAGGTGGTGTCATACTGTTAAATTGTGAAAGCAAACTAAATATGGAAATATGAAAATGCAATTTGAATAGCTATATGTCAAGTTTTTCAGATAATTGTCTTCGTTATATTTTCTTATCAATTTGCGTTCGTACATTAAAAGAACATAATAGGTGTACCTATAAAACAATGTAAATTATTTCTGTAAATCGGAAACTGCTAACTGTTAGCAAATGCATTCTAAATTAGATCATATTCATAAACTTTTTTCTATGACAAATCCATATACTCCGGCTTAGATTTTCTTTCAATTTCCCAACGCTGCTTTTCAATCTGAAGTCGCTGTTTCGAAACTTCTACAAGTTCACTCAAATGTTTTCCTATTTCCTTTACAGATGTGGTCAGTTGACATTGTTCTTTCAGGATTTTTTCAGCGGTAGATTCCTCTTTCAATTTCTTTGAGTTTTCTTTGACTGTCGAGGTAGGCTTGCGATTACTACTGTTCATTCCTGTAGAACCGATAGTTGTCTTTTGTGCTGGAATCCCCTACAACAAAGAAATCATTAATTGATATTTGCTTTTGCCGCTTTATAGTTTTATGAGACACATTTTGTGTTAGACATTATCTTACCAAATTCTGACTTGATAATGCTACCGGTACTAACGCATTAGACGACGATGGGGGACCATTCTAAAAGCAATAGTGTAAAAATAAAATTAGTACAAAATATAATAATTTAGCGAGTTTAATAATTATATTATTACAGTTATAGGATTTTTCTCTTCAAAAGAATCAAGTCCTCCATCTATGCCCACTACTGTTTGGTATCCTATCAACTGTATCAATCGCTTTTCCGACTCCGTCAACCCATACATGGTTAGGAAAATTTCCTCCAATTGTGTAGAATCTAAATCATCGTTTCCTCCGCCTGTCTTTTCACGGGCCTTGAAAAGTCTTGCAGCTTTTTTTCGTGTTTCCGATTTCCAGTGGGTAAATTTTAAGTTAACTTTTTCCGCAGTTCTTTCTGTTTTTGAAACGGCAGATACCTATGAGTTCAATTTTGAATTTGAAACTATTTTTATGGGCTTACGAATTTTTATTACGTGAAATGCTTTTCTATTTCATAATTATAATTACAACTTACTGTTGTGGCTACGACGGCCCACATTGCTTGTTTCTTTTCGGATGTGATATCGTTAGAGAAGTCTCCGAATAACAGTTTGTAGTTGGGAAGAACTGCATCAACCAAAGCTTTGAGCTCATCTTGAGTAAATTTTGGAGCTCTCTTAGGTTTTTCCACTTGGACGCTACAATTCTGAGAATTATTTGCCGTCTTCATTTTTCATAAAATGATTTTTGGCCGGAAAATGAGATTCGAGCCCAATAGAAGTAATATGATATGCAAAGAAAACGGTTTTACGATTTCCGAAAGATTGAGGTTGTATAAATTTTCTGTAGTGCTCTCATAGCGATCGTGCGTAACTAAGAATATGAGAACGAGAACTTTCGAGAATAGCAGTAAATATGGTTTCGTTAGGCTCTCATTATTTTGCGATCGTTGCCATTAACGATCGTTAATTTAACGAATTTTTGAGTATCCCAGCCCAGGCTAGACAACAGCGAATCAATCTCTATGTCTGCTGCCAGGTAGTAGGTTCAAATCCAGCTTGGGGTATAAGACCAGAGGCATGTGGGAGAGACCCCGAGTATGGCAGGGCAGAGCCCCAATCAGGCGGAATACCTCGTATTCGTAGTGCGGCTATGAATACTAACTTTAAATAATACGTAAAAGCAATTAACAGGTAAAATAATGCAAATATAATATATTTTATTCACCTAATTTATAGCAATGTAATATATAAGGCATAATTGAGAACAAAACAATAAAAGCACCACGTATAAAGTATCCGTATTTCTTTCTAGCATGCTTATAAAATTCTGTGTATAAATTGTAGATAGATGTCGTGGTCCAAGTACTTGGACACGTTTTTCGTATACTTCTTTGGCCAGCTGCAGACTTTCTTCGTCTTTTCCCAAATAATGATATGTCACAGCAATGAAATATTTACTTGTCAAAGTTTTCGGATGATGTTCCTCAAGAACTCTTTCTCTTATTTCCAGTACTTCTTCGAATTGACTTAAAGCACCTGTGTAGTCCCCTTGTTTCAGTTTGATAAACGCAACATTGTGCTTAGCAGCCAGGGTAGAAGGATCCTCCTTTCCTAGCACTCGTTCTTTAATACCCAAGACTACTTCGTAGACTCTCTTTGCTTGTTCCAGTTTAGATTGGGCAATAAGTAGAACTGCAATGTTATTCTTTATAGAAAGAGTCCCTCGATGTTCCAGTCCATTTATTTGCTCCCTCACTTTTAAAATAGACTCGTAAATTTTCAAAGCCTCGTCATACTTCTCTAATTGCCTGCAAACGTTTGCAATATCTTCAGCAATATTCAGACAATCTTCATCAACATCCCCAAACATGTATATTTGTTTTCTATAAACGTCTTCTAACACATCAAGGGATTCAGTGTATTCACCTAAGGTCCTCAACGCCACCCCTTTCCAGTACTTCATTTGTAGTGCCCACCGACTGTTTTGTCCTAAAGCAGATTCCACCAAATGACCTGCTTCATTACTAAAGTTGAGGGTATCCCTATACTTCCCTGATTTGAATAATTTTTCGCATATTCGCCAAAGAAGTTGCCCATGTTCTTCTATCATTTCTTTTTCTTTACTTAAAGGCTGCCATACTATTTGCGCGTGAACAATTTCATGAACAGCTAGGTTTTCTGCTTTTAACATATCCACCAGGCATTTTGTGATTTCACTCAGAATTAAACGAAACTCTCCTTTTTCTCTTAATTCGATTAGTGTTACTTCTTGCACTAATCGGTGGACAGATATCAATTTTACTCCAGAGTAAGTAATCATTGAATATTTTCGTATAAGATCAAAGAATACATCCATATTTGCTGCATTTGCAATTTTCCCCATGTGTTGGAGTACATTAGTAACAATATGCCAAGGAATATGATCAGGGGATAAAAAGGAAATTATGTTCATGATGTCCACAGCTATCTTTCCACCGTCCTCAGAGTTTCCTAGTCTTTCAAAAGTTATTTTCCAAGTTAACAATGTCGTTTTTGAAATACTTTCCATTGTTTCGTATTGGGGTAACTTATGATTTAACAAATCTTTGGACACTTTTTTCATTTGTGTTAAGTAAGTAGTAATAGCATCACCCAAATTGGCAGAGAAAGGAGACTTTTGGTTGATGAAGGCAACTGCTTGCTGCATAGCCAAGGGGTAAAATTGCAATCGTTCACATAATTTCTCAATGAGTTCAGAAATGTTTTTGTCCATCGATTCGCTCAGACTTAAAGATTTCGAGAAGAATTCAATCGCCGAATCTTTGCTCAAAACTTGTAAGTTTACATGATTGCATTGAAAGCCAAAGTACTTTTTAGCTTCACACAGTCTAGAAGTTGTTAAAACAAAAGGTTTCAGAATTGTTGGTGGCAGCTTAGAAGATAAATCGCAGAGGAGTTTCAAAACAGGTTCGTCATAATTTTCCACGTTATCGAAAACAAGAAACACTTTTTCACCAAACAGTTTCTCATAAACTTCTTTTACAATTTCCAGAAAATTCCTCTCCTTTCCCAAATCATCATTTAGTGATATGTTTAAGTTCTTTTCAGCTAAGGTTTTGAAGGACTCCTCGAGTGATTGATTAGTTTCTGCGTCTATCCAAATACAGTGACCTCCAACAAGCTCGTAAAACCTCTTTGCGTAGTTCTTCGCCAATTCACTTTTTCCAACTCCTCCTAGTCCTGATACGGCAACGATGGACAAAGTCTTCTGGGTGATACAGTCGTCCCAGTACCTATTTAGTAATTCCATTTCCTTTTCTCTTCCTATGTAATATCTTGTCGGTGATGTCATCCCGAACCAAATAGGCTGAGGCTGAGCAGTGTTGTCCAGAATGGTGGTGGCAGGAATAAAGTACTTGTACAAATGCATGTAAAGTAGACGGACGCACAGAACGGCGAACAGGACAAATACGTGTAATTTCCAATATCTCCGCTTTTCTATCGTTAACTTTTGAGCAATACCTTCATTCCCACTTTCCTTAAGGCAGCTAATAAAAATTGAAAATATTTTGCTTTCTTTTTTGCATAGAAGATTTGCAAGTTCTGTTCCAGCTTCATAATTCGTCCCACGGTTTTTCTAAATGTATTATGAAATAGTAAGTTACAAACTATAATAGCTTTATATTTTAGGACAGCAAGCTTTACTATCTAAAAATGTTTTTTAATAAAAGAAGAAATTTCTGAGATAAATACCACCGAATTAACGAATAGTTGATTAATTAAATGCGAATAGAATATTTTGGTTTTATTTAACCAGCCATAGTTAGTAATCTACAATTATTCGGCAGTTTAGACAAAATAATTACACGGAAACTTGAGAACCTGCTGCGTGCTTAAGTATACCTAATCAAAAGCAAAGTGAAACGACACTTTTTGTTGAACTTACAATTTCTTCTACTTCCAATTGGTTGAGAACTGAATGCTGGAGAAGTAGATTCAGCAACTTTGGAAGAGAACAGACATTAGAAGCTATGTAATCCAAATTTTTGATAATTTTCGTACGGTACTCTTTGTTCATTTTGTTAATTAATTATTCACTACTGTGTTCTATGTGCAATATGTGCAATAGTAGGGTACTGAACTGAAAAATGCAGTGAGTCTACGTTTCACTCACTTATTTATGAGTGACAAGCTAGTTATCACAAATGATTGATTACAAATTACGGGCCAAATGGCAAAGTTAGGGATAAGTTTGGCGATTATCTTATAAAATACTGAAGGTTCCATTTTTATGTATTGCATCGAGAAGTAAAAATATCAGAGTATAATTTATTCATAGTAATTACAGAAATGCAAATAAATACCAATCGTAAGTGTGTCGATTTAAGTTATATATAGCAGCTGTAGTAATACAAATACCACTTCATTAAAGTGTCTGTGGGATTTTGTTGATTTCGAACACATTTTAGTTTGCTTCCTACAATTAATTCACGCCATAATTATTACGATTATACATTATACTAAATAGTAGCGTAAGGTACAATATGGAAAATCTCAATCCTTCTGTCCAGCCTATCTATCTGTCTGAAAATTAGCGTAATATAGAGCGAATTGAGATATTTTGTTCAATTTCAAAACGTAGTGCTAAAATCCTAACGCTTGAAGTTGAAGAGGACAAGTTTAAAGATTTGGTTCATTGATCGCACTAAGGTAGACCAGTTACATGATAATGTGAATGTAGTAAATAATATTAATTCTGCTCAACCTCTCGTCACTCGTCATTTTAGGACATATAATGCTTACTATTATTTTTAGAAGTTATATTATTTTCTGCCTCAGGCTACTTAATTGTTAGTTGTACCCATTTACAATATACATTTCCCTTCTAGTCATTGCATTATTTTTAAGCCAAAATTTATGGCAGCACTGAGGCATTTATCGAGGAGATATTATATGGTGTCTCTCCGCTGTTGATGTTCCCACAAAAAGTAAATATTTAACTCATGTTGATGGGTATGGAAGTATGGATAATAGTGCAATGAGGAAATGAAAATTTTCCTTTCGATAAGACGAAGGACGTTTTGAGTAACCTGAAATCAAACCAATTCATTCTCTAAAACTTAAAAATTGTGTTCATATGATGAATAAGAATGTAGAGAGGAGTAATGCTACGAGAGAAGGAATGCTCGAAAATAATGTGGTTAACTTTGCTAATAAACTGGAATTGCCATAAATATTTATCCATTAGTAGTGTACTGTATAGCACGGTACCGACGTACCGTGGTACATTTTTCATCCATCAATTCATCCATTTTTCATTCATTTTACATCCATTTCTCCTAAAATGTGTTCTCTATTTCAAATAAATTTTGAAATGCACACAAAATTCCTTCATTGGCTTGTCAAATATCGTTTTTGCTTAGTGCTGGTATATGGTAAATGGTACAGCAATAAAACAACATAAAAATCCTTATAGGAAATTTATTTATTTTAACAATATTTAGGAATGTAGTTGTAATATTTATTAATCATAACACATATATTATTGGAATAACATATTTTAAGCATTATTTGACTAAGGTATTTTTAAACATTATTTGAATAATATTTTCATTTTCTTCTTATGTTCTGCTGTAGGTGGAAGTTCTCTACTAAACGCTAACAAATTTTCTATTTTCAATAAATTATTCTAAATAACTGTATTTCGTAGGAATGCATAATTATTATTCAAACGGTTGAAAGATTTGCAAATATTTAAAAAATTCCTAATTTTTGTAATTCACTTTAATGTTTTAGAAATAAAACCTGTTTTTCAATGATTGATTGATTGATAAGTTTTACTGACGATTTCTGGCCGGCATGTAGCCGATCTCTCCCAGGTGCCTCCCAGGTTGACGTTGCTGTTATGAGGGCCCAACGTAAAAAAAATTTCTTTCATAAATTGTATAAAAAATAAATTAATAATTATATTCATTTATAATCGCGGTAAAGTAAAAGTAAAACAAAATAGTTTATAGTATTACACATGGAACTGACTTTAAAATTAAAACTTGATTTTCATTTTAAGCTAGTGATTAAGCCAAACACAAAAGAAGTATTACAGATAATATTTCGGATATTGTGAAAACGAAACGGTACACCGAAAAGAGCCAGTATTTATTTGTCATTACTTATTGCTATTGTTTTATTATGTTTTATGATGTATTTCCCGTGGTTCCCTTAGTGAATTCGTCTAGGTATGATATGCAGGCAATGAATGATAGAATTTATGTATCAGGCAACAAAGAATAGAAACTCCAAGGGTTTCTCACAAGCTCTCCAGGATGTTACTCCTAGGAATGTTAGAACCCGAATGAATGCTCTCTGGGAAAATCCCCTGTTTATATACCCCAGATAAACCAGTGCCGTGTGCAAATTCCCCAAGAGGAAGATCTACTTCTGCACACGGTACTAACCCTTCTAGGATTGTCCAGAATGGTTAGTTACCCTGGATATTTGTTACAATTACCCCCCTCCTCCGAAAGAGCTTGTGATACCTTTTGAAAAACCTATTACACAAGTTTATTAATTTTTTACACACAATAAATATCAACACTTTTCCATCATTATCATTTCATTACATATTCTATTACATATCATATTTCACAGATGACACATAACAGTAACATTTTTCTACTAAATTATAACTAAATGATAATACTTTTTCAATTACATTAGAATTTTTTAGAGCATGCTATACTATATTATGGTTATTACATTTGACATAAAATTAAGTAACACAAATCACCATGTTCACCGAGTAGAATCCAAATCACCGAGTAGAATCCAAATCACCGAGTAGAATGCAAATCACCGAGTAGAATTTTAATTTGAATCGCTGGAATCCGAGAGATTAATATCAAATTCATTTTCCTTTATCTTAATTTCCAAGAACTCCTTTGTTTCCTGACCTTTGGAAATCAACTGTTTTGTCTCCGCTTCTTTTTCGTTTGCCTTTTGCAGACCTTTCATGGCTAAAAGAATCTCTTTTAAAGTACCTTCTTGTTGTTCTAGCTTTTTTTCCGTTGCAACTTGACGCTCGTAAGGAGTTGGACGTCTCTGTGTCCCCAAATGATTTTTGGTCCTATTGAGAGTTTGCGTAACCTTTTGAGAGCTTGTAGATGGGATACTGCAAGGAGGATGAACTACATGACGAGGAGTAGGTTTGGTGCTATCCAGGAAAATCCGTAAGTCTTCTTTAGGCTTAGTAGAGATTACCTTTGGTTGAGTTGGTATGCGATTCCAAGGACCAGGTTTATTCTCCACAACTTTTGGCAGATTTTCCACTTTCCGGAAGTTTTCTGACATCAATGAGGTGAGAATTTTAAATTGAGAATCTCTGATGCGGTCTGCCACCAGTTGCTGATGGAAAAGTAACTCCAACTTTCTTCTCCAGTCCATGTCCTGAGGTACACTCCGTTGACCAAATACATACTCAGCCGGTAAATTGGAATTGATAAATGAGGATCCAAGTGATTTTTTAGCACTTTCCAGGATGTCTTTGTCAGAGGCCATTTTCTTTAACAGGATATAACGATTTTGGTAAAATTCTTGAATTTTTCACTGGAAAAATTGCAGCAACAACAAAGAAAAGTGGTTTTCTCAATTGAAAGAGCAGCAACAACAAAGAAAAGTGGTTTTCTCAATTGAAAGAGCAGCAACAACAAAGAAAAGTGGTTTTCTCAATTGAAAGAGCAGCAACAACTTGGCGAAGTGATTTTCTCAAGTGACAGAACAGTAACTAACTTTCTGAGAACAAAGAATTCTGATTGTGATTTTCTACTTAACAAAATATTTTCTTTTGTTATATAGTGTTGTTTCCATGGTGATAGTACTATTGGTTGTATTTCTTATGATGCAGTGCATTTTACTTTTAAATGAACTTAACGTATCAGGAGGTATTCTATTTGATTGATTTGACAGTTACTTCACCAATAATTGAAATTCTTGCTTGCAATTGCATTATGTAGACTCCATACGTAAAATATGCTTCGTAACTTTACAGTATGTATTCCATCATTTTCATTTAACGGGAATAACACCATTCATAATAACTATCCATTAACTGTAGCAAGTAGTAATTTTTGATCCATAACGTATAATGGCCAGTTATATGAATCGTTTTGGAATATCCAATGACTTGACAATGAAGAGATGTAATTTTCGTGAATGTTTTCTTAGAACCAAGGTGTCTTCATAAAAAGTTTCCACAAGGTATTTATGTCAAAAATCATGGAATAAAAAACTTCTACCCGCTGCAATCCGTTCTATGATCATTACGGATCCAAAGAATATCTTGATATTACATTTTCTTTTCAGATATCATATTTAATCTGATACTTTTCATCATATAAGCACGTAGGCTTTTCAGCTCAGGGGACACCTGATTGTCAATAAAGTTTTATGCTGCTAATCAGCATTTTCACAGCTAGTCACGAAGACACTAAATTGAGGGTATCTTTTGCATCAAGTAAACAACAGGAATTTCTTACAACGGATGGCACCGTGACCGATACATTATCCTTATGTGGTAAATAAATTGCTTTTTCTTTCAAGTAAGCGAGTTTACCGGATAAGCTTGTTACACGAGAGACATTGTAAAATTCTGAAGCCTCAATCACATCAGAGCCTAATTTAGCTGGATTACTTCCAAACCGATGGTTTACATGCATCTGACAGAAACACATCAAATAGAGCCTGAGAATAACTCCAAATGATAAGCCATACATAGCGAAAGGTTTTCCATCACTGCTTTTTAATTACATATCACTTAATCCTATGTTACTCGCATTAATTTGAATGGTGAAAGGAGTACATTTATTTGGTGAAGCAACTGCAGTCTTGAATTTATAAAATTGATACGACGTAGTTATTTCATTTCTATTTGAGATGAGTGTAGTAGGTATTGACAATATGAGATGATTGAAGGGTTGTTAGAGAATTTTTTGGTATGAATTTGGTTTTATTGACAGTGAGATTGCTCACCCTGTCTGTTCTTGGCAAAGTGATTCTCTTTTGGCGTAGCACTTCTCATTTGATTATAACGATTGGTATCAATTTGTTCACTATTCTGTTTATAGTTTTTCGAGAAATCAGTGTTGTATTGTCTGCGATCTTGATAATAATAGCGATTGTTATCGTGATTTTGATTCCTAAATCTTCTATCGCAATTGTAGTTCTGCTGAGGTTGATTTAAAAAGTTAGTTTTGAAACCTCGGTGATAAGAAAATGCATCTAACGAAGCATTATGAATGTTTCCATTGATGTATGAACCTACGTTGTACACAGCATTAGCGAAATCTCTTTACTGAAGATTGCCATCCTAGGCTAGGTTCTAAGGTTTGATTTGCAGGTGGAGGAGGTTTATATGTTCTGATATTCAGCAAACTTTCTTGTGCTTTGTAAGCTTCTTCCATGAAATCCTCAATGGAATTGAATATTTGTCCATGTAAATATCTTTGGTAGTCAGGGTGCATTTGTTTCTTAATACGATCAATGACTTCATAATCGTTTACTGTTCCATACAGAATTTCATAGAATCCATGAATACACATAATGTACTCCGACAATGGTTCATCAATTCCTTGATATCTATCATCCAATTGACGAAGTAGTCTTTCTTGAAAACCTGTAGCTTGAAATTGTTTTCGAAATTCATATTTGAAGTTTGTGTAACTTTCAAATCCACATCGTGCTATTTTGAAAGAGAACCATTGCTTGGCTTTGGTTTTTAGACCAGCAGGTACATACTTGGCTAGCAAGACTTCTTCTGACAAGTCATGTAAATTTTTGAATATATCTAACTCTTTCAAATATTCACTCGGAGTTTTCTTATCTTGAAAACCAATATACTCTGGAATGGGTATCAGTAATTTGACCGCCTTGTCAGCATTTACTTTTGGAACAGTACTACAGGTAGTAGATTTTTCTTCAGAGTTTACTGTGGTACACTTTTTTGATTTTTCCTTAGATTGCTGTTCAGATAAAAGCTGCTCAAAGAATTGTCTTAGTTGAAGCAGTTCCTCTCTTTCTTCTGCACTCATCGCATTTTTATTAATATTTTCCCGGTAACTTTCAGCATTCTCGATTTCTTCTCTATCTGCTTCGTTAACAGCTACAGGAGTCTGCATTGGTACTTTAGAAATACCAGAGGAATTATCTTGCATATTTACTGCACCGGAACTCAGTTCTTCAAAATCTTCTTCCATCTCAGACTGAGAATCAACAGCAGGATGCAACAGCTTTTTAGGCTTTGCTACTGTTCTTCTTTTAGTTTTTGATGCAATAGGCATTTTGTAATATATTAGCAAAGAACAGTCGTTGAATAACACTAAGTTAGGTTGAGCCCCCAATTATGATGTATTTCCCGTGGTTCCCTTAGTGAATTCGTCTAGGTATGATATGCAGGCAATGAATGATAGAATTTATGTATCAGGCAACAAAGAATAGGAACTCCAAGGGTTTATCACAAGCTCTCCAGGATGTTACTCCTAGGAATGTTAGAACCCGAATGAATGCTCTCTGGGAAAATCCCCTGTTTATATACCCCAGATAAACCAGTGCCGTGTGCAAATTCCCCAAGAGGAAGATCTACTTCTGCACACGGTACTAACCCTTCTAGGATTGTCCAGAATGGTTAGTTACCCTGGATATTCGTTACAGTTTTATTATTATAAATACATCATTAAAGCACAAACCACAAAGATTTATTAAATTAAAATACCAAGTACACCAGAATCGGAAAGCTTACTTCCAGTCATATTTTGTTGCTTTGTACAACTTGTTCTCGTTCACTTCATTCACCCTTATGAAATGGGCTTATTTGCTGTAGGCTTATTTGCTATTAGTTTGGTCAGTGTGGTGGTGTATTGTAACACAAGTCGCAAATGTTAATGCGCTTTCTCTGGATGAAGTGAGCTGCTAGTATAGGTATGGCGTAGAGTAGATCGTATGACAAAAGTGGTTTTTATGTTTTCAGGATCGATGTCAATCTGTTTGTTTGTGTATAAATATATGGATAATATCCATGATAATT